>CM038793.1:264027336-264627336 GCA_021764765.1 Vicia sativa | reverse complement strand
TCATGGTTGATTAAGATTATCGTGGTGACAGCTAGCATGCCAAATATTATATACGATAACTATTGTGATAGATAACATACTACCTAGTTTATGATTACGGTCACACACTTGTGTGGAAAGCAACATACTTAATACCACCCCCACTATACAATATTTGGTCAACTATGATGGTATCCTTTTTCGAACTGTGGTGAAAGGGCTTTTACAAAGTAGTGCATGCTCTGAGCTTCCATTATGCAACAACATTTACTCGGCTCTACTAATTCCTTGTCTGAGCGATTCTTCTAACTAAAAGATGGATTGGAACACTTCCAATTTTATTATGCGGTAAACTTTACTTAGTTCCACCAAAATCTTCCATGGAGTACAAAGAAACTATTCTCTTGTTGGACAAACACCACTAAGTACCATATACAAAAAGCGATTCTTTTTCTTAATACACTCAAACAAAAATTCATAAAAACATTAACTTTCCTAATGAATGTATCTTAGATCTACCTCTCACACTCAATATTTAGAGTTGAACACAACAATAATAGTTCCTTAGTTCAAGGTTGAAGATAATGAATGGTACCAAAAGAATCTCACACAACACGACTACAAACTCTCACAACATCAATATTCTATGAAGTTTTATGTAAGGTTGAATCAAGGAGATAATATGAGTGAATGAAGAAAATTCATAGTTTAGATCTCAAAAAATTTCACTCTGGAAGAATATCTTTGAAATACTTACCTTTTTTGGTGAATATCCTTGGGTCAATCAAATAGATAAACTCACTATATAACTAGATAATGAATAATGAACTCTTAATCAATCAACTTGATAAATCTTTCGAAAGAGACTCTAAACAAATTTAAATAGGTGATAGAGGTTCGACACAATAAGATGAAGGAAAGACAAGATGCTTCTAGTTAAATCATGAGGTTAATATTTATATCAAAGAAATAATGATTTGAATCAAAATTATTAACATGGTGAATTTGTCATTTAATTTGAATCATGATCTGAGTCTATGAGTCAATTCACGCTAAAGCATGATTTGAATCCTAGTTGAAAGAAATTTTTTATCACATTATTAGAATAAAAGGTTCTGTGATTATAGTCAATGAGTGTTGTGATTTGAATGTCACACATCCTTAATTCGAATCTTGTTGACAAAACCAAAATTCCAAACTTTATATTGATGTTTGATTGTAATCACAAAAGGTTTAACTCAAATCAGGCTTCATAAAAACATTGATTTAAGTATACTAACTTGTCATTCAATGTACACTAAATATAATGACTTAGATAAAATTTCTTAGGCTAAACATACATCGCCATTGGTCAAAAACTACTTTATAGAATGTAAGGGTATTTCACGATACACATATAATCGAAAAAATAAAATTACAAACAATTACGAAGCGAAATTAAACACACAAATAAAATTTAAACACAAAATCCTAATAACATGATACTAACTACAAATTCACAATGAAGCGAGCAGTGATATTTTCACACAAGTCAGTCCACGAATCTACACATTTGTCGGGTATATATTTGAACTAGGTCATAACTGATTTGGTCAAATTTAGTGAAAATAGCTTGCATTTTGAATACCATTATCATGATAGTAATCCATATGATCTTCAACATGTTGGACATGCTCATATTGATCTCTCATTACATTGTAAATGTTAAGCTTTGGAGGATTATGTAGTAATTTTTGTATTTGATTGTCTAGGATACAAACAGAAAGAGGGTGTTTCTTTTCGTCTTTAATTGGAGTATCGTCCACCTGCTCCTCCTCCATCTTAGGGCAGAGAACCTTGGTGAAGTATGTCTACCTTTGCCTCTTTTAGGATTGTGAGGAAGATTATGAAATCTTTGGATTCTCCAATGACTTGGGGATCTTGGAGCTACATCTCTACAAGATGTAGATGGTTTGGGAATGAAGGTATGATTTATTTGGGAAGTAGCCTATTGCACCGTGTAGCCTTTCAAATTTGCATCATGCAAGCTTTCTTCAAGTCAGAGTAACCTTTCCTCCACTGCTTGTAAATTCTACGGCCGAATCATGTTGTAAACATTGTTCAATAGTTAATTAGAATCTTGCACACCGAGGTTAAATCACAATAATAAGAAACCAAGTATCGCCTTCGGTCTTGGTACCATCAGTGGTGTTGGAGGTCTATGATATAGTTCTCCTTGCTAAAATTGTGGAGCAGATCCTAAGAATGGATGAGGTTGAAAGAATCCGGGAGATGTGCTAGGCTAAATATGATCTTGATGAGACAATGCATATGGAAAATTTACGAGGATTTAATCGCTACCGTTTAAGGAGGAGGTGGTGGATCTCTTACAGCTCTAGCGTGTACGTGTTATACCCCGTATAATTTAAGTCTAGAAAATACATTACACGAAATACTAATTGGTACTGATACAGCACAAGTTCCTAACGGTGTCATTATATACATGTCCATAAAATAAAATACAAATTATGGCACATGACATATAATAGTGCCTAATCCAAAATAAGATCCATATACAATATCCACATTGCACAAAATCTACAGTGTAAGATCACAATGATAACATCCTTCGAAACATCATCAGGCAAGCTCACCTTGCCTTTAGCGTCGAAAGATATTAACTGAAGAACAAAAAAAATAGTGGGGTGAGATAATAATATCAGTGAGTTTTCATATCTCATGGGTCCACTCAGCTCTAAAAGTTTTACATACATCCACTTAACTTTACTTGACTAATCCTTACGAGATCCTATGACCCATTGGTGTTAGCAAAAGAGCCCTATATCTTGAGAGAATTATATAATGACTGTTGTTTATTACGACCAATGCACATGATTTGTAGAAACTAAGGCTTATGGTAATACTTATGGGTTAAGCGTGTAATCAACCATTCTTTACTCCCACTATAGCCGAATCAATCTAGTATCGAGCCTAATACCAATTCTATAGTATTCTCACATCTTCCCATTTTATTCACATAGCACACGACATAATTAATATGTGTATTAATTAAGTCACGTCTCTTTCGATACTCTTACAAGTATCAATGGGTCTTTACGGCTCCTAAGTATAAGCAAGATATCCATATCCTTTTCAATTCTCCAGATATGAAATTAGTCACACGACTAATTATGACCTTTCTCTATTTGGAATTAGTATATGACATTCCATCTCGATTGGAATTTCGTTAGTCTAACTAATTACAGTTCCATGCAATTGAATTATTATGTGAGTTGATTATGATTCATAAATCACACACAACAAACATATTAGTATTCACCCAAGTCACATCTCATGGAGACTTACTAGACTAATTCCATCAATTTTAGGTGTTTTAGGTTTACCTTTCATCCTATTGTTGGGAAATATCCCATCAAGCATTGGTCTCACGAATTTATCTTCCTTCCAACTTTTAGAGACATAGCTCATCTAGTCGAGTTACTAAGACATCTCCCTCAATGGTTGGTGTTAGTTCCATGTTTTTATGGTTGGATAAATTTTGGCTAAGCATGGTTCTATTTTGATGATTTGTAAGATATTGCAACGTCTTTACCAACAGTCATAGCAGTTTCGTTGTTATGAGTTTTAGCCAAATGTCAAAGCAGATGTCGCGACATCATGGTATGATACAACATGCGCTGCCATTTTAAATCTTGTCAGTTTTTATTGGATTCTAGAATATTTCTCCTGGATCTATTGAAGTTAATTTTGCAGGTCAAGAAAATTTTATTTGGAACAAGATCATATCTCCAATTGTGCATTGGTTACTAAATTTGGCCTTGAGACAATTTGGGGAACTTTGTATCGTGTGTTCCAAGATTTAAGGAGATTGTGTTACATAATAGATACAACTCTCAACTTGTGGATCAAGAAATATTTGACAAAGATTTTGACGCCCATGGATTGAAGATATGTTTTTTAAAGAGAATACTTAAACCTAATGTTCTAACTTTTATCTTTCAATAATTGAAAAATTTAGGGGAAGAAAATAGTCTTAGGTTTTGATAGTCTCTTGTGTATTGTGTAGGGTTCTGTCACCCTTGTATCTTTCGATACATGTGGTAGACATCTCACTCAGAAGCCTTTAGGAAATGAGTTGAGTAATGTTCTTGGAGGAATTTGTTAAGCAACTCTAAGTATTATACTTGATCGAGAGTCTTGACTAAGTATTATAATGGAAGTATGATCTTTTCTTTAAGATGTAATTGTTGCAATCACTAGGAT
This sequence comes from Vicia sativa, assembly GCA_021764765.1. NCBI lineage: Eukaryota > Viridiplantae > Streptophyta > Magnoliopsida > Fabales > Fabaceae > Vicia > Vicia sativa. Next base: position 264,623,094 of record CM038793.1, on the reverse strand, counting down.
TCAGACTGTTAGATATCACTGAGGTGATTTATGAAGTGAGATGGAGATTTCTCATATTTAGGGAGGACTTAGGTAGAAGTTTCATTGGGTAGGGATTAGGCAAGAAGTTGTCAACGGGGGAGTTTAGCTTTTAACTAACAATGCTGATAGTGGACTTCCTTTTTGGCTTGGTAGATGATGTTGCACCGAACTGGGTTAACAACTCTATGTGTTATTTATCATTCTGCAATTTAATTTTTTGTATGTGTTATAACTTGATGAATATGTTCAGGATGTCATGTCAGATGTAGTAACATATGTCTTGACATTGTTCTGATCTTGGAATTTGAGTATTTGTATGTGTTGCTTGAACCAAAAAAATTCAATTGGCATCAGAGCAGGCGCCCTGTTATGTTTGGTGAGCTCCAGGGATTAATTTTTCTAGGTACTTTTGTTTCTTGCAAAATACTGGAATGATTGTATTCTGGTTATCAACGGACTTCAACTTTTGAAGAATTATCAGGATACAAAAATTGTGATTCTAACAAGATCGAAGAGTAGAGTATGAGTTGTCCCTATGTAACTTTAAAATTTCCAGTTTCATAATCAATTGAATTAATAAGTTTCTTTTTCAAACTTATTATCTTTGATGGCCAAAGATACTTAGAAAATTCTCAAATTCCACTCAAAAAGGCATATCGTAGTGTTTGTTCAAGAAGACGGTACTCAGGTCTCTTTCAAGAGATTTTGACATGGGAGTTACAACTATTGAAGAAAACCAAGTGCATGACTTTTGTTTCCAACTCTATAGAAACTTATTTCAAATTTTTTGATGAATGGTTTCTTACTATTTTTGTGTTCCTTGGAAGACAATCCAATCAGGAGATGAAGAAGATTTGATAGTATATCGTGATCTTATCTCATAACATTCTTGCTAACTTCAATAGGTCTATGGTGCTAAAATAAAGGATGGAATTGGTGTATATGTCAATGTTTAAGCATTCATTAGAGTGTGACGATATTGGATCTTTGTGTAGCATAATTCCCTACTTATCTCAAGAGCAACTGTATGGGTTTTCTATATTTGGTTTGACTAGAAGATGAACTTCTAGCAAAGATTTCTGGTTTTAAGAATTATTTCATGATGAATTGGATGTTTATTCAAAGATCTCTGTATCTATAATAAAATGTGTTATAAACCATAGAGAAATAGGAGGTGTATTATTTATGATCTTATGTCTTAAGAGAATGAAGGAATATCTACCATCTACAAATTTCAAGGTAAAATGACTCTACAAATCCAAAAGAACTTGATATCAAGATCAAGTCTGAAAAGATAGTTCAGTTCTATTGAAGAAAGTCCCTCAAGTGGAGAGATTATTGGAAGGATTTGGTATTTTCAAGTTATGTTCTAAAAAAGGAAAACTCATAGTGGCAAAGGTTGTTTTTAGCCAAAGGAAAGCTGAGTCAAGGATGTATTAACATTATGCAGGATATTAGCTTAATCTTACTACATGCATTTGCTTACACTGAAGATATATATTTTGTGGAACATTGATTTTAACATTTTTAGTTACGTTCTCAAGGTCAGGTTCAGGTTTGTTTAACCAAGAAGTGGTTAATACTCATGAAAGGTGATCATACCGTTCTTAGATCTTCATCTAAGATGATTGGTATTTTGATACAAATTGTTTCATACACTTAAAGGTAATTCTAATGGTTTGTTTAAGTCTCATTCTAATCAACTGATTTGATGATGCTAAAATGGGAGTTTAAATACATTGGGTAACTAAATAATTTAGGATGGAGTCTCTTAGTTTGTTAATTGGGGTTCTTCTTACTCAAATACTGATGGCTTTTGTGACAAACTTAGTCAATCCAGTGTCAAAGTCCAAAGGTATTGTTTACTGTGGAAAATGGTAAACAACCAGTGGTCCTCCCAAAGACCTAAAAACTAAGGGTTACTCGCAAGATCGACTAGTTGGTCTTAAGACACGTGCTAAGATTTTTTGATATTATACTAGTTCTGTCGAAATCCTTATCAGAAAATGATTTTCTATAAGATAAGGGAACAAGTATAACGAATTTCCACACCAAGATTCGACCGACTGAATGGTAACTCGTGACCGACAATAGGTTTTTTATATGAAGTGAGACGTAATAAACTAACTGACTGGTGACTCGTGAATGATAGAGAGTATTGAATTATTTACGCAAAGTAGAACATAGCGTAAAGAGTTTGCTCGAAGGTAAATAAAAAGCAAGTAAAGTATTCAAAAGGAATAATTGAAAGATAAAAGATTTGCATTGAAATAAATGTGGTGATTTACGTACATCAAGGACTTCTTCACTCTTCGTTTTCTGACGCTCGAAATGACAGAGTTTTGGCAAGTGATTTGAGGATACAAGTGAACACACAAAAATTACACTAATCTACTTATTTATAGTATTTACAATGTAACTTCCTAGATGAAATCTACGGACAATATTTGAATCTTGAGGTAACTGCTCCACAAGACGTCGCCACCTATTTGACGCTAAATCAGCCCATGAACCACTGGTAACCGCTTGTAACTTTGAATTTTGAATCTTCCCGCTTCTAGATTCTGAAAGTAAACCGCTTCTAGCTTGCTTCTGCACATTTCCTTTGGCACAATTAAAACAACAAAATTCTTCTAAGTCCAGAATATTCTTTGGTCGATAAAATCAACTTCGACCATTTTCTTGTTCTTCATACTCTGGTCGACTAGACTAACTCCTATAGATCTTAACCTTGGGTTTCTTTACATCCTTCTGGCCGACACAGCTCAACTTCGACGTTTTGGCTTAATATTCCCTTTGGTAGTTAAATTCTTTAGTTTGATAAAAGCCAAATTTTCAAACACCTTGGCTTCAATCTCCTACAAACCCTTATCTTAGGAGTTTGCCTTTAACTTATGAGAATACCTTCATTTATTACACGTGTTTGAATACCTTAAGATTTTCCCAGGTAACAAAATTCCCCCCAAAGATTCCATTTTCGAATTTCGACTCTTATGAGATATTAGTATCTTTGAAGCGTCGGTTTTACCATTCGACCAAGTCGTTCCCACTCCTCAGAAATGGACGTTACTATTCCAATTTTCTCGTGATGTTATGTAATCATGGAACGTATCACGCTTTTTAGTTTTGAGACGTGTGACATTTAATTTTTTCCATCATTTTTTTTAGTGGGAGAAGTGGTCCACCACTCCTACTTCAATCTCGCGGCACGTGTCCATCGATGTGACACGATATGGACTTAGGAAATCACATAGATTTTCCCTATTATTTCTTCCTTCCCTTCAGAGTCTATAAATACCCTCATTCTTCATTTTTTCTTCGTTTCTTCTCGCTTTCCTTCAAACCCTTGTTTCGGAAATCTCCAAAATCATGCATTCAATTAAAAGAAGCATATCAACAATATTCATAATTTAATTAATTCCGGTTACAAATTAATATTCACCAAAATATACTCATCATTTTATTTACTAAACATCTGAGGTAAAACATCATCATTAACATCATCACATTTTGCATTATACAAATCATCATCAATAAAATCATGCTTCAAACCGGTGAAAGTGAGAAACATCCAAAATAAGCAAATTCCTCAAAATAGCATGTATGAGCCGACTCATGGGTCCTTAGGTCGGCTCATGAGTGGAAAATTATGTTCTGGAAGTGCCTAGGAAGGCGCACGCCTTCTCCATGTGTCGACTCATAGTTATGGGAACACATGCATCGACTCATAAAATCATGCGCCGACTCATGCCTGAAGAAACTCTCCCCTCACACGCTCGGGAAGGCGCACGCCTTTTGGCCTTCCTGCATGAGCTGACTTATCACAAATTTTTCTCATTTTTCTGCTGACTCTCCAAGTGCTAGAAACAACACAAATGAGAAAGATGCACAACAAAGGGTTTCAAAACACCAACTAATATACTATCATTATAACAATCCAAACACACAATTAAACCAAGAACTTTTCAAGAACCACTCAAATCCTCATAACCCTAACTCATATAAAATCTATCATTAATCTATTTATAGGATAGAAATTACCAAACCCCTTACCTCTAGTTCTTGATTCCTTAGCAAGCTTTATATAACCACGGGTTCTTCCTATTTTCCTTTTCAAGACCACAAACCCTAGTTTTCTTCCTCTTGCTCTTGTTTTCTAGCTCTAAGACTTCTCTTTTCTTTTTCTCTAAAGTTCTATTTCTATTTTTTCTTCCTCTACTTTTATAATACAAAACAACTAACACACCACTATCTACTACATGTACTTGTTTTATTATAAAAAACTCAACCTCACCACAATCACACACTTTACCTACTACTAAGTGCCTTGGTTTATTTTAATAATTATTGGATGGTACACTATAAATTCTAGTCTTGAAACTTAAGATAATACACTTAACTAAATTAATTCTGTTATACTGAATCCTTCTGGAAGCAATATCAAAAGTTTCTGCTTCTGACCATCAGAAGTTCTTTACCATCAAAACTTCTGCCCTATCAGAACTTCTGCACCATCCGAACTCGGACCATCGAAGTTTCGCACCATCGAACTTCGCCTATCGAAACTTCGCACCATCAGAAGTTCTAGACCATCAGAAGTTCTACACCATCGTAATTCGCCTATCGAACACGCACCATCGAAGTTCGACCATCGAACTTCGCCCCATCGAAATTCGCATCATCAGAAGTTCTGCACCATCAAAACTTCTGCCATATCAGAACTTCTACACCATCAGAAGTTCTACATCATCAGAACTTCTGCCCTATCAGAACTTATGCACCATCAGAAGTTCTGGACCATCAGAAGTTCTGCACCATCAGAGCTTCTTTCCATCGAAGTTACGCACCATCGGTTCGCACCATCGAACTTCGCACTATCGAGTTCGGACCATCGAAGTTACGGACCATCGAAGTTACGCACCATCAGAACTTTTGCCCTATCAGAACTTCTGCACCATTAGAAGTTTTGGACCATCAGAAGTTCTGCACCATCAGAACTTCTGCCCTATCAGAACTTCTGCATCATCAGAAGTTCTGGACCATCAATTATACCCAACAAAACTAGTCTGCTATTTATTCTGCTATGGCTATTTGATTGCTACAGACCAATGTTATATTCACTATTGTAATTATTATTATTAATCCAACTATACTACTAGCACATGTGTTCATCATACTTAGAAATAATAATGGGTCACTAAACTCTTATTGGGTCTACTAACTATTACTCTTCAAAATGCTATTTTACCTCCATAACTAATTCATCCATATTTACTTAATAATTCTAAAAATACTAATACATTCTAATATTATTTCTTCGACAAAATCAACTTAATTAATTCTTCAACTAACCGAATAAAATCAAACTTATAATTTAATAATCCAATAAATTAAATCCCTATATAATTTAATTAAATAATTAATTAAATTCGGGGCGTTACAAACGGCACCAAAAACTTGATCGCAACTTTGCGTGTCTTAGAGAATCTAGACTGCAAGTATACAATCCTATCGCATGTAGCTTTAAAGATTATTGAATCCTAAGGGACTAAATGTCGACACATCGCTATCTTAGGTTACTACGTAAATCTAAGGCTGATAATGTAATTGATTTGGGGTTTAGGGAACCTAACTGATTTTAGTCTAGTTTAGATTCAAGGGGGAATATCGGTATGTAATGGTCGGACTTCGGGGATTTAGCAACTCATTGACTCAATCGGATTATTAAAATAGTCTTAAGTAGAAAATATTTGTTTGAAAACCTTCTTCTCACACTCTCGTGTTTATTGATTAAGATCCTATAATTAAACCTAAGTGAGCGCTCTCGCTGTATCATTTAAAGTTTAAAAATAGCTTTTTAAAATAAATAAGACCTAATTAACTTAAAAACGCTCTCGTTGTATTTTAAGTTAATGCACAATTACTATTGTCTAGTTATAATCTCAAACTCTCAATTTTATAGATCCTAACTTCTATCTAAATTTTACTTTCGTAATGAAAATGTTGATATTTAAACTACTAATTGAAACCAGAAAATTATTATTTTAAAAGGATCAGATCAAATGGCGTTGCTAAACCCCGTTGACTATATGACCTTACATACCGATAAATAAATTTAGCCTAACATGTTATACGATTCAATAATAGCGCAACGAAAATAACTAATATCAAACATATGAAACCCAAGCATTTCAAATTTTTTTGGCAATAATAAATCAAAACAATTAATAGATGTGAAGGTGCACGAGCGTTGAGAGATTTTCGTCTCAGAAATATCCTCCGTAGCGATCGCTATGGACCGTTGAAGGAGTGTGACGGTCGTCACAGGTTGCTTGGAGAGGAAGCTTCACTTCCTACTTCGTCGCGGCCGTTAGGGCTTGCGTGGCTAAGGTGTAACGGCCGTTACACCTGGCTTGGACTTGGGGCTTAGTGCACGCGCGTTGGGTTGGGCCTTGCGTCATTTCTTTTTTTATTTCTTTGTTTTCCAAGGCTTTTTTACTTAAAACACACCCCTATTTTTCCATGCACCAATATTTGCATAATTGCTCCTTTTTAGTGGATTTTAAGTATGATTTGCTCGAATTTTCTCGACTTTCTTCGCACATGCCTTATAAATATTAAATTCCTGAAAACATAGAAAATACTGGCATAATACGAATAAAGAGTAATCTAATTAATTGAAATACAGATAAAATTCATGTAAATTGATCCAAATATACGATACATTTTCGGGTTATCATCGACCTACACTAATACCAATTGTAATACCCTGTATAATATACATCTAGAGAATACATTACACGAAATATTAATTACTATTGATACAACACATGTGCCTAACGAAGTCATTATATACATTTCCATAAATATAAAATACAAAGAATGAAACATGAAAGATATTAGTGCCTTATAAAAACTAAGATCCATGTACAATATTTATATTGAACATAATCCACATTGGAAGATCATGATGATAAAATCCTTCAAAATATCTTTAAAGAAACTCATCTCTGCCTTTAACCTGCAAGAAAACTACCTGAAAAGCAACAACAATAATGTGGTGAGGTATTAATCTCAATGAGTTCCCATATCTTATAGGCACTTGGCTCTAAAGAGATTACATACAAAGAATGAAACATGAAAGATATTAGTGCCTTATAAAAACTAAGATCCATGTACAATATTTATATTGAACATAATCCACATTGGAAGATCATGATGATAAAATCCTTCAAAATATCTTTAAAGAAACTCATCTCTGCCTTTAACCTGCAAGAAAACTACCTGAAAAGCAACAACAATAATGTGGTGAGGTATTAATCTCAATGAGTTCCCATATCTTATAGGCACTTGGCTCTAAAGAGATTACATACATCCACTCAACTTCACTTGACTAATCCTTACGAGATCCTACGATCCATGGGTGTTAGGGAAAGATTCATATGTCATGGGAGAATACTATAACAATTTCCACCTATTACGACCAATGTACACCATCTGTAGAAACTAAGGCTTATGGTTACACTTACAAGATAAACGTGTAATCAACTATTATATATTCCCACTATACTCAGATTCATCTAGTATTGAGCCTAATATTAATTCTATAGTATCCTCACATTATCCTATTTTATTCACAAACATGCAACATAATTGATTGATGTATTAATTATGTATCATATTTTTGAATACTCGTACTAGTATCAATGTATATTTAAGACTCCTAAGTAGAATAAATATACCCATATCATTTCAATTCTTCTAATAGGATCTTAGTCACATGACTAATTATGACCTTGCCCAGTTTGGATTTAGTACATGACACTCCATCTTACTTGGAATTTAGTGTGTCTAACTGATTACAACTACATACAATTGAATTAATACTTGTGTATGTTACAGTTTATAAAGCACACACAACAAAAATATTGTTATTCATCTAGACTACTTCCATAAAGGTTAGCTTTTCCAGGTTTACCTGTCAGTCTACTATTGGGAAATCATTCCGCCAATGATTGGTCTCACGAATTTACACGCCTTCCTAGTTTTTGGAGACATAGCTTATATATCAAGTTATTAAAACTTCGCCCTCAAGGGTTGTTCTTACAGGTCAACCAGTTGATCGTCTATTGGGACTTAAGTGTTATTCTCATTGAGATTAGTAATACTTGTACTTCATCTGATCACACATCCAGATATAAAGTACTAATACTAAACATGGGCATTGTATTATATGCATGCATATTACATGCGAATCTCATGAAAATACTTCACAATCAATATTCAATCAATAATTGAGACACGAGCGTTGTTTCTCTTTACCAAATAATAATCATTGAACAAGTTTATCTTTACATGTTATTGATGGATATAGATTAAACTGGTGACTTGAGCTTCTAGTGCGGCCGAAAAGGGATAGACTTTCCAGGTTAGCACTCCAACTACCAAAGTCAATATGAGAGTAATATGGGGATAATGAGATTAGATTTCAAAATTCTTGGGAAATGGTGCACCCTCCCCAATATATATAATAAAGTATTTATAACATGTTTATCTATCGACTTGAGATGTGGAAATTTGTCTGACTTATTTGCGATTAAGATCACCCAAATTCTTGACTAGGATATCATACCAGCTTCATATATATTAAAGTGAAAATATATCTATATGTTGTTCCTCCCGCTGCTCATGGCCTTGTTGGACCAAGTTGGTTGCCAGGACCTGTTCGGCTACGAGGGCATGCCGGATACGAGCCAACTCTTATGTCACCTGTTGGGTCGTCTGTTGGGCCACTTGTTGGGCTTCATGCTGGGCCACCTGTTGGACCACGAGACGCAACGCCTACTCGTCCACCTATCGGGCCTACTATGCCGCCTGTTGGGCCTTTTTCTACTAGGCATCCTGCTGGAGAGCTTGAAATTAGGCGAAGCTGAAAATCTAACAAAGAAATGAAAAACAACATTTTTCTACTAAAAGGTAGAGAAGCTAATGTTCAAAAATCTACTTTTCCTTCCTTGTTCCTTGATCATAATTTACTATTGTTGTTATAGAATTGCTAAATCTCATAATAGAATGGCAGAGATAAGATGGTATATTAGCCTATGAGAGAGAAAACACAGGTTTAATAGTTTTCAAAAAGTTATTATCAACTAGAGAAAATACAATTTTTGAATTGCTAAACCTCATAATGTTGAGAATAATATAATGAGAGATGGCTAGATATATTAGCCAATGAGAGGATATGGATCCGCCAACATTTACACATAAATTCTTTGAAAAACTATTATTAACACAATTAGAATTTTCTTTCAACATGTGTCGTTGTATTACAATCTGACATATATCCAATAACTACATACTTATGCTATGATGAAACAAGATGATTTTTTCACAACCTATAACCATTAATGATCAATTTGAATGTGTTTTTATCCATAATGTCACATTTTTAAATCAAATTGTTGTGCCAAGATGATTTGTTGACTAAATGCAATAAAGTTGAAGAGATAAACATATGGGGAAATGATTAGACTGTGTCTCCTTCCCAATCACCTTAGGAATTTGATTTATATTCCATAGTTCTAATTGAACTTGAAACAAAATTAGTATTTATATCATATACATTTGAATTATATCAATGTGAAATTAAAAATTATCGAAACACTGTTAAATTATTTGTATCTTACTAGTTCACGTAAATTTTTTAATAAATTATTTTTAAGCATTGTTTGGGTACTTACCGGTGCTTGTTGGTTATGGACCAGAGTAGGTTGGGACTATATAGTTACATGTGTTGCAACTTTGAACTGAGCTTGAGCCTCATTCATGAAGTATTGGGAAGTCCTCCCCAATCCCATTCTAGTGAGCACATGACTTGTTATCATGAGGCACACTTTTCAGCACCATTCCAATTACTAAAGCCACAATCTCAACATGAGACCATCTAGGGGCCATCTCTGCAGTAATCAAACAGGAAAACACAAATGAATATAGAAAAATATGTTGATTCCTCATATAAAAAGAACAAATATAATTCTTACAGACCATAAAACCATTTCAGTGCAATGTACAGATAAACAAGCTAAACAAACACAATATAGGAAAATATATAGAAAAATTGTGATTCAAAATATAAAACTGTGAGATATTGGATCGAACTCTATTGGGTCGAAGGTAGTATCTTGGTTCGACGGTTCGACAAAGTTTAGCATGCAGCCGAAGGTTGCTCACATGCTGTTGTCGAAGTGTTACAAGCTGTAGTCAAAGTGTGTTCTAGCTTATAGTGTCGAAGAATATTATGAATGTTAGCATTGAATTGGGCCTGTTTGTTATGTACAATTGGTTAAGTTAGCTTGTACCCTAAGTTAGGTTGTAATGAGTATTTGTGATAAAAGCCCATTAGTTTAGTATGTTAGGTTTATTATAAATAGCATACTAGTCTCTCATTATTGCATACGACAAATCCTAATTTAGGTTGAGAGGGTTATTTGTTATTCTTGAATACTTGTAATTAATCTTATTTAAAGAGTAAGGAAAGAATAACAGTTAATAACTAATCCTCGTGTTCATCGTGTTCTTCATTCTTTTTCTATCCTAAATGTTTCTTGATCATTAAGAAACAAGTTTATATTTTGTTACAAAGCATCCGATTCACAATAAATTGGTGCGGTGAGCATGGAGAATATGCCTTCGACAAAGTATGAGTTTGAAAAGTTCACCGGAGTGAACAATTTCGATCTGTGGCGCTTGAAGATGAAAGCCCTACTAGTTCAACAGGGTTGTTTGGAAGCGTTGAAGGGAGAATCAACCATGAATGAAGCGTTAACGGTAAATGAGAAGACGACAATGATAGAGAAGGCCCACAACACAATTTTTTTGAGCCTTGGTGATAAGGCTCTTCGACAGGTATCAAAGGAGACGACAACAACAGGGTTATGGGTGAAACTTGAAAGTTTGTACATGACCAAATCGTTGGTGAATCGACTCTACCTGAAGCAAGCTTTGTATTCATTCAAGATGATTGAAGATAAAGTGTTGGCTGAGCAGTTGGATATGTTCAACAAGCTGATTCTCGATCTTGAAAATATTGATGTAAAGATCGATGATGAAGATCAAGCGTTGTTGATGTTGTGCGCGTTGCCCAGATCACATGCTCACTTCAAAGAAACTTTCTTGTATGGAAGGGAGTCTATGACCTTTGAATAAGTTCAATCATCCAAGGACTTGAAAAAACGAAAGGAGCATAAACCTTCGACGGTTGGTGAAGGTTTGGCTGTTAAAGGAAAATTCTTGCGAAAAGATGATAAGTTCGACAAGAAGAAAGGTAAAAGTCAGCAAAATTTTTACAGTGGTGAAGCATCTGGTATTCGATGCTATCATTGTAAGAAGAAGGGTCACACAAGAAAAGTGTGCCCTGGATGTCTGAAAGATCATGGAGGAAAGGATAATTGCAATGCAGCTATTGTTCAAGATGATTTCGACTCATCTGATGTTCTTGTGGTTTCGAGCAACAACCTGACGAAAGAGTGGATTATGGATTCTAGGTGCACTTGGCACATGACTCTACACAAAATACTTATTCGAAAAATTATATGATCAAGATGGTGGATTTGTATTGCTGGGAAACAACAAAGCTTTCTAGATTGTAGGTGTTGGATCTGTGAGATTCAGACTCCATGATGAGTCAATAAGGTTATTGACTGAAGTCAGGTATGTACCTGATTCGAAGAGAAATTTGATTTCTCTTGGTGAATTCGACAAGAAAGTATATGTTTTTCAAGGGGAGAAAAGTATCCTAAGAGTCATGAAGGGGTCGAAATAAGTCTTGATAGGCATGAAGAAACAAGGCTTGTATACCCTTGAGGTTGAAGTTGTAAGTGGTTCAACAAATGTTGCATCCACGAAACCTTTGTCGAAGACAGAAGTTTAGCAGATGAGAGTAGGCCATGTCAGTGAAAGGGGTCAGGTCGAATTGGGGAAACAAAATTTGCTTGGTGGAGGCTAAGTCGTAAAGCTAAAGTTTTGTGAACCCCGTGTACTTGGAAAATCTTGCAGAGTGAAGTTCAACAAAGGCAAACAAATAACACGTGGATCCCTTGATTACATCCATGCTGATCTTTGGGGGCCTACAAGGTGTCCATCACAGTCAGGAGCAAGGTATTTTTTATGCATAGTAGATGACTATTCTAGAAAGTTATGGGTATTCATTTAGAAGACTAAGGATGCAACTTTTGAGAATTTCAAAGTTTAGAAGACTCTGGTCGAAAATCAAACTGGCAGAAAGGTCAAGAGGTTGAAAACAGACAATGGTCTTGAATTTTGCAATGAGGCATTCAACAACTTTTGTGTTGCCTCTGGTATTACAAGGCACATAACTACTACAGGCACTCCATAAAAAAATGGTTTGGATGAAAGGTTTAATTGAACCATCTTGGAGAGAGTTAGATGCATGTTGACTAGTGCTGGGTTAAAGAAGGTGTTTTGGGCTGAGGTAGTTTCGACATCAACATATCTGATAAATGGATGTCCTTCGACTGTGTTAGATATGAAGACACCTGAAGAAGTTTGGTCGGGACATCCACCAAATCTTGACAAACTGAGAGTATTTGGTTGCGTAGCCTATGCTCACATTAGGCAAGACAAGGTCGAACCTAGAGCTCTTAAATGTATGTTCATGGTATACCTTGAAGGAGTCAAAGCTTATAGGATATGGTGCCTAGAGTAAGGTCACATAAGGATTATCACCAGTCGGGATGTTGTTTTCAATGAAGTTGAAATGGATTTCAAGAAAATGGATGATGTTGGTCGAAGTGCAGAAGTATCTGATGAAGATCTGGAACAGGTAGAGATTCCTGTTGAGGTGGAGCATGTTAATGTTGAATTATATATCCCAGATAAATTCGAAGAAGCAGAGGGCGCTGATGAAGTTGAGGAAACTGCCGATGACTATTTATTAGAAAGATATAGGACACGAAGAGTCATCAAAATACCTCAAAGATTTAGGTATGCAGATCTTATAGTTTATGCCTTAATCTCTACAAGTGAGGTTCTAGATGAAGAACCAAGAGATCATAAGGAAGTTATGAGGAGTCGAAATAAGACTGAATGGCTGAAGTCCATGGATGATGAGATAAAGTCTCTTCATGATAACAACACTTGGTAATTGATCAAGAAACCTGTTGGAGCCAGGTTAGTCAGCTGTAAATGGATTTTCAAAGTTAAGGAAGAAATTGAAGGAGTGGCGTCGAAAAGATACAAGGCAAGGTTGGTTGCAAGGGGTTTCACTTACAAAGAAGATGTAGACTTCAATGATGTGTTTTCTCCTTTTGTGAAGCATAGGTCCGTTCAAATGTTGCTTGCCATGGTGGCACAATTCAATCTTGAACTGGAACAAATGGATGTGAAGATTGTGTTCTTGTATGGTGATCTAGATGAAAGAATCCTGATGAGGAAACCTGAAGGGTATGTCAAAAAGGGAAAGGAAGATTATGTGTGCAAGTTGAATAGATCTTTATATGGGCTGAAACAATCTCCTCGATAGTGGAATAGGAGATTCGACAAATTCAGGGCACACATAAGTTTCGTTAGAAGTCAGTTCGTCCATTGTGTTTACTTCAAATTTCGTCCTGGTAATTTATTTGTTATTTTGTTACTTTATGTTGATGATATTCTCATATCAAGTAACAATGTCGAAGAGGTATTAAGGATGAAGGTTGAACTCAATAAGGAGTTCGAAATGAAGGATCTAGGAGAAGCTTCTAGGATTCTTGGGATTGACATTCAAAGAGATAGAAAGCAGTCGAAATTATGCTTATCTCAAGAGACATATTTATGAAAGATTCTCGAAAAGTTTGGTATGTCGAATTCGAAGCCTATTGTGACTCCAACAAACTCTCAATTCAAGTTGAGTATTGATCAATATTCCAGTACTGAGGTCGAAAAAACTTATATGAATAGCATCCCATATGCTAATGTAGTAGGTTCTTTGATGTATGTTATTGTTTGTACTAGATCCGACATAGCATATGATGTAAGTCTTGTAAGCAGGTACATGGCAAATCCTGGAAAGGCTCACTGACAAGCATTGAAGTGGATTCTAAGGTACATAAATGAGTCTCTGAACAGAGTCTTAATTTATGGTGGAGCCTTGGGTGAAGATAGTAAAGTAGTAATCGAAAGATATGTCGATTCTAATTATGCAGGCAATATGGATTCTAGAAAATCTATTTCTGGATATGTTTTCACTTTGTTTGATACAACAATTAGTTGGAAAACAACACTTTAGAAGGTTGTTGCATTATCAACTACTGAGGCGAAATATATTGCGTTAATCGAAGTTGTGAAAGAAGCATTATGGCTTGAAGGTTTTGCTAAGGAGCTGAAAATTCGAGGTGAAGTTATCACTATTAAATGTGATAGTCAAAGTGCAATACACCTGTCGAAGAATTCAACCTATCATGAGCGAACCAAGCACATTGATTCACGACTGCATTTTGTTAGAAGGGTAATCGAGCGTGGAGAAATCCAAGTGCTGAAGGTTTCGACAAATCATAATGTCGTTGATATGATCACGAAGACATTGCCTAGTTGCAAGTTTTTCAACTGTATGCAGTTGATAAAGCTGCATGAAGAAAACTAGTTCGTTAGTTGATAATAGATTTTGTTCCAAGGTGGAGACTTGTGAGATATTGGATCGAAATCTATTGGGTCGAAGGTAGTATCTTGGTTCGACGATTCGATAGAGTTTAACATGCAGTCAAAGGTTGCTCACATGATGTTGTCGAAGTGTTATAAGTTGTAGTCGAAGTGTATTCTAGCTTGTACAATCGAAGGATGCTAGGATTGTTAGCATCGAATTGAGCTTGTTTGTTATGTCCAATTGGTTAAGTTAGCCTGTACTCTAAGTTAACTTGTAATGAGTATTTGTGATTAAAGCCCATTAATTTAGTATGTTAGGTTTATTATAAATAGCATACTGGTCTCTCATCATTGCATACGACAAATTCTAATTTAGGGTGAGAGGGTTATTTGTTATTCTTGTATACTTGTAATCTTATTTACAGAGTAAGGAAAGAATAGAAGTTAATAATCAATCCTTGTGTTCATCGTGTTCTTCATTCTTTTTCTACCCTAATTATTTCTTGATCATTAAAAAACAAGTTTATATTTTGTTACAAGACATCCGATTCACAACAAAACCATTCTTTAAAGCACGGACACCACATTAACACCGACACGACGACATGGATAATAAGTTGAAAAATGAATAAACTAAAAATAATTACAAGTGTTAGTGTAGGTCGGACACAGACACACCATTTTTCATAGGTTTCGGTCCTACAACAATTCAATACCCATGATATATTGTAAGACGAGCCTCACACACAAATTTCAATTTACAACATCAAACAAATAGAAAACACAAATGAATATAGACTAAATATGATTATATATCATTATATGTACTAGAAAAACTCATTCTACACTTAAAACTAATATTTTGAGAAAAATTTTCATCAAAAAGCAGCAATGAAGAAGATCCAACAAATGAAAAAGTTTCATAAAAAAACCAGCAACGAAGAACAAATGAAAAATTTCATAAAAAAGAAGCAACAAAGAACAAACGAAAAGTTTCATCAAAAAGCAGCAACGAAGAACCAACAAACCAAACCAAAAGTTTCATCAAAAAACAGCAACGAAGAATCTTTGAGAAACTGAAAACTAAAATGCAGCAACGAAGAATCATGTAAAAACCGAAAAATAAAAGCAACAAAGAAGAATCATGTAGGAACTAAAGAATAAAAGTAGCAACGAAAAATCAGGTAGAAATTGAAAAATAATAGAAACAACAAAGAATCATGTTGAAATTAAAAATAAAAAATGAACCAAAAAAAATGAACCTTGTCTTGAGTGTGAGTTAGAATAAAAGAAGAATAGACATTGAAAAGAAATATGCTTTTCAATTTAGAGAAATATTAGAATATATAGAGAGAAAATAATTTTAAATGAACGGTGGTTGTAGTATTTGCAGTAGAGAGATGTTGGAAAATAAAAGTAAATCAATGGTTATTATAGGGTTTACAAAAAGTAGCGACTTGAATTAGAAAATCACTAATTAATTTGTTTAAACATTACTGTGGTCATAAAAGACAAATAAAAAGATTTGTTAGTTACAATCAATAACATTCTCACACAACAATATAGTACACTCATTGGTTTTTATTTCAACCATCACAATAATAATAATAATAATAATAATAATAATAATAATAATAATAATAATAATAATAATAATAATAATAATAATAATAATTATAATAATAATAATAATAATAATAATAATAATAATAATAATAATAGTAATCCTATAATTTCTTCCAGTATATTATATAATCATATAACTATTCCAACCCAATTTTCCTCTAAAATATCTATTAATTAATAAATAATAATAATTAATTAATTAACTAATTATTTAACAAACTAAAAATAAAACATTACAACCATGGATACTACAAATAAAAAATTCATATTCCTCTCAAATTAATCAATAATTAAGTCATTATCATTTAGTTAAAACATATTATAATTCTCTAAATAAAAAAAAAAACTAGACACCTAATTGATTAATTAACGAACTAAAAAATAAAACACTACAAATAAAAAAATCTAAGTTTTTATCCATGCACGATATTCTTTGTTATTTACCGATGATCACATTGGTTTTTGGTTATTTCAAAAGACGTCATATTGTCAATTTATCTTTACGAATCCTAAGTAATAAAAACACCCTTATCATTTTCAAATCTCCTGATAGGAACTTAGTCACACGACTAATTATGACCCTGCTCAGCTTGAATTAAGTACATGACATTCTATTATGGTTCGAATTTAGTGTGTCTAACTAATTACGGTTCCATACATTTGAATTAGTACATGTGTATGTTACGGTTCATAAAACACACACAACAAATATATTGTTATTCATCCAAGTCCTATCTCACATATTCTTAATAGGCTATTCCCTTCAAGGTTAGGTATTTCGGATTTATCTGCCAACCTAATACTAGGAAATCATTCTCTCAAGAATAGTTCTCACGAATTTACCCTTCTTCCTACTTTTGGAGACATAGCTTATCTATCAAATTATTGATTAAAACATCGCCATAAAGGATTGGTCTTACGGGTCTATCTGTTGACCTACTATTGGAACTTAATCTCATCGAGATTAGTACTACTTGTATTTCATCTGATCACACATCCAGATACAAAGTAATAATATTAAACATGAACATTATATTATTCCATGCATGCATATTACAACTAAATTTCATGCAAATAGTTCATAATCAATATTAAATCAATAATTAATATACAAGCATTGTTTCTCTTTACCAAACAATATAACATTAAACAAGCTTTCCAACGCATCAAAACGTGTCTTATTCTAAGTTACAAAACTCAAGTTATGACGAAAATAGAATTTTAAACAAAATTTTCCTTCCTGGTTTGAATTAAGTGTAAACGTTTGAATTAAGTGTAAACGTTGACTCAAATAAAATCATGTAGTGGCTAACTAGAAGGATTATTTCGAATCACATATCATAATGCATTTCTCTGATTCAAATCAAATCAGTCATAATTGCATTTTTACATAATTCTACTTCCTGATTGGAATCAAAACTAATAGTAACCCATTCTATAATCACTCACTACATCAAATTGACTTCATATCATCAACAATTCAAAATATTGTGTTACAACAATAATTTGTCTCTAACCCATTTTCACACAACATCAAAACAACATAACATAATACAACATGCAATAACAACACAATGTAACATCAAGAATTATCAACAAAACATATAACATCAATGAATCATGCTTTAAACATCAATTTCACAAAACCCTAATCCTTTTTGTGGATTTTCTCCACCCAAAATTAGGTCTAACTAGAAACTCACCTTAAGGGATGAAGATAATGAAGATTTAAGATGATGATGATTCTTATCTTTACTTCAATGACTTCCTCTTTCTCTTCCTCTTCCTTCACTTATTTCTCTTCTTTCTTTGCTTTTTCTTATTTCCTTTTTATCTTTGTCAAATGAGAAAATGAAAGAAAAACACGGAAAGAAGAAGAAAAGAGAAACAATTTTCCCCTTACAAACCCTCATAATCTTCAAAATACTACTCATAAATATTAGCAAATTGCTATCTCTTACAAATTAACAAAGATTAAAAAAATTGATTTAGTAATTAGTCTCTTAATTTATTAATTATTAAATTTGTTTCAATTGATAAAATATTTAAATTTATATTTTTCAATGAAAAATAGTAAGAATCTTACTTTTATATATATATATATATATATATATATATATATATATATATATATATATATATATATATATATATATATATATATATATATATATATATATATATATATATATCAAGAGTTGTCATCTCTATTTTGCTAAAAGGCTGAGGTTCATCAACCTTATCTCCCTAAGCATTGGTGTAATATTTTACTAGTCTAAATGAGAATGAACAGGTTTTGAATGTATCCAATTAATAACAAAGCTTTGTTCAAATCCATAAACAAAATATTTATTTAGCATAAGGCGATACACATAATGTGTACTCATATCATTCCAAAATTAAGCATCCACTTATAATGCATCTTTGGCCAATGACGGAGACATCCCATGTGATTATGAATCACTTCAAATTTCAATAATTGTTGATTAATAATGACTACCAAAATAAATGTCAAAATTAAAATCTTAAATAGTATATATGTGTCCTTTTTTCCTGTACCATATAATATGTCTTCCATCGAAAGAAAATAGGATATGTCACTTTTTTATTGGAAACTTTTGTAGCTATGGATTAGTCTTCCAATTATATGCCTTGCCTTTTGCAACATTCATTATGTAATTTTATATACCAATTAATATATTGTTTTTCTTTCTTAGGATAAATTGGCACATGATTCTGCTCCCAGAAAATAATTAGCACATGATTCTCATTTCCTTGAAGCATCCATTTGAATTATTGTGTTCTGAAATTGAACCGACTAAAGTTTTTTCTTTAATAACCTCTTCGGTACAATTTTAATTTTTAAAATCTATGATTTGTAGTTAATTTTAATATATATTATTATGGGTCAGCTAGAGATCCAATGATAAAAAACTTAATCATCAATCTAAATCTAAGATCATAGACATTGAAAGTATAGTGCATGCGCGACCTCCAAACTCATATTAGATCTACTCCACCAATTATTTTTCGCCATTGAACACTATCCTACATATTCTTGCATACCATCCTAAAATGCAAGAAGATTTCTAAGCTCGTCATATATAAGGTATCTCATGCAAGACTTGAAGTATAATCTTACATTAATTTATTTTCATCTTACTTTTTATTTAGTAACCGACTTAAACATTGGAATGATAATCTTACAAATCAGTTCTATTACATCAAAAGATTACTCTACCACATAAACACTTCTTTGCATATTTCTTGTTTCATACGGAACAATAACATTGTCTATGAGAATCGATCTCTGATCCTTACGAAATTCACTACTAGATCTCTTTAATTCAAAAATCACAAACTACTAAAGCGAATTTACTTGAAAGAGACGTTTATGACTGACTCAATTTTTGAAAACAAAACAAATTTCCCATATATGATATCTTTCCATTTTTTTTTGTTGAGTCAATAAATGGTGTTTCATTCATTAAAGAAGAACTTTTGTCATGAAATTCACCAATGGTGAATGAATCATAGAAATATGACATATTTATCTTAAGGTTTTGAGATACCAAAAAAGTATATGAAAGTTCTAATGTGACATTTTCGCCAGTAGTAACTGCCACTATAGCAAATCATTCACTATTTGAAAACCTCATTGATGACGGGAGCTCTTCTGATATGTTGTATATTGGAATCTTAAGGATATTAGGGCTATGCGATCGATATTTTAAGTTGTATAAAGGAGGGAGTGGGGTTAGCGTTCAATGAGTCATCAATTCTTGCATTAATACTGATTTTTATCTTGGGTGATCTGCATGGAGCTACACGAGGCCATACTAAAGACACCCCTGGTGGAATTTGTTACCTAATAAATACATAAAAGGAATACTCATTAAATCATTAGTATGGTTGGTCTTGATGTGTAAAAAGATGAAAAACCGCGAGATAAAGAACTCGACCTGTCGAATGAAGTCTGTCGCTGATCGGAAAAATAGCAAGTGTACTATTTATATCGATGTAGTAATAATGGGATTTATCCCGAGTATCGATCTCGAGGACTTGTCATACCCCAAAATTTGCCCTCCATCTACTCAAGAGATTTCATACATCCATACTCAAGGACTCCTCAAGAGTTGATCAGACAAACTCTCTCCTAGACAATCAACCCAAACTAGGGTTTGGTATCTCTCAAGTCAAGATGGACTTCCAACATCTCCAATGGCCTTCATGCCTCCTCATATGCTTCAAAGATTCTCCATGTCAAGTTTCAAGCCTCACAAGTCAAGTTTCCTCAGACAATTGATCAGATGGTTGAAAATCGGGTGTATTGGACAAAAAGTCAACTGTGGTCAACATACAGTCAAACTTCATAATTTTTGGTCAACATCCTCATTTTGAAGTTACATTCATCATTTGATCAAGGGTTGATCATGATTCATCAAGAAAGCTCAAGATTTGCCCAAAAGTCAAACTTTCTAAATTAGGGTTTCTAGATGAAAAGTCAACTGAACTTTGACTGGTCATAACTCTCTCATACTTTCTCAGAAATTTTTCCACCACCTCTTGTTTTGAAGGAAATTCAATTCTCTACAACTTCATGTCTCACAAGAATGTCCAAAAAATGCTTCATTTGAGAGGTATAGCTCAAAACATTACAGGTCATTTTCAAAGTCAACAAAAAGTCAACTTTTTGTTTTGAAGATATATTGAGCATGGTAACTCCAATTGAGATGAGACCAAAGACATTGGTTAGAGGACTCTTAGAGCTTTCCAAAAAGTCCAAGAACTCTCAAAAATGTGGAAAATTGAGCAAGATACACCATTCAGAAGTTGGGCAATTTTGGACAATTGCACAAAAGGACATTATGGTCAAAATGCAAAATTTTCCAAATGGGCCTATAATCTTTTGATCCAAACTTGTTCATGACAATATTTTTGACCCATAAAAGCTTGGCATTGGTGATTTTCTATTTTCATGGTTTATATTTGAATTTTACAACATTTAATTCAAAAATAAATTATGTAAAATATGAAAATTAAGTTATTTTTTCAATTAAGTTGGATTTATATCTCTCTTAATGTCCAAGAAAGCCCACACCATTTACCAAATTCGTGCAAGCCATGGCATTGATGAGAAAATCATATTTTCTTCAAAATTTGATTTGATTTTCAAAGAAAATATTTGCACATTCAATTTCCAATCTTTTTTCCTTGTTTTTTCTCTTCCAAAACTCCTATAAATACCAAGCAATGCAGCCAGTACAAGGACGAAACCCTAGCTCAAGCCAAACCCTTATTTTGTCAAAATTTTCCAAGAAAGTTGCAAAAATCGTGTTCTTGTTTCCAGTCCTTTTCAGTCCTAACAAACCATCCCATTGTCTTCAGGAGGTAAGTTTGAGTAAGTACACACTCTTGCCATGGTTTAAAACACGCTGAATCGAACCATATACATGCATACATAATTGATTTTTCTTGAATTCGTATTTTTATTACCAGCCTGTTTTAATTGATTCTAATGCTTGCAATATGATCATGTGGTTACATGGGTGAGATCTGGGCCATCGTTCGAAGGTTTGGACGTTAGAATCGCGTAATGCCATTGTTAGGTTTTTTTGGACTGTGAGCTTCGAACCGGCCTGTACAGGACGATTCAGTCAAAACTAATGCCATCAATGGACTCAGGAGGTCCGATTTAGGTGGACAAGGTCCTCCTTTTCCATTTATCCGTCGTATTTTTCGTGTTTTGTTTTTCAGGTCACCGGAGAAGACGACCGGAGCTAGGGCTCCGGCGTCGCTGACTCGGTTTGACCGGCGAGGAGGCAAGCGTGGCGCATCGGAGCCTTCTGATTCGCTCTCTCATCCAGCGAGGACCCCACCAGCTGACTGTATCCTTGACCTTCCCAGGCAACGACGCGTGTGCATCTCATGATCATCCGTTTCCATTCCATGACAACAAGTGCAAGCTGGCGTGGTGGATAAGGCATTCACTGTGCATAGATACTCCCTGTGGTCCTCAGTTCGAATCCTGCTTGCACCGGTTTTGGTTTCTTTTTCCCAAACTTCAATTTTCTCAATATTTTCATATTTTTCTATTTATTCAATATTTTCATATTATTTTAATTGTTTTCATATCTTTTATTCTGCATTAAAAAATTACCAAAAACATTTTTCTTTTTGCATTATTTTCATAAAAATCTTTATTTAATTTAATAAATTAAAAAATATAATTTTTGCATGCATATTTATTTTATTTTTATTTTAGCATTTAAATCATTATAAATTGCCTTTTAATTATTAAATCTTTTCCAAAAAATCCCAAAAAATTATTTTAATTTATTTATCTTATTTCCAGCATATATTAATTTTTCCATATCAAAACTTGCATTTTTCTAACATTTTTCCTCTTATTCAATTCATCTCGTATTTTCCGATTTTCTTACTTTCACAGGTTGCTCCGATTCGGACGTTTTTCTTTTATCGTTTTATTTTTTCTAATAATGTAATTGCTCATGGGTTGTAATAGTTTAATATAGGGTTTTATTTTCCGCAAGTTTAAATTATGTATCTGCCCCAAAGCCATGTAATAGCGTAGGACATTTACCTTTCCGCACTTTACATTCCGCATTTTACTTTCCGCACCCTATAAACTGTTAGTAACTAGGCGTGTATGGCAAGATAATAATTGGACATAGCTCACACTAACTTCAAGATAAAATATCTGAATTCAACACACTTCTATCACACACGCACCCCTTAGGGTAATTCTCTCTCGATGCCTTTCGATTCCAAATGGTCATGTCCCTCGAACGTAGAGGTATTCTAGCACCGTTGCCTTCCAAATAAATCATCATAGTCCCTTCGATACAAAGATCATAAGACCCACGATGTCGCCTCCGAATACATGATCTTGACCCTCGATTGTCGCCTACGAAAAATGATGATAGTCCCTTCGAATGTGCTAGGATACTTCCTACAAGTTGCCTTCTATGACCATCCGATGTCCCTTCGAATGTCCCGCTTACATCCAACGAATGGGGCTACCTACTAACTAATGGTATGGATAGCACTATTCTAAAGGAAAGTAAAAATACGAAAACGACCAATTCTGAGTGGGTAAATAAGTCTCTTAGTTGCTTGCTCTAAAACAAATGCTTTTTCACACTACACACTTTTGTCAAAGTTCAAATCACTTTCAAAAACAAAACATTTCCGAACACTTTGTATACACTCCTACATGAGTCATTACAAAGTCAAAGCGAAATGCCATCTTTCAAAACATTTTTGTCAAACACACAGAAAGCAATTTTAAAAAAGTGATCTAGAGCAACTAAGAGCCCGTAGATAACTACGGATGGAAAGTGGTGCTAATACCTTCCCTTTTCATAACCATTCTCCCGAACTCAGAATCTAAACGAAGGTCTTTTTCTGTACTTTTACCTTCCCTTAATTGGATAAAAATAAAAGTCGGTGGCGACTCTTGCTATCCGCGCATTTGGATACAAAAATCCTACAAAGTCAGTTCACCGTGTCACAGAACTGGCGACTCTGCTGGGGAAGAAACCCAAAAGAGAGAATTGCCTTAGGGATTTCTAGATAACCTTTATTGCTTTTTGTTTGACTTGTATGCTTTATCTTTAAGGGTTGCTTGGGTATTATATTGTTGGGGGATCCTACACCCGGATCCGGGTTTCCTTTTAGGTAAGTGGCATTAGATCATCGCGACCGTTAGACGTTATAACTACGCGGTCAACATGATGGCTACGTTAGCGTGACACTTTGGTTGCCCCGATACTCTTCATTCCCAAGTTGAAGAAAGTATTTGGCTTCTGCGTGGTGTCATCAAGCGCTAACTAAACTTTTAGAACCTTAATTGACCCATCTTGGCCATTAGAAGGTAGTGAGATGGCCGGCTTTGGTGTAGACCGAGGTTGGTTGATACTCGATGCTACGCTCATTGAGATTAGACTTTTGGGACATTTTCGATTGACCACTTGGCCGTCGTATTGAAATAAGCGCCTACGAGAAAGATCTGTGATATGAGATTCCTAGAACCCGGTTACTATTATAGGACAGGATGAACCAACTCAAACTTTTGGTAGGGTAATCACCTATACCTCATGCAAGCCTTAACCCTAGGCTCATTGTGTGAATTGTTTGTGTGTGCTAAACATGACATCATGACATCATCCGCATTGCATATCATTTCTAACTATTTCAAGGACCTAGGGATTTATCTTTGCTCTGTTTTGTAGGGATCATGGCTTCTAGAAAGACTATGCGAATCAACTTCATGGGTATCCTTTCTCAACTCAAAGAATTGGTTTCAGAAATTCCCGACCATGCTCAGTTCATCAAAAGACATGGTTATCTGCTTGATTTGGTTATCTCCGGTTTTGAAGAAGATATGATGCATGTCCTATTCCAGTTCTTTGATCCGAAACACCATTGCTTCACATTTCCCGATTATCAGTTGGTTCCTACTTTAGAAGAGTTCTCTAAGCTACTTGGGGTACCTATTCTTGACCAAATGCCATTCACCGGTTTAGAAAAGGTTCCTAAGTTCGAAGACATTGCATCCGCCTTACATCTTAAGCGTTCAGACATTGAAGCCAATTGGGAAACTAGGAGTGGAGTTAAGGGTTTACTTTCCAAGTTCTTAATCAAGAAAGCCCGAGAATTCCTCAAAGTTATGAGTTTCCATGCATTTGAAAATATTGTGGCCTTGCTAATTTATGGTTTGGTTCTATTTCCTAACTCGGATCAATTCATCGATGTCAATGCCATCAAGTTATTCCTTACCCGCAATCCAGTGCCTACTTTACTTGGAGATGTCCTACATTCTCTCCACACTCGTACTACTAAGCGACAAGGAACTCTCATGTGTTGTATACCGTTACTTTCCAGGTGGTTTATTTCGCACCTTCCTCCATCAGTTTTGAAGAACGAACAAAGGTTGAGATGGTCTCAAAGATTGATGTCACTCTCTCATTCAGATATCCGTTGGAACCTTTTCTCTCAAAAAGATTTCACCTTCATTGAGCGTTGTGGAGAATTCCCTAATGTACCACTACTTGGTATAAGGGGAGGTATTACTTACAACCCTTCTCTTGATTTACGTCAGTTTGGTTTTGCTCGAAGAGATGGTCCACATGATATGCTTCTCCAAGATATTGTGTTCGACTACAATCACGATCTCCAGAATTACCGACAAAGGTTTATACATGCTTGGGGCATGGTAAAGAAGACTGATACCAAGACTTTGGGGCACCCGAACTCCATTCCTTGGGAACCTTACCTCAAATGGGTGCGAGCTCGAGCTCAAAACCTCATGATGCCATTCACTTTGTTTTACCAGTAATTATGGAACCTGTTGCTATAGGTGACGTACCCTATGCTATTCTCCATCCTGACATGCCTATTGATTTTGAAGACTTGAAGAGATCCTGGATTCAGCTTAAGGAAGAGAGGGATACCTTTGAAGCTCAGTGCTATGCAAGCGAGAAGAAAGTGTTAGAGTTGACCAAGCTACTTCACAAGGAGCGAAATATCAACGCTTACATCGGCACCAAGAGGAAGCGCCCATGGGAGACTTAGAGCTTTAGGATGTTTTTGTTTCCTTTTATTCTTTCGAACTATCTCTTGTACTTAAAAGAAAAAGAATAATGAGAAGTACTAATAAATGTTTGTTCATTGCTTGTTTAACAAATTTAAATCTCTTAGGTCCTTGAAAACATTGCATTGCATTCGCATAAACATCGCATAGCATAGCATAACATTGCATCACAGGTACATTGGAGATTGGTTTTCTCATTTGCTCGCTATTTATTTTAGCAGAAATGGCTCTTGAACAGACTGTCAAAGATCTCCAAGCTCGTAATGCTCGGCCAGCAGATGTTCACCACTTGGTCCAAGGCCAAGAAGATTTGAAGAAGCTCATCAACAAGAAGAAGAAAGTTGTTGGTCTCCTCAACATGGGTAGACGTTTCAAAGGAGGTCCTAAAGTGGTCACCAGATGAGCTCTCTCAAGGAAGTGTCCATACCGAGGGAGTACCAAGGGTGATGAAGGTGATCAGCGTGAGCCAAAGAAAGGAGGAGAGGATCATTCGATTATAGCCAACACTGATGAAGATGACAAGTACAAGCAACTTGAAGACCGTCTCAATGTTGTGGAAAACCAAGATGTCCGGCTGAATTTTGATGATCCGAGTCTTGTTCCTTGTGTTGTGATTCCTCCCAAGTTCAAAGTTCCTGCTTTTGCTAAATATGATGGCATGTCTTGTCCTAAACTTCATCTGAAGTCCTATGTCCAGAAGATCAATCCCCACACTGATGACAGAAAGTTGTGGATGCACTATTTTCAAGAGAGTTTGTCCGGAACCCAGTTGGAATGGTATTATCAGCTAGAAAATGACCGTATCCGTACTTGGAGTGACTTAGCTGATGCTTTCTACAGGCAGTATGAGTACAATGCTGAATTGACACCCACTCGCATGCAACTACAAAGCATGTCTATGGGTCGTGACGAGAAGTTCAAGGAGTATGCTCAGAAATGGAGAGACCTAGCAGGCAGAGTTCAACCACCCTTGTCCAATAGGGAGTTGGTTGATATGTTTATGGGAACACCGACAGTCTGCATCTTCAATCATCGATTGGAAATTCTTCATCCGGATTCACCGAGCTGATATTGACAGGCGAGCGCATTGAAGCTGGTATCAAGAGTGGGAAGATCCATGTGGAGTCATCTTCAAATGCTGCGAAGAGATGTTTTGGTGCTAAGAAAGAAGCTAATACTGTGTATGGTCAGAAAAGCCGAGCCAAGACCGACCGTGCTCAATCTGTGGGAGTTGTGATCTCCAATCCTACATCAACAACCTCGGTGAGACAACGCGTAGTCGAGCGCCACGAAGACGGTTTAAGATCAACATGCCTTTGTCGCAAGCCTTGCAACACATGTTGAACGCAGAGTGATTACCTTGAGGATCCTCCTCAAATGTCAACACTTCCTCTCAAAGTACAATCCTAATGCTAAGTGTGCTTACCATTCCAACAGCCAGGCACGACAATCGACAATTGTTGGGCTCAAGAACAAGATTCAAGATATGATCGAAGCTAAGCGATTGAGTTTGACCCTCCCGTTGAGACTCGAATGTGATCAATGCGCCTATGCCTAATCATGACAAGGGTTCCAATCTTTGTTGGTGACGATACTTATGTTTTCAACATAGATGACTTGATCATTCCTCGATGATATTAAGAAGAATTTGCGCAAGCCGTGTCAATCCAGATGCCCGAGAATTGTCGTTGGTGCCCATCCGCACCGATGGTTGTGCTTGGTTGAGAAGACGTGTTCAAGGCATGATGGATAACCGTGAGATACTATTTCGAAACCACCGTGCGTGTGTGAAGAAATGTCTAAGTTGAAGATTGACAATGCGAACAAAACTGTACCATCGTGTGGGATACCTTGGGGCAACCAAGTGGAAAATATGATTACATGGTGAAGTACATTCGCCCGGTTACAAGATTCCTATTGAAGATGTTAAGGCGACGGATGGGGTGACGATTTCCGAAGATTATCCGATGTTAACACAATAAGGATTTCCTCTGCGATCCTATACCTGTGGCGCCTCATTATCACTTCTCCAAGACCAGTTCCATATTCCTCGACAAGGCTATCCCTTGGAATTATGGAGTCGATGTTTACTATCATGGCGTCAAGCAAGACCCTCGACCATTGAAGATCGACCATTGAAGCTACCATTCCCGACATTGACAACATCACGGATCCAGAAGGTGACCCCGGAAGGGTATTCTCTCGAGATCTCTCCTCCAAAGACAACTGCGACTCCGCATTCCGCCTACTCAATCAATATCCCCAACTAGAGGAAAGAACCAGTGACTCATCCCGCTCGGCAAGTACCAAAGGAAGTTCTTGAAGACACCTCCAAACAAGAAATGGAGGAAATTCAAGATCATCAAGAAAAGTGACTACAATGTTGTGGAACAGTTGGGACAGACTGTCCAAGATCTCCATGCTTGCACGCTCTTGTGCTCGAGGCTCATGCTAATGCCTTGGTGAAGTTTCAAGAATGCTCATGTGCCGCAAGACACTACCACCGACCGCTTGAAGTTTGTATTGCTAGCCCGGCTGCAACGGCCTAGGCTTCTCGATGTTGATTTGACTCTGGGAAAGAAACACAACAAAGCCTTGCACATCTCGTTGAATGCAAGGGCGTTACTCTGTCTCATGTTTTGCTGACACCGGTTCGCTCAAATATCCTACCAAACCGCTTTTGATCGGCTTGATGTCGAAGGGTTGGTTCGAGACCCAGTGACATTATCGTGAGAGCTTTTGATGGTTCTAAGCGCAGATTGGAGCTCACTCTGCATAAAGTCGGTTCCCGGACTTTTGATTCCACTTTCTTTGTCATGGACATTCGTCCACTTACTCTTGCCTACTTGGACGCCTTGGATACATGGGGCGGCAATTACCTCTACCTTGCATCGTGAAGTACCGTGAAAGGGAAGGTTGTCACGGATGTGGTGAAGAAGAGTATATGGTCACCATCTCCGCTATTCCGCTATCTCGAGATGGAGGGTGAATTCTTCGAGACTCCCTGTCAAGCTTTTGAGACAATTCCCAGAGTCATGCCTGTTGACTCTCCTATCACTCCTGAAGTTACGAAAGCTCCACCTAGAATGGCCTCGCTGAAAGATGCTCAAGCTCTGTTGAACAAGGAGGTAGTGCTATTTGGGGACAGCTCCTAATCTTCCTTTCAAATTTGACAAGACGGTTTAGGCTTCACCATCAAAGGTCGAAGATGATGCCGCGACCGCCAACTTCCTTTCCGCATCAGTCAGAGTGGAATCCATGCTATAGAAGACGATGACAACGGCTTCGACATCAGCAAGTGGATATTCCCAACTCCAGATCATGGGCTCAGCAATTGGAAGACTGAAGACGTCATACCAATCTCCTTTAATCAGGAGTAATTGCTCTTGTTTTGTTTTGCTTTTCGTATTTCTTTATGTTTGGACAATAAACTTTGAAAGCCTAGTGCCTTGCCCGGGGCATCATGGCTCGTTTGCGAGGGTTATTATCTGTTGTTTGCGTATTTTCATTCAATAAATCGTTGGACTTTTGCATTCAATTGTTTGTTTTCTTTTACTTTATCACCCCTTCAAAAAGCTATGTGTTCTTACACACACCCGTGATACATGCAGAATCACTCGAATCTCGTTAATAACGATATGCTAGTGCTAAATATGACTTCGATAATCCGATCTACCAAGCCAAGACGAAAGTGAGGAAGATTGTGAAGTGCCGGAGAACTTGCCGACTACTACAGAAGAAGAGCGAGTTATACCCACACGAAGAGCAAATTGAGGTTGTGAATTTGGGTACCGACGAAGAGAAAAGAGGTCAAGATAGGAGCGGGTCTTGAGCAGTGTTAAAGAAAAGTTGGTTCGATGCTACGAGACTATATTGAGGTTTTGCTTGGTCATACGAAGACATGCCCGGTTTAGACATTGATATTGTGGTTCATCGATTGCCGAAGGTTTTCTCAAAGCAGAAGGTTCGTCGTATGCGTCACGAGATGTCGAGAAAATCAAAGCGATGTTATGAAGCGCTTCAACGCAGTTTCTTAGTCACTTCCTATCCCCATGGGTTGCAAACGTGGTACCCGTACCAAGAAGGATGGTCGATGCGAATGTGTGTGGATTACGAGATCTGAACAAAGCGAGTCCGAAAGCGATTTCCCACTTCCTCATATTGATGTTACGGTTGACAACACCGCCACATAAGGTTTTCTCCTTCATGGATGGTTTCTCCGCTACAATCGGATCAAAATGGCTCCACAAGACATGGAGAAGACTACTTTTGTTACACGTGGGGCACTACGCTACAAGGTTATGCCGTTCGGATGAAGAACGGGTGCCACTTACCGTGCTATGGTAACATTATTTCATGACATGATTCATCACGAGATAGAGGTCGTCGGCGACATGATAGCTCGGTCGCATCAAGAAGAACATCTTGATCACTTGCGAAGCTTTGACATGAAGAAGTCATGATTGAGACAATCCTAACAAGTGCACCTTTGGAGTCGATCCGAAAACTCCTAGGGTTTGTTGTCGATGGAAGAGGTATTGAGGTTGACCTAAGGTTAAAGCTATTCAAGAGATGCCAACTCCCGCACCGAGAAGGAAGTCGAGGTTTCTTGGGCGATTGAATTACATTGCCGATTCATTGCACACCTGCTACTGTGAGCCAATCTTCAAGTTACTTAAGAAAGATCAAGTAGTAGAATGGAACGACGATTGCGGATCGCTTTTGACAAAATCAAGGAGTACCTATAGAATCCTCCCATCCCGATGCCGGAAGAAGACCTCTTATCATGTACTTGAAAGTGTTAGAGAACTCAATGGGGTGTGTGTTGGGGCAACATGACGAGTCAGTCGAAAAGAGCATGCAATATACTACCTTAGCAAAAGTTTACCGGTGAAACAAGATACTCACACTTGAGAAAACTTGCAACGCTTTGGCTTTGCTCGCCGACTAAGGCATATATGTTGACTCACACTACCTTGTTGATTTCAAGATGGATCCGATAAAATACATCTTTGAGAAACCAGCTCTCTCGGAAGAATAGCAAGATGGCAAATGATCTTGACCGAGTATGACATCCAAACACTTCTCGAAAGCGATCAAAGGAAGTGTAGTAGCCGATCATTTGGCTCATCGTCCGTAGATGACTATCGATCTATGCGGTTAATTTCCGACGAAGATGTTCTACTAGTTACAGATTACGAAGAACCAGACGAAGGACCCGAACAAGGATTCCGATGGACTATGGTTTTGATGGAGCCTCAAACGCACTTGGCAATGGCATTGGCGCCATCATTACCTCCCTACAGTGACATCGCCTTTCACCGCCAGATTATGTTTCAATTGCACCAACAACATGGCCGAGTAAGTGCATCATGGGTATCAAAGTGCTATTGACTTAAGAATCAAGTTCTTGCAAGTGTATGGAGACTCACTTTAGTGATCACCGATTAAGGCGAGTGGGATCGAAGCATCCGAATCTCATTCCGTATCGAGCATGTTTTAAGTTTGATCCCTACTTTGAAGAGATCACTTTCAATCATATTCCACGAGAAGAGAATCGGTTGGCGACGCATTGGCTACTATGTCATCTATGTTCAAGGTTAGATGGGACAACGAGGCTCCCGGATCATCATTGAGAGGTTCGACGAACCAGTATATTGTTATGAGCTTGATCGAAGAGAAACCTTGGT
Source organism: Vicia sativa (assembly GCA_021764765.1). NCBI lineage: Eukaryota > Viridiplantae > Streptophyta > Magnoliopsida > Fabales > Fabaceae > Vicia > Vicia sativa. The sequence goes on along the minus strand of CM038793.1, from coordinate 264,591,504 downwards.
ACTATGACGTGAAGAGGTATCTTGAGACTCGGGAATATCCAGCAGGGCATCATTAATGATAAGAAGTTCATGAGAAGATTTGCTTCCAAATTCTTTCTCAGCAACGACATCTTATACAAGCGCAACCACGACTTGTGCTTACTCCGATGTGTAGACGAGCAACAATGCGTATCATGGAAGAGTTACGAAGGCAAATTTGGTACCCACTCCGGTGGACACACTATGGCTAAGAAGATTTTGAGAGCAGGTTACTATTGGTCCACCATGGAGGCGATTGTCACCGCTATGCTCGATCTTGTCACAAGTGCGGTTATGCAGACAAAGTGCACATACCTCCAGTACCTCTGAATGTTTTAACTTCTCCGTGGCCTTTTGCAATGTGGGGCATTGACATGATTGGAGAGATTAAGCCCACAGCTTCCAATGGACATCGTTTCATCCTTGTGGCAATTGACTATTTCACCAAGTGGGTAGAAGCAGCCTCGTATGCATCTGTTACCAAGAATGTTGTGGCTCGATTCATCAAACATAATCTTATCTGTCGGTATGGCACTCCCGAAAGGATTATCACAGATAATGGTTCCAATCTCAACAACAAGATGATCACTGAACTCTGCACGCAGTTCGAGATCAAGCATCACAATTCATCTCCTTACCGGCCTAAGATGAATGGCGCAGTGGAAGCCGCCAACAAGAACATTAAGAAGATTATACAGAAGATGGCTGTGACTTACAAAGATTGGCATGAGATGTTACCATTTGCTCTTCATGGTTATCGCACTTCAGCACGAACATCAACAGGGGCAACCCCATTCTCTCTTGTATACGGTATGGAAGCCGTCTTACCCATCGAGGTTCAGATACCCTCAACTAGAGTCCTTCAGGAGGCAGAGTTAGGCGAAGACGATTGGATCCAGACTCGCCTTGACCAGATTAATTTGATCGATGAGAAGCGACTCGCATCCATCTGCCATGGACAGATTTATCAGAAACGAATGATCAGAGCATTTAACAAGAAGGTCAAGCACCGAGTCTACCAAGTCGGTGATCTAGTAGTCAAGCGCATCATCCTTCCACAAGGTGATCCCAGGGGCAAATGGACTCCCACCTACGAGGGACCATTTGTAGTCAAGACAGTATTCTTCGTCGGAGCTATGATACTTAGCACCATGGATGGTGAAGACTTCCCACACCCTGTGAACGCAGACATAGTCAAAAAATACTACGCATGAAGAGACCCGCTAGGTCGACGAACCTAGGCAAAAATAAGGGCATCCTGGCGAACCAAAAGGTTCGGGCAAAAATAAAGGATATATACAAAACATGTACACCCGGCAAGTCGAAAACCCGAAAAGGCGGCTTGGGCAAAAAGGTATCCCGGTGAAAACCGAAAGGCGGTCTAGGCAAAGTTAGGGATTTAAGCGCACGACTATGTCTCTTCGGATCATCGCTTCTGACTACTATCGGATTCAAGGTTCAAATGGCGAAGATCGTTCACTCACTTTCTCGACGCAAGGAGATGAGATAGTCGAAATATATGAGTACTAGCATAGTTGGGACTTAACGAGATTGTTTCCGATAGCTTTTACCTTTCTTGTGTACAAACTACTTGGCCATACGCCACCTTTCAAATAAACGCAAACTTCTTTCTCTTTACAATTTACATTGTTGTTATTTGCAATAAGTCCAACGTTTGCTTTGAATGACTATCGCATTTGACAATAAGAATCTAATCACAAACATACGAAAAGTGGACATGCAAAAGTACTTACTACGGGTTCCGGAATTGGGATGACGAAAGTCAACAAATAGTTCCCCACGAGCATAAAGGTGTCACCCACAACACACCTTCCTAGCGGAGTATATGTTAATCCACACGGCGATTCCACTCAACCGAGCAACGTTACATCGATCTCAAGGTAACACCTCATCCCGTGGATATTTCTCAATCCTCCCCTTCTCCCGGCGGTATCGGACTCAAAACTTGGTCGAGATAGTGCATCGGAGGAAACATGCACCTTTTATTCCCCAGCCAGAGATTACAACGGACTCCAGACTCTTCAAGCCCGGTCTCTCAGCAACCATCAAACGCTCTCCAGCGAGATCTACACTCGAAATCCCCAGTAGAGCACCTCCTAACAATTCCTCAGCAGGATCTACATACAAGGTCCTCAACAGATCACCTCCCAGATTCTCCTCAGCAGGGTCTATATATGAGATCTCCGACAACGAGCCTCTCAAATCTCTACCTTCCTCAACAATGTCTAGGTCCAGGACTTGGTCAGATAGTGCATCAGAGGAATCCGGGATATCTTCCTTCTCCTTCAAAAGCAGGGACTTCCACCTACTCAATTCCCCAAGCAGAAGTCAGAAATCTTCAAACAGAATATCCGCATCTTCTTCAAGATGGATATGTTTTGAAATATCACAACATTCATCATTCATACATTTCTCATAAAGTCATAATTCATGCATCATTCATATACATCATGCATCATACTTTGCATAAGACTAACAAATATTCTATCAAAGATGTTCTTGTTTTCTCCAAAAGCAGTATGATCATTTCGACGCAAACAGTCCAGATTAAGCCCGAGCCGACGGGAAAACTATCTGAAAGACCGCCTTCAGAAACAGGTCCAGGATTAAGCCCCGAGCCGACGGGAAAACTATCCGAAAGACCACCTCTGGTTATCCTCCGATAACAGGCAATGGATCAACACCCGATGCACAACAGGGAAGCTATCCACATTTTTGCCAATTACAATCTCCCTCAGAGTAATCAGGACGAAGATTTACTCTGATTATCAACAGCAACTGCAGAGTCTAACATACGACTCAGTTGCCTTGGATGGCATCTTAAGCCCATCTCCGACTATTTATCAACATCTCTTCACTCTCAGAATGCTGCGTATATGGTTAAAAATCAATACAAACCAATAACCTCATTCAAAGTGAACACAAAGTCTAACGTACGACTCCCTTCGGATGGCATCTTAAGCCCATCTCCTCTCCATTCCAGGAACATCTACAGAACCTAACGTACGGCTCGCTCCCCAGCATCGACCTTTCCAGATGGCATCTTAAGCCCATCTCCGTCAATTCTCCTATCAACAACCTCGAGTCTAGCGTACGACTCAGCGAAGTATCCAGCTTCTCCAAATGGCATCTGTAAGCCCATTCCTGCATCATCATCAGTGCAAATTTTCGGTGTACTCGGTGTTCAATCATCTTCTACCTCCGTGTCACGAAGACAAGCATGTCAATCTAACCCTTCCAGTACAAGAAGATTGAACAGGGGCAGCTGTCATAGCCCAAAATTTGCCCTCCATCTACTCAAGAGATTTCATACATCCATACTCAAGGACTCCTCAAGAGTTGATCAGACAAACTCTCTCCTAGACAATCAACCCAAACTAGGGTTTGGTATCTCTCAAGTCAAGATGGACTTCCAACATCTCCAATGGCCTTCATGCCTCCTCATATGCTTCAAAGATTCTCCATGTCAAGTTTCAAGCCTCACAAGTCAAGTTTCCTCGACAATTGATCGATGGTTGAAAATCGTGTATTGGACAAAAAGTCAATGTGGTCAACATACCAAACTTCATAATTTTTGGTCAACATCCTCATTTTGAAGTTACATTCATCATTTGATCAAGGGTTGATCATGATTCATCAAGAAAACTCAAGATTTGCCCAAAAGTCAAACTTTCTAAATTAGGGTTTCTAGATGAAAAGTCAATGAACTTTGACCGGTCATAACTTTCTCATACTTTCTCGTAAATTTTCCACCACCTCTTGTTTTGAAGGAAATTCAATTCTCTACAACTTCATGTCTCACAAGAATGTCCAAAAATGCTTCATTTGAGAGGTATAGCTCAAAACATTACAGTCATTTTCAAAGTCAACAAAAAGTCAACTTTTTGTTTTGAAGATATATTGAGCATGGTAACTCCAATTGAGATGAGACCAAAGACATTGGTTAGAGGACTCTTAGAGATTTCCAAAAAGTCCAAGAACTATCAAAAATGTGGAAAATTGAGCAAGATACACCATTCAGAAGTTGGGCAATTTTGGACAATTGCACAAAAGGACATTATGGTCAAAATGCAAAATTTTCCAAATGGGCCTATAATCTTTTGATCCAAACTTGTTCATGACAATATTTTTGACCCATAAAAGCTTGGCATTGGTGATTTTCTATTTTCATGGTTTATATTTGAATTTTACAACATTTAATTCAAAAATAAATTATGTAAAATATGAAAATTAAGTTATTTTTTCAATTAAGTTGGATTTATATCTCTCTTAATGTCCAAGAAAGCCCACACCATTTACCAAATTCGTGCAAGCCATGGCATTGATGAGAAAATCATATTTTCTTCAAAATTTGATTTGATTTTCAAAGAAAATATTTGCACATTCAATTTCCAATCTTTTTTCCTTGTTTTTTCTCTTCCAAAACTCCTATAAATACCAAGCAATGCAGCCAGTACAAGGACGAAACCCTAGCTCAAGCCAAACCCTTATTTTGTCAAAATTTTCCAAGAAAGTTGCAAAAATCGTGTTCTTGTTTCCAGTCCTTTTCAGTCCTAACAAACCATCCCATTGTCTTCAGGAGGTAAGTTTGAGTAAGTACACACTCTTGCCATGGTTTAAAACACGCTGAATCGAACCATATACATGCATACATAATTGATTTTTCTTGAATTCGTATTTTTATTACCAGCCTGTTTTAATTGATTCTAATGCTTGCAATATGATCATGTGGTTACATGGGTGAGATCTGGGCCATCGTTCGAAGGTTTGGACGTTAGAATCGCGTAATGCCATTGTTAGGTTTTTTTGGACTGTGAGCTTCGAACCGGCCTGTACAGGACGATTCAGTCAAAACTAATGCCATCAATGGACTCAGGAGGTCCGATTTAGGTGGACAAGGTCCTCCTTTTCCATTTATCCGTCGTATTTTTCGTGTTTTGTTTTTCAGGTCACCGGAGAAGACGACCGGAGCTAGGGCTCCGGCGTCGCTGACTCGGTTTGACCGGCGAGGAGGCAAGCGTGGCGCATCGGAGCCTTCTGATTCACTCTCTCATCCAGCGAGGACCCCACCAGCTGACTGTATCCTTGACCTTCCCAGGCAACGACGCGTGTGCATCTCATGATCATCCGTTTCCATTCCATGACAACAAGTGCAAGCTGGCGTGGTGGATAAGGCATTCACTGTGCATAGATACTCCCTGTGGTCCTCAGTTCGAATCCTGCTTGCACCGGTTTTGGTTTCTTTTTCCCAAACTTCAATTTTCTCAATATTTTCATATTTTTCTATTTATTCAATATTTTCATATTATTTTAATTGTTTTCATATCTTTTATTCTGCATTAAAAAATTACCAAAAACATTTTTCTTTTTGCATTATTTTCATAAAAATCTTTATTTAATTTAATAAATTAAAAAATATAATTTTTGCATGCATATTTATTTTATTTTTATTTTAGCATTTAAATCATTATAAATTGCCTTTTAATTATTAAATCTTTTCCAAAAAATCCCAAAAAATTATTTTAATTTATTTATCTTATTTCCAGCATATATTAATTTTTCCATATCAAAACTTGCATTTTTCTAACATTTTTCCTCTTATTCAATTCATCTCGTATTTTCCGATTTTCTTACTTTCACAGGTTGCTCCGATTCGGACGTTTTTCTTTTATCGTTTTATTTTTTCTAATAATGTAATTGCTCATGGGTTGTAATAGTTTAATCTAGGGTTTTATTTTCCGCAAGTTTAAATTATGTATCTGCCCCAAAGCCATGTAATAGCGTAGGACATTTACCTTTCCGCACTTTACATTCCGCATTTTACTTTCCGCACCCTATAAACTGTTAGTAACTAGGCGTGTATGGCAAGATAATAATTGGACATAGCTCACACTAACTTCAAGATAAAATATCTGAATTCAACACACTTCTATCACACACGCACCCCTTAGGGTAATTCTCTCTCGATGCCTTTCGATTCCAAATGGTCATGTCCCTCGAACGTAGAGGTATTCTAGCACCGTTGCCTTCCAAATAAATCATCATAGTCCCTTCGATACAAAGATCATAAGACCCACGATGTCGCCTCCGAATACATGATCTTGACCCTCGATTGTCGCCTACGAAAAATGATGATAGTCCCTTCGAATGTGCTAGGATACTTCCTACAAGTTGCCTTCTATGACCATCCGATGTCCCTTCGAATGTCCCGCTTACATCCAACGAATGGGGCTACCTACTAACTAATGGTATGGATAGCACTATTCTAAAGGAAAGTAAAAATACGAAAACGACCAATTCTGAGTGGGTAAATAAGTCTCTTAGTTGCTTGCTCTAAAACAAATGCTTTTTCACACTACACACTTTTGTCAAAGTTCAAATCACTTTCAAAAACAAAACATTTCCGAACACTTTGTATACACTCCTACATGAGTCATTACAAAGTCAAAGCGAAATGCCATCTTTCAAAACATTTTTGTCAAACACACAGAAAGCAATTTTAAAAAAGTGATCTAGAGCAACTAAGAGCCCGTAGATAACTACGGATGGAAAGTGGTGCTAATACCTTCCCTTTTCATAACCATTCTCCCGAACTCAGAATCTAAACGAAGGTCTTTTTCTGTACTTTTACCTTCCCTTAATTGGATAAAAATAAAAGTCGGTGGCGACTCTTGCTATCCGCACATTTGGATACAAAAATCCTACAAAGTCAGTTCACCGTGTCACAGGACTGCGTAGGAAATACGGAGTTGAATAATTAATTCAATTGAACAAAAACAATATAGTTGGTGTTGGTTTGTGATTAACTTCTATAATGGAACAATTAATAAAAAGTAAAAGTTGACTTTTTCTAATAGTGAATAATATGCTAGGGTGAGTGTATGATCTGCCCATTCATGACATAGACTCTTTGACCTTTTCAACAAGTTCATTAATTCAATTACTAGTTCTTCAGATTACTTTTTTCTAAGTCCTTAGAGAAAAGCCTTTACCAGTTCTACCTAATTCTAATGTCCATTAAAAATTAATGAAGAAGGTAAGCATTTTATTATCTAGAATACTCCTGGTTATCATAGAATTTCCCTACTCCTAGGTGAAACCTTCTAAAACATGTTTGTTTTGAAAACCATAACACGATTGTCCAGTTCTAATGTGTTAAGAAAAGTTAACACTATTGGTCTAATAGAGCAAAGCAATATAGTAAACAAAACTCACAAATTGACATTCATAAACCTTACATTGATAAAACAAAGAAATCAGTATTCTGGTGACAAATCAGGGACACCCCCTAGCATTGGGGGGTTTAGTGTGACACCCCGATTTAATTCAGAAATTAAATAAATAGGAATTTAATTATTTAATTAATTAAAGGCTTGAATTAATTATATTTTTGGAATTTATGGGAGTAATTGAAGAAAAGAAGAGATGGAGGTGTGAGGTGTAATTAGGGGTGTGAGGAGTAAATTACACTACACTTACTAATTACCATTTGTTTTATTTTATTGGAATAAATAAAGGATTATTAGAAGGAATATAAAAAGGAAAAGAAAAGAAAATAGGCCTTTTTGGAGAAAAGTCATTATACGTAGAATTGGAGAAGAGAAGAGAAGAGAGGAAAAGCCGACGCCGAGAGAAATCGAAGAACATCACGAGGTAAGGGGTGATTTCGTTCGGTTAACATGTTTTATGGGTTTTGGGAATCATAGGGATAATTGGGTATGTTAGGAAGTTTGAATGTTGATGATTATAAGTTATGGAAATAAACCCTATTTGTGTCGGTGTTTGGAATTAGGATCATTTGTATGTCAAATAATTGATAGGAATGAATAAACCATGTTGTGTGATGTTATAATGGTGTGAAATGATCATGAAATAGTGTTCCTAATGTCCCAATTCGTACTTGAAAGTTTGGAAATGATAATGAGTGCAAAATGCTGTCAAAAGTTGCAGAAAATGATGTTATAGGACGTGGGAACCGGTTCCCTGTGGGGAGGAACCGAGTTCCCAGTGTTAAAATGGCCAAAACTGGGATTTTTACACTCAGGAACCGGTTCCTGTATAGGTAGGAACTGGGTTCCCACACAAAAACCAGGGAGCTAGTTTTGAAGACTTTCAGGAACCGGTTCCTGTATAGGTAGGAACCGGGTTCCATGAGTATTTTTCTAAAAACTTTAAAACTTTAAAAATTCATATTTTCTAAACCGTAACTCCGATTCGAGTGCTGTTTTCGGCGTTATTTCTTAAATTTAAAATACTACCTTTTGAAAAGAGAAAAATATTATTTTGCTAAATTATTTTGAAAAATAGTCGAGCTCCCGATTTTTGAAAAGAGTGTTTAGTTAAGGATAATGGGAAACTATTACGAATGGTCTGAGTTACCGGATGAGTTATTAATGCTTACAATGTTGTGTTGACTATTCATTGTGATTGAATGCGATACATTGTGATTGACCATAAGTGAATTATGTTGAGATCGTAATCTATGAATTGGTTTAGATTGTTTGACAATTTGAATGGAGATTGACGTTCATGTGATGTTTCTTTCCCTTGTGGGTTATTCATGATTGTATTGGTATCATGTGCTATTGTTATTATGTACTGGTGATAGTCTTACTGATTGAAGAGTAAGAGTTTGGCATGTTTATGCTTGTGATAATTTAATTTATGATTATGTTGTTATCATGTGATAGATTGGTATTGGTATTTATGTGGAATTATGTTGTTATCATATTCCGTTGAATTGATGTGCATGCTTTTATGATGCATGCATGAGCATTGTTAAATTGGTTCATTCCCATTGTGCGGAAGCGAACTGGCAGAGCCGATAGACTTACCTGGTGCAGAGGTAGTGAGGCTAGATTCTTGACCCGGTGGTTATGGGGGAATCAGGGATTGGATTCTTGACTCAGTGTTCTGGGTGAATCATGGATTACACTGTCTTTCCACAAGTAAACGGAGCAGTGGGTGAACTCGGTTCACGTTTTGGTACCACATGCATAGAGTCTGCATTTTATATGGGATTGTAACATGCTAGGATGGTTTCCAGTGTTGCAATTTCCATTGTTTGTTTATATACATGTTCATTGTGTGAATTGCCTTGTGAATGGACTATGATTTGTGCTTGATTAATGGATTAATGTGTCTGATTATTCTATTGTATTCTAAGAACGTATAATGCATGTTATATTGAATTGAGATCTCACCCTTACTCAACAATTTCAGATCCGAAGTGATTAACTGCATTGGAGTTGGTGAGGATAGCTCTAGCATTGAGTCAGTTAATTAGTCCGCGTGTCAGTGTCGTGCTCTGGTAGATGTAACACTGGGGAAACGGTTGTTTGAATCCTTTAAATGGATACTTTCTTAATAGTTTGGAAGTGTGTCTTGATTAAAAATCCTGGAATACCTTAGTGTTTTGAATAAGGTTTTGGTTATTATCTTGGAATACTATGAATGATGTATTCGGAATTTTGATTATGTTTCATTTCCGCTGTTAAACATAATCTTTGCATTATTTCCTTAATAAATTTTCTTCAGTGAAAGCATGACAACTGTTTTGAATTATAGCAAAAATTGTGATGCCTCTTGATATGTGTTATATACTCTGATTATTATTTATAAAATCGCGGGTAATTAGAAGGGGTGTTACAATAGTGGTATCAGAGCATAGTCGGTCGTTGTGACCAGTGTCTTAATGTCATTATTCCTTTGTACGCGACAAGTGTGTGCAACACTGTCGGTACTTGTTGCCTTTCTGATCGATTATTGCAGGAGTAGTGTGAAACTAAGTGGGGGAGAAGAGATGCTTCCCGGATATGTTCCGATTGTAAGTCATTGGTACGAGTTACTGCTTGAAAAGACAGTGCAAGTGTGGTTAGAGCTGTTGGAATCGTTTGGACCATGAGTCATAGTTGGAAGCGCAAAAAGGTGAGTACGATTCTGAGAACAGAAAGTGTTGGTAATGATGGTTTATACTTCAGTATGATTATCGGATGTCTATTGACAAATTGAGGACTTGATCACCCTTAATCTCTTGTTGATAGTAGACGGAATCGTATTGGATGGTATACAATTGTCTTACTATCTAAATGGGGCATAAAGTGAAGGATATGAATGAAGTGTGGTAGAAGCTTGTGAACCATATGAGTAGACGAAGACTCTAATAAGGATAATGAATTAAGATGGATGACCAGAGTTACGTAGCTGTTAATGATGGTGCTATGGTGGTTATGTTGTATTCTTCGACGGAAGTGAAAGGAAAATCTAAGAGTGATGAATTACCGGTAGTGAAGAATTGTTTTGAGATTGTTCCGAGTAAGTTGGATTGCCAGTGGTGGATGAATTTCCAGAGGTGTTTCCAGAAGATGTCGGTGAATTGCCGCCTGAGAGAGGAGGAATTACTATAGATTTAATTCCTGGAACTAGTCCGGTGTCGATGGCGCCGTATCGCATGTCGGCATCTGAGTTGCCTGAGTTGAGAAAACAGTTGGAAGAGTTACTAGAGAAGAAGTTTATTCGTTCTAGTGTTTCGCCGTGGGGTGCGCCGATGTTGTTAGCTAAGAAGAAGAATCGATATCCATTGCCGAGAATCGATGATTTGATGGATCAGTTAGTTGGAACTGGTGTATTTAGTAAAATTGATCTGAGGTCTGGATATCATCAGATTCGTGTTAGGGCGGAGGATATTCAGAAGACTGTATTTAGGACGGGGGTATGGATAATGGTGTCCTAGTTAGGTGTGAGTTTTAATGTTCCCTGGGAATAAGAGCGACTCATCGTTTGAGCCAGATGCTGGGTTAGCTTGAGGCTATTCTTGGGTTGAATGTTTGAAGTTAAACCAAGTGATTATGAATCGTTTTGATGAGTCGATGCATATTCTTGGCCTAGAAGATATTTGGTAACTAAGAAGGATGACTCTTAGAGGATGAAGCTGGTGTGGTTGGAATGTTGCAACACTTCCGGTTGGTCGTGAAGTTGTCAGTGTGAGTTACCTCTTTGTGTTCTTGAAAAGATTAATTGTGTCAGTGTCAATGGTTGATATAAAGAATGCAATGATGTGAATTGGTTATTGGAATTGTAACTTGACGCAATTAATCATGGTGAATGATGTGTGTTGCGGTATGTGGAAGTTAGCATCTCAAATTTTGCATTCTATGATGTTTTGGGATTTTTCACTCTCACAAGGTGAGAAATCGATTACTCACGAAATTGATTTCTGCGACAAAGATTTAAAACTTGTAAAATCCATAATTTGAGTTTTGGATGTCTGAATTGAGTTTCGTTTGAAGTGTTGGAAAGATAATGTGATGAACTTTGTTTTACAAATGGTTCCAGCACTTGTAAGTAATTTATTTATCGTGTAGGGATGGTTGAGGAGAGTCGGAGTTGTTGTTAATGTCGTTCTGGGTACAAAACTTATTTCTATGACACCGTACAAGACGTCGACTTTAGAGATAAGAAACTGAGGAAGCTATTGGAGGATGCTCATAGAAATAGATTTGTAAAACCAAGTGTATTGTTTTGGGATTCTGATTGTGAGAAAGGATTCCAAGAGTTGAAGGGAAGATTGACTAGTGCTCCGATTCTAATTTTGCCGAATCCGACCGAATCGGTCGCGGTGTATTGTGATGCGTCACTGATGGAATGAGGCGGTGTTTTGAGGCAAGATAGGCAGGTTGTGGCTTATGCTTCAAGACAGTTTGGTTCGTGAATTGGATTTAGTGGAGCAATTCAGAGACTTGAGTTTGGTATGTGAGACTACTTCGAATAGTGTGATATTGGGCATGTTGAAGCTGACTAGTGGTATTTTGGAAGAGATTCGAAATGGACAGAAATCTGATGATGGTTTAATGGATAAGCTGACATTGATTAAACAAGGTCAAGGAGGTGAGTTCCGAATTGATGAGAATGGAGTTATGAGTTGTGGTGATGGAGTGTGTGTTCCGGATGTTGCTGAGATCAGAAAGAGTATCTTGGAAGAAGGACATCGAAATGGATTGAGTATTCATCCTGGTGCTACTAAGATGTACCATGATTTGAAGAAATTATTTCGGTGGCCTGGAATGAAAAAGGAAATTGCTGAGTTTGTGTATGCGTGTTTGATTTGTCAGGAATCAAAGACTGAACATCAGAAACCGTCGGGATTGATGGAACCGTTGTTTGTTCCGGAATGGAAATGGGATGGCATTTCTATGGATTCGTGACTGGTTTGCTGAGGGAAACTAAGAATTGTGATTCTATTTGGGTTATTGTCGACCGATTGACAAAGTCTGCTGACTTTATTCCGATAAGAATGGTTATCCGATGGAGAGGTTGGCAGAATTGTATGTTGAGAAGATTGTGAGTTTGCATGGTATTCCGTCTAGCATCGTGTCAGATAGAGATCTGAGGTTCACGTCTAAGTTCTGGACAGGATTGCAGGAAGCTCTGGGTACTGAGTTACGATTGAGTTCCGCGTATCATCCGCAGACAGATGGTCAGACGGAGAGGACGATTCAGTCGTTAGAGGATTTGTTGAGGGCTTGTGTGTTAGAAAGGTGGAGCTTGGGATAGCTATTTGCCATTGATAGAGTTTACCTACAACAATAGTTTCCATTCAAGCATTGGTATGGCTCCGTTTGAGGCATTGTATGGTAGGAGATGTCGGACACCGTTGTGTTGGTACGAATCTGGAGAAAGTGCTGCTGTGATTGGACCAGAGATCGTTCAACAAACTTCAGAAAAGATTAAGATGATTCAGGAGAAGATGAGGACTTCTCAGAGTCGTCAGAAGAGTTATCACGATAAGAGGAGGAAGGATCTTGAGTTTAGTGAAGGAGATCATGTGTTCATGCGAGTTACTCCGATGACTGGTATTGGTCGAGCCTTGAAGTCAAAGAAGTTGACTCCGTGTTTTATCGGTCCGTTTTAGATTACCAAGAGAGTTGGGAAAGTGGCTTATCAGATTACTTTACCGCCTTCACTTGTGAATTTGCGTGATGTTTTCCATGTGTCTCAGTTGAGGAGGTACATTGCGGATCCATCTCATGAGATTCAAGTGGATGATGTTCAGGTACGCGATAATTTGACTGTTGAAGCAGTACCTGCGCGAATTGAGGATCGGAAAGTGAAGCAATTGCGAGGTAAAGAGATAGAACTGGTACGAGTAGCTTGGGGAGGACCAGTTGAAAGAATGTCACTTGGGAACTGGAGAGTCAGATGAAGGACTCGTATCCCGAACTTTTCGTCTAAGGTATGTTTTTGAGGACGAAAACTCTTTTAGTGGGGGAGAGTTGTGACACCCCGATTTAATTCAGAAATTAAATAAATAGGAATTTAATTATTTAATTAATTAAAGGCTTGAATTAATTATATTTTTGGAATTTATGGGAGTAATTGAAGAAAAGAAGAGATGGAGGTGTGAGGTGTAATTAGGGGTGTGAGGAGTAAATTACACTACACTTACTAATTACCATTTGTTTTATTTAATTGGAATAAATAAAGGATTATTAGAAGGAATATAAAAAGGAAAAGAAAAGAAAATAGGTCTTTTTGGAGAAAAGTCATTATACGTAGAATTGGAGAAGAGAAGAGAAGAGAGGAAAAGCCGATGCCGAGAGAAATCGAAGAACATCACGAGGTAAGGAGTGATTTCGTTCGGTTAACATGTTTTATGGGTTTTGGGAATCATAGGGATAATTGGGTATGTTAGGAAGTTTGAATGTTGATGATTATAAGTTATGGAAATAAAACCTATTTGTGTCGGTGTTTGGAATTAGGATCATTTGTATGTCAAATAATTGATAGGAATGAATAAACCATGTTGTGTGATGTTATAATGGTGTGAAATGATCATGAAATAGTGTTCCTAATGTCCCAATTCGTACTTGAAAGTTTGGAAATGATAATGGGTGCAAAATGCTGTCAAAAGTTGCAGAAAATGATGTTATAGGACGTGGGAACCGGTTCCCTGTGGGGAGGAACCGAGTTCCCAGTGTTAAAATGGCCAAAACTGGGATTTTTACACTCAGGAACCGGTTCCTGTATAGGTAGGAACTGGGTTCCCACACAAAAACCAGGGAGCTAGTTTTGAAGACTTTCAGGAACCGGTTCCTGTATAGGTAGGAACCGGGTTCCATGAGTATTTTTCTAAAAACTTTAAAACTTTAAAAATTCATATTTTCTAAACCGTAACTCCGATTCGAGTGCTGTTTTCGGCGTTATTTCTTAAATTTAAAATACTACCTTTTGAAAAGAGAAAAATATTATTTTGCTAAATTATTTTGAAAAATAGTCGAGCTCCCGATTTTTGAAAAGAGTGTTTAGTTAAGGATAATGGGAAACTATTACGAATGGTCTGAGTTACCGGATGAGTTATTAATGCTTACAATGTTGTGTTGACTATTCATTGTGATTGAATGCGATACATTGTGATTGACCATAAGTGAATTATGTTGAGATCGTAATCTATGAATTGGTTTAGATTGTTTGACAATTTGAATGGAGATTGACGTTCATGTGATGTTTCTTTCCCTTGTGGGTTATTCATGATTGTATTGGTATCATGTGCTATTGTTATTATGTACTGGTGATAGTCTTACTGATTGAAGAGTAAGAGTTTGGCATGTTTATGCTTGTGATAATTTAATTTATGATTATGTTGTTATCATGTGATAGATTGGTATTGGTATTTATGTGGAATTATGTTGTTATCATATTCCGTTGAATTGATGTGCATGCTTTTATGATGCATGCATGAGCATTGTTAAATTGGTTCATTCCCATTGTGCGGAAGCGAACTGGCAGAGCCGATAGACTTACCTGGTGCAGAGGTAGTGAGGCTAGATTCTTGACCCGGTGGTTATGGGGGAATCAGGGATTGGATTCTTGACTCAGTGTTCTGGGTGAATCATGGATTACACTGTCTTTCCACAAGTAAACGGAGCAGTGGGTGAACTCGGTTCACGTTTTGGTACCACATGCATAGAGTCTGCATTGCATATGGGATTGTAACATGCTAGGATGGTTTCCAGTGTTGCAATTTCCATTGTTTGTTTATATACATGTTCATTGTGTGAATTGCCTTGTGAATGGACTATGATTTGTGCTTGATTAATGGATTAATGTGTCTGATTATTCTATTGTATTCTAAGAACGTATAATGCATGTTATATTGAATTGAGATCTCTCCCTTACTCAACAATTTCAGATCCGAAGTGATTAGCTGCATTGGAGTTGGTGAGGATAGCTCTAGCATTGAGTCAGTTAATTAGTCCGCGTGTCAGTGTCGTGCTCTGGTAGATGTAACACTGGGGAAACGGTTGTTTGAATCCTTTAAATGGATACTTTCTTAATAGTTTGGAAGTGTGTCTTGATTAAAAATCCTGGAATACCTTAGTGTTTTGAATAAGGTTTTGGTTATTATCTTGGAATACTATGAATGATGTATTCGGAATTTTGATTATGTTTCATTTCCGCTGTTAAACATAATCTTTGCATTATTTCCTTAATAAATTTTCTTCAGTGAAAGCATGACAACTGTTTTGAATTATAGCAAAAATTGTGATGCCTCTTGATATGTGTTATATACTCTGATTATTATTTATAAAATCGCGGGTAATTAGAAGGGGTGTTACATTTAGCCTCTCGTAATATTGAAGAAAAACATAATTAAGAAGTTAGACATTACAAGAATCAATGGTGACTTTGATCTTCAGTGGTGGAAACCCTTAAATCCCAATGTCACTAATCCTCTTGATGAAGCAATCTTCTCTCTTCTATATTCTCTCTTGTACGATGCAAAAAAAGTCCTCAAACAAAACCTAAAAACTCCACTAAATAGCTATTATTCAAATCCCAGCCAAGTGCAATGTCTAAAGTTCTCCCAAGGTCAAGATTTAATAAAAAAAAACCAATTTTATAACATTTGTCGTGCACGCAGCACATGCTGTGCTAGGCCAACACGGGCCGTGCAAGCTCTCAGACTTGATTCCCAAACTTCTGCTCTAGGCCATCTGACACGGGTCATGCCAGGCAGCACAGGCGCCCGTGTCAGACCTCTATTTTTTGTACTGGGCTTTTGCAAACCTCCAATATTGGCCATGCTAGCAGATACGGGCCGTGTTGGTCTTCAGTTCTTCCACTTCCCATATTTTGTCATTGGAATCCTTATCCGTTTATGCACTTTTTCCTTTTTCCGTCTCAATTTGTCATGTTTTATTCATGCGAACCTGAAAGCACTAATACACAAAACCAAAGCATAAAATGCGATAAAATTAAATAAAAGCTCGATAAGTAAAAGAAACAATAACTAAAATGATTGTTAAATATCTGTGTAAAAACCACTGGTCAAACTCCCCCAAACTTAAACTGTTGCTTGACCTCAAGCGACGATTACAAGAACTCATGAAAATCAAAGAATCCTAGTACTCATATGCAAGACTTCAGTTCACATTGCTCAGAAAGTAGTGCGCCCGGCATTCACATGACACGAAGATACCTCTCAAACTATGCTTCGTACTTAAGTTTTTCTCTTTCCGAATTTCCTCCTTTTTCATCCGCACAATCAGATTAAGGCACGGAGAATTATGATAATCATCACATGCACATGACTAGCCAAGAAATTCACATGTTCGAGCACCAAACGAGCATCATTTACTACCTTTTATTACCGATGAAATTCTCAAACCTTGTGGTTATATATTGTCCTTTATTTGGACGATGTTTAGGGATCAACCCCCTTTGGGCTGAATAAACTGGTGAGGGCTACCCAACTTAGTGGGCCAGTTGCCTTTTACCGTCTTTTCATCATTTGGTTCCATTTTTATTTGCTTCTCAACCAATCATACCTACACGTGAATCTAAATTATGCCATACTGTATAGATAAACTACTCAAGGAGTACTTCGTAGACTTTAAGCATTGTGGTATAAGTCTACACGTTGGACTCGTATCACTGCCACATTATTCTGAACTTCCTATCCTCAAGAAATCATCCCTTTATGTCAACATATTATTCTCGATCTCATTGAAACACAAGCTCTTGCGCAACAAAAAACAAAAAAAATGGAAAAATTCGAGAGAATTTCTACTCGTGGGCTTACATAACAATTGACATCAACCTTACAAGTAAATAAACAAAAACAAAGCAGTAAAACCTCCCCCAAACTTGAACTAGACATTATCCTCAATGTTCCAGACTAAGCTCAAGAGAGGTGACTCACAAAGGGTAATGCAACACCAGCTGCTACCTCCCAGCTTTCGCAAGTAAGACTCCCTTTTTATTATCTGTAAACTAAACAAAACAAATAGAAACTAATTCATTAAAAGCGTGGGTTGCCTCCCATGAAGCGCTTAGTTTAATATCGAATGGCTCGACGGGTCATCTCCCATCTTCTCAACTTTGTATACCTTCTTCTTTCTCTTCTTGACAGTTTGAGTGAATTTGGGAGTTGTTCTGGCTGCAACCTGAGATATTATGCCTGAAACTTCTTATGGGAGAGACTTTGCCATTTTGTTCTCTCCTTCTAATTTGATCATACCAACGGAAGATTTATTCTTTCTGAAATTCCAGGCAGCAGATACGTGATGTCACAGAGAATGTTATGACACAGTATCTGACACTCTGTTAACAATTCACACAGTAAATTCAAACAACAGTAAAGAACACAATAAATTGTTTACCCGTTCGGTGTAACTACACCTACATCCGGGGCTACCAAGCCGTGGAGGAAATTCACTATTAGTAGAATTAATTCGGGGAATAAACCAAGCGGTTTATCTCCTTCACTTAAAACTACCTAATGCAACTTCAATCTAAGTCCTACTTAGATTTGAGTTCCTACTCACTCCCCCTCAATCACAGCAGTGATATCAACCTATTGATTAATTGAATTGTGAAGACACTCTTCAATAAACAAACTTGATTTTGCTTCAAAGCTTTAATCAAGAGACACAACACTCGTGCTTCAAAGCTTTGAGTGATAAACAACCCTTACAACCAAATCCTAGTCCAAGGCACTTATCAATTGATAGTTGCTTGGCTCACAAGAGTAACTAGAGTTACACAAATACAACCCGCTAAATCTTCAATAAAGTTCAAGAGGCGCAGCAACAGTGTAAGGGATCTTTTCCTATTATAGAAGCAGTCCTCAAACTTCAGTTTTTGGGCTTCCATAATAATAGCTAGGGTTCACTTAATTAATCCTAAAGACTTGGTCTTTTCAACAACCAATTTAGGTTTAACTAAGATTAACCAATTTAGCCACGTGAGCATGTAATCTAATAACATATAACAATAATAAAACAACTCAACAAACTTCCTGAAAACTCTCAGGAAAAACAGATTCTGCAGAACAGTAAATGTCACACAGAATGTCATAACATCTGTTATGACATCAGTCAAACTTCTGCAGAATTCCAGCACAGTACTTGCTTCCAGTTCTGAGCTGTACTTAAACATCCTTGTCATGTAGGATTTATCTTCAATCTCTGAATGTCATGACATTTATTAAGACATTGCCATAGTCTAGTTTTACCAAAAATTAATGCCAACTTAAAACACTTACACTTTCTACCTGCACCTTGCTTTTTGAGTTCTTACACCTGCAAGGTCATATCTTCAATCAAAGATTTTAATGTCAGATTACCTGTCTCGATGTCAAAATTGCACCGACTAGTCAATAAGAATGGTCGACCAAGAATGATAGGAGTCTCTTCATCTTCAGGGATATCCATGATCTGGAAGTCAACTAGAAAGGCAAAATTTTCAATTTCCACCGATACATCTTCAGCTATCCCGTATGACTGCTTAATGGTGTGTCAACAAATTTCAATTTTGTCTCACTCCCGCTTATCTTTTCAATACCAAGCTTTTTGAAAATAGACAAGGGCATCAAACTCACACTAAAACCAGAATCAATTAAAACCCTTTTGAATTTCATGTCTTTTATTGTGCACGGGATTCCCACTGATCCAATATCCTTCTGCTTGACATGTAATCTTCTCTCAAGCGTGACTGCACATAACTTCTCATCAACGGGTACCTGTTCATCATCTGTTGGCCTCTTTTTTGACAGAACATCCTTCATGAATTTTTTATACAGAGGCATTTTCTCCAACTTTTTGAACAATTTGACAAATTTATCAAACTCATTCTCTTTTGTGTCCTTCTTTTCCACTCTAGAGGGATATGGTAGCCTGATCTTAGGTTTAATCTTTTCTTCAGCTGGCTTCACAGGTATCACCACTTCTTCATGCTTTTTATTATTCTCTCTCACTTCTAAATCCATTTCTATAAGATTATCATCAAATTTTACCTCTTTTCTTCCTTTAGCAACTTTTTCACTCCTTGTTGTGACAACATTCACATTCTCATGGTTCTTCTAATTGCCTTGTGCTTGCATCGCTACTTGTTGTGCAATTTGCCCCATTTGAACCTCCAGATTTTTAATTGCAGTTGTGGTGTTCCTGTGATTGATTCATGTTTCTTCTTGGAATTAGGAAGTGTGGGCAGCCATCTTTTCAATGGCGACCTCTTATTCTGCCTTCTGAGGAGCTTGTTGTTGCTGATCTTTTCAGGAAAAATTCGAATGATTCTTCCACCCAGGATTATAGGTGTTAGAATATGGATTATTCTGCTTCAAGAATTTTATCTCCTCAATTTGTTTTGGAGTTGCAAGACATTGCACAGTCATGTGTGGTCCACTACAAATGTCACAAACCACATTTTTAACTCGTGCTACCTGTTGAGTTCCCATGTTCATAGCTTTGATCTTTTTCTCCACTTCTGCAGCAATTTCCTCTTCGGTTTTGAGTTGCCTATTTACTTCCAACTTCAAATCAATCACTCCCTCTGGTTTTCTTGTATCCTTGTCATACATTTCCAGATGATCATTTGCAGCAATGGCTTCAATGATCTTCTTAATACCAGTGGCTGCTGTAAAGTTTGATGAGCCACCGACATCTGTGTCAATAAGTTGATTTGTCTTCATTATGAGGCCACATCTGCATTTGTTCAGTTTAGTCCATGTTGTGAGTGGGAAAAGCTACCAACAATCTCTTGAACTTCTTATACGCATCACCAAGTGACTCATGGTCAAAAATCTCTGCAAGTGTTTGTTGGCATCTTCATTGACCTTTCCGGTGAAAGATCTTCTCTCAAGCTACGTGATTGTGCTCGGATGAAGTTGAAAATTTGGCACATTCACCGGATGGTTTATAGTTATCAACCTGCCACCCGGTGCATTTTCCCCACCATAATCACCAAGAGGTCTCTCAAGTGGATCTTCAGCCATGATATCTTCCTCTTCTGACTCTGCCTTTGTATGATCTAACTGTTCTTCGTCAGAAGCCAGTCTGGCTACTTGATTCTGTCTGCGCCTTGCGTGAAAAGTACTTTCAATTTCTGCATCAAAAATAAATTCAACTGAGGGCTTTCCTCGCATACAAAGATTAGACACAAATCAACAAGAATAAACAAAAATACAAAAATAACATAACAGAAAAATTTTAGTTGTAGAGCAACAAAATTTCAGTTGAATTAAAATCAACTATGTATTTTGGCAGTCCCCGGAAACGGTGCCAAAATCTTGATCGGGATTTATCCCGAGTATCGATCTCGAGGACTGCGTAGGAAATACGGAGTTGAATAATTAATTCAATTGAACAAAACTAACAGATTTGGTGTTGGTTTGTGATTAACTTCTATAATGGAACAATTAACAAAAATTAAAAGTTGTCTTTTTATAATAGTGAATAATATACTAGGGTGAGTGTATGATCTGCCCATTCATGACATTGACTCTTTGGCCTTTTCAACAAGTTCATTAATTCAATTATCAGTTCTTCAGATTACTTTTCTCTAAGTCCTTAGAGAAAAGCCTTTACTAGTTCTACTTAATTCTAATGTCCATTAAAAATTAGTGAAGAAGGTAAGCATTTTATTATCAAGAATACTCCTGGTTATCATAGGATTTCCCTAGTCCTAGGTAAAACCTGTTAAAACATGTTTATTTTAAAAACCCTAACAGGACTGTCCAGTTCTAATGCGTTAAGAAAAGTTAACCCTATTGGTCCAATAGAGCAAACCAATATAGTAAACAAAACTCACAAATTGACATTAATAAACCTTACATTGATAAAACAAAGAGATCAGTATTCTGGTGACAAATCAGGGACATCCCCCTAGCATTGGGGGGTTTAGCCTCTCATAATATTCAAGAAAAACATAATTAAGAAGTTAGACATTAGAAGAATCAATGGTGATTTTGATCTTGAATGGTGGCAACCCTTGAATCCCACCGTCTCTAATCCTCTTTAAGAAGCAATCTTCTCTCTTATGTATTCTGTCTTGTAAGATGCAAAAAAAAGTCCTTAAACAAATCCTAAAAACTCCACTAAATAGTTCTCATACAAATGCCAGCCAAGTGCAATGTCTAAAGTTCCCCCAAGGTCAAGATTTTAAAAACATCAAAAACATAACATTTGTTGCGCACGCATCACGGGCCGTGCTAGCTCCCAGACTTGATTCCCAAACTTTTTCTCCAGGCCTTCTGACACGGGCCGTGCCAGGCAGCACGGGCACCCGTGTCAAACCTTTGCGTTTTGTATTGGGATTTTGCAAACCTCTAACACGTGTCGTGCTAGCAGACACGGGCCTTGTTGGTCTTCAGTTCTTCCACTTCTCATCTTTTGACCTTGCAATCCTCATCCGTTTACGCACTTTTGCCTTTATCCGTCTCAATTTGTCATGTTTTATTCATGGAAACTTGAAAACACTAATACACAAAACCAAAGCATAAAATGCGATAAAATGAAATAAAAGCTCGATAAGTAAAAGAAACAATAACTAAAATGACTGCTAAATATCTATGTAAAAACCATTGGTCAATCGCACAATGAAAAATTACTCGAGCGTAAAGAATGCTCGAAATAAATATAGAGTCTCCACTAAAATTTATTTATTCCAAAGAAAAGATAAAATATCGATAAAACCCTGTTATACCCCAAAATTTGCCCTCCTATTTTCTAGTCAATACACATCTCCATACTCAAGAGTTCCTCAAGAGCAATCAATCCACCACTAGGGTTTTGATTCTCTCAATTCAAAGATGATTTATATTGCCTCAAGTTATCATCATGTCTCCTTATAGGTTTCAAGGTATCACCATTACAAGTTTCAAGCCTCATAGCCCAATTTTGCTCAGTCAATTGCTCAATATGGTTGAAAATAAATTGTATTGGACAAAAAGTCAACTGTGGTCAACATACAGCCAAACTTCATCATTGTTTGGTGAACATCAAGATTTTGAAGTCACATTCATCATTTGATCAAGGGTTGATCATGATTCATCAAGAAAACTCAAGATTTGATCAAAAGTCAAAGTTTCTAAATTAGGTTTTTGATAAAAAAGTCAACATAACTTTGACTAGGCATAACTTTCACATACTTTATCAGACTTTTTCCACCAAAGCTCATTTTGAAGATAAATGCATGAAGAGAATACCGACCAAACTTGAAAATCTTGCAAATGGGCCTAAGTTTTTATGATCTAAACTTGTTTCTAAGATGGCCCGTGACCTCTAAGTCCATTTGCACACTCTTGCACCATTTATTTAATTTATTTTTGAATTATTCCATTAAAATTCAATTTTAAATAAAATTAAATGCAAAAAAATAGGCCAAGGTGTGCGGGCTTTGTTCTTTAGACATCTTGAGGTCCAAGAAATACGTTGCAAGCTGGCAAGAAGCATACAAGGAATAATTGCATGGATATTGGCCAATTTTGGAAATATTAGATTTGATTTTTCAATCAAATATTTTCCATTAAAAGCATATATTTTCTCTCAAAGTCTTGACCTACATCTCTTGCCCTATATATACATAACACCTTCAGATATCAAGAGGACGAATGCTTGCATCCATATAGCTAGGGGTTTTGTTCAAAATTTTCAAGAGAAAGTTGCACCATCGAAACCCTAGTTGCAGCCGTTCTCAATCAATTTCGAGCATCCATTCATTCTCCTTAAGTTGCCAGGGGTCAATCCAAGCCCTCAAGCAAGCCAAATCGTGCCCGGAACGTGCCAACCATGTTGCACCGGTTTGGTAAAATTCTTGAATCTCAACCTTCGATTAATGCAATATAAACAGTTTCGATTCATATATACATGTTTATGCCAATGTTTGTGATTGTTTAGAACCATCATGCATGAGTTTTAACACAGGAACGATGAAACACCATTGTTAGGTCAAACGAACAATTGATCTTCGAAACCCTAGATATAGGCCGATTCAGATCAAACTAAACCCACCATTGAATTCCTGATGATTGATTTAGGGGGATATGGTACCTTTCTTGTTTTTATTCGCTTGATATTACAGGTTTGATTTTCCAAGTGGCCAGAGAAGACGACCGAAGTATGGCTTCAGCGTCTCTGACTTTATCTTGACCGGCGAGGCATACGTGGCTGCGTGCGATTGAATGATTCAAAACCCTTGGGCCCCATCGCGCATTTGTATTAATTGGTTTGATTTTCAGAAAATAAATTCCCATATGTATTTACGAATGTGTCAAAATACATATATGTATCACCACCCCAGTGGTTAACCATTTGCCCACTAGTCCTCTCACTCTCTCAAGGCGTGGGTTCGATCTCTGCCTTTTGCAATTTTTTCCATTATTTTCCGATTTTCACAGGAATCACATATATACAATTGGAAGTGTATTATTTACAACACATGCAGGTGGCGTAGTGGTGAACTATTGGACCACAACCCTCAGGTCCTGAGTTCAAGCCTTCCAAGGACCATCCTATGTTTTTAGCACTTGTTTCTTTAACAATTTTCTATTTCTTATTTTTCTTAACTAATTTAATTTCTTTTCACACAATTTTTTAAACTATTTTAAAAAAATCCTAAAAATGTTTTAATTTTAGATTTAGGTTAATAAAATGTTTAATTAATTTTAGACACAAAAATATTTTATTTTTCCTTTCATTTAAAATTATTTCTTAATTAATTGCTAATTAACATAGAATTAGGTTTTCTTCCAATAAAATCAATCCAGAAAATTCAGAAATTTTTATTATTGCTAGTAATTAGGTTTACCGATCTTAAATATTTTTACTAACCTCAAAACATTTTTTATTTATTTATCGCTTTCCGCATTTAAATTCTAGGAATCATTGTATAGGTCGCAAGGACATTTTTGTAATAGCATAGATTCAAATTCTCGCATTTTACTTTGCGCACCTATATTATGTAATTGCCCCAAAGCCCTGTAATAACTTAGGACTTTACTTTTCCTCACTTTTACTTTCTGTACCCTTATTTTCTGTACATATATTAATTTCTTAGATGTATGGCTAAAAGGATTGTATGACAGGATCTTAAAATCAGTATTAGACCACCTTAAACAATCAAGACAAAATATTTGAAACAACACACTCTATCACACTTGCACCCCCTAGGGTATCCTCTTTGTTTGCCTTTCGAATAAAAATGGTCATGTCCCTCGAACGTAGGGGTACCATTAGCAAAGACGCTTACGAATACCATCATCATAGTCCCTTCGATATAAAGATCATAGTCCCTCGATCACCCTCGATGTTGCATACGAATATATGATCTACTCCCTCAGTTATTTCCTACGAATAAGTGATGATCGTCCCTTCGAAATGCTTATCCTTACATGTTGCTTCCAATGACCATACGATGACCCTACGATTGTCCCTTCACATCCAACGGATAAAGTTTCCTACAAACTAATGGTATGGATAACCTTATCCTAAAGTAGAAGGAAACTACCAAGAAACGACCATTCTGAGTAGGTAAATAAAAGAAAACAAATACAACCAAACCAAACAAACAAAACTAATTAGAATAAAAACGCGTGGGTTGCCTCCAACGAAGTGCTTCATTTAACATCGCATGGCTCGACGGTCGTCCATCTTACCCCGTAAAACAAACATGATCAACTACTCCTGACACTTCTCCTACATAGTATGGTTTCAACCTTTGTACATTTACTTTAAATATTTCCCCACTGGATTGATTTTTTACTTCGATCGCTCTATGAGGAAACACTTTATGCACTACAAACAGTCATGACCATCTAGACTTAAGCCTCACATGGAAAAGCTTCAACCTGGAATTGAAAAGCAAAACCAACTGACCCTCCCAAAATTCCTTCCTTTGTATTCGCTGATCATGCCATTTTTGGGTTTGTTCTTTATAAACCTTGGCATTTTCGTAAGCCTGATTCCTGAACTATTCTAGCTCATGGAGTTGAAGAACTCGGGATTCATCGGCTTTAACCAGATCACAGTTTAGGAATTTAGTAGCCCAAAAAGCCTTGTGCTCAAGTTCGAGCGGCTAATGACATGCCTTACCATAAATTAATTGATAAGGATACATACCTATGGGTGTTTTGAACGCAATCTTGTGTGCCCACAACGCATCATCTAGATTCACCGGCCAATCCTTTATGGATGAGTTGACTGTCTTTTCCAAGATTTGCTTTATTTGCCTGTTAGACACTTCAACCTGCCCACTTGTCTAAGGATGATACGTGGTGACAATCTTGTGCTTCACAATGTACTTTTCAACAAATTTTCCATCAACTTGTTCAAAAAGTGCGTTCCTTCATCACTGATTAGTTCTCTTGGCACCCCAAATCTTGAAAACTATTGTGCTTGAGGAAGTTAACTACTACCCTGGCATCATTAGTCAGAAGCGCTATTGCTTCCACCCACTTGGAAACATAATCAACAACTACCAGGATGTAGTTCTTCCCAAATTATGGTGGGAATGGACCCATGAAGTCTATACCATACACATCAAACAACTCTACTGCAAGCATGCCTTTTTATGGCATTTGATTCCTTTTTGAGATGTTCCACGTCCTTTGACCCTGTCACATTCCTTCACTATGCTTTGAGCATCTTTGAATAACGTAGGCCAGTATAACCCTGATTGGAGGAATTTGGCAGCTGTCCTATCTCCACTGAAATGTCCTCCGTACTCTGAATTATGGCAACCTTTGAGGACATCTCTTTGGTCTTCCTCGGGGACACATCTTCGAACCAATCTATTTATGCCTTTCTTGTACAGGAATGGTTCATCCCAAAGATAAAACATACAATCATGCAAAAAATTTTCTTTTTGTTATAATCGAAATCATCAGGTAGGACACCACCTACCAAGTAGTTTGCATAGTTAGCAAACTATGAAACTCCCATCACAACGAGGATTCGTTCCTCAACAAACTCATCCTTGATGTGGTGTGTTTCCTCAGTCTCTTCTATGGGTGACATTCGGGATAAGTGATCAGCTATGGTGTTTTCACACCCTTTCTTATCCCGAATCTCCAAGTCAAATTATTGCAACAGAAAAATCCATCTCAGCAACCACTGCCAACAACTCTTTCTCTGTAGTGGCATAAATCATCTGGGCAGGATTCAACACGTGACTCGCATAGTAAATTACATGCAAGAGCTTTTATCTTCTTTGTCCAAGCACTGCTCCCACTGCTATGTCACTTGCATTACACATGATCTCAAAAGGTAGAGACCAATCAGGAGAGATGACTATAGCAGCAGATACCAACCTGTTCTTCAATGTTTCAAAGGCTTCTCCATATTTTTTATCAAACACAAATGGAGTGTCTTTCACAAGTAGACTAGTCAACGACTTTGAAATTTTTGAGAAGTCTCTTATGAACTTGCGGTAGAATCCCGCTTATCCTAAGAAAATCCTTATACCCTTCTCATTCAGAGGTGGAGGTAAATTTGCTATCACCTCTACTTTTGCCTTGTCAACTTCAATGCCTCGATGAGAAATCTTGTGACCCAGCACTATTCCTTCTCTCACCATGAAGTGACATTTTTACCAATTGAGGATTAGGTTGGTTTGTTGACATCTTTCTAGAACTAGAGACAAATTGGTCAAGCACTCATCAAACTAAGGACCTAACACACAAAAATCATCCATAAACACCTCCATGTTCTTCTCGAGCCTGTCACTGAATATACATGCCATACATCTTTGAAAATTTTCCAGTGCATTACACAAGCCAAATGGCATCCTTCTATAGACAAAGATACCATATGGACATGTGAAAGATGTCTTCTCTTGATCTTTAGGGGCTACAACAATTTAATTGTAGCCAGAATACCCATCTAAGAAATAGTAGTAATCGTGACCAACAAACCTCTCTAACATCTGATCAATAAAAGGAAGGGGAAAGTGGCCTTTCCTTGTAGAATTATTCAATCTTCTATAGTCTATGCATACTCTCCATCCTGTTACTGTCCTGGTTGGAATCAACTCATTTTTCTCGTTCATTATAACCGTTGTTCCTCCCTTCTTTGGTACTACATGAACATGACTTACCCAAAAGTGGTTGAATATTGGGTAAATAAGCCCTACGTTTAACAACTTCACAACTTCCTTGCGCACAAATTCCTTCATGGCTTGATTAAGTCTTCTCTAAGGTTCCACCACTGGATTTTGATCATCTTCCATTAAAATCTTGTGCATACAAACTGTAGGGATGATACCTTTTAAGTCTTCAATTTCCCATCCAATAGCACCCTTGTACTTCTTTAGTACCTGTATAAGCTCATATTCCTGAACAACTTTTAAGGCAGAGTTGATAATAACTGGACATTTCTCTTCCGAGTCAAGAAATTTCTACTTTAAATTTTCAGGTAACTGTTTCAACTTTGTCCCTTTCTTCACTTCCTTATTTTCTTCAACAGATTATGGTTGTCTTATATCTTCCCACCGGTGTGGTTTAGATCTTTCCCGTCGATATTGATCTTCCATCATATCTAATACTTCTAACTCCTTCTCATCAATATCTTCATCTTTCTCAAAAATAGACAAACTCAAAACTCTCCCGAGAGGTAATTCAAGCACATGACAATTCACTGATTTGATGAACATTGTGTCCAAAACTTCAATATTCTTGCTTGTGCGTATTTCTTCTTTGAACTTTATTGATTCTCTAACATTGATTTTCAGCACCTCATCATAGACCTTGATGGTCATAGTACCTTCTTCCATGTCTATCATCACCCTTCCAGTCTCAAGAAAAGGTCGTCCCAAGATTATTGGGATTTCCTCATCCTATGACATATCCAGAACTACAAAATCAACTGGAAATACAAACTTGTCAATCTTCACAAGAACGTCTGTTGCGATTCCATGTGGCCTTTTCATTAAGTTATCAGCAAATTGCAATGTCATCCTTGTATCCTTGACTTCACCAATGCCCAGCTTGTTATAGATTGAGAGTGGCATAAGACTTACACCAACATCGAGATCAATAAGGGCCTTATTGAACGACCTGTCCCCTATTGCATAGGGAATAGTAACTGCACCTTTGTCTTTCTTCTTCAATGGAATTTTCAGACCCTGTAAAATAGCACTACACGTTTTAGTTAGCATAACCAGTTCAGTCTCTATTGAGTGCTTCTTTGAGATGATATATTTCATGGACTTGGCAAATATTGGCATTTTCTCTAACGCCTCAGAAAACAGAATGTTAATCTCAAGCTTCTTGAACAACTCCAAATATTTCTCGAAGTTCTTCTCATTAAGATCTTTTTTCTTTGTTCTTGTAGGGTATGGGAGAACAACCTTAGGCTTTATTTGCTTAGGTTTTTCTTTCTCCACCACCGGTTGTATCACGTCTTCCTCAGTCTTTTTCTGATCTTCTCTGATTCCCAGATCTACCTTAAGTAACCCTTCATCTTCAACTACCTCCTTCTCAACATCTCCCACAGATTTCCCAATTCTTGTCACGATAGCCTTCACACCATGCTTATCTCTGGGATTTAGTATATTTGCACTAGGTAGAGATCCTGGTGCTTGAACATTTCTCAATTGTTGTGCAATTTGACCCATCTGAACCTCTAATTTTTTTATGGAGGCGGAATTTTTCTTGTGATTATTCCTTGTCTCATATTGGAATTAAATATTGTGAGCGGCCATCTTTTCAATGGCTAACTCTCAATCTACTTTCTTTGGAGTTCGCTGCTGCTGTTGATACTGGTTTTGATATTAATTTTGACCTTGCTGCTAAGTGTTTCCTTTTTGATCCCTCTGCCCAAAATTTGGATGGTTCTTCCACGCTGGATTGTAAGTGTTGGAGTAGGGATTATTCTGCTTTAGGAACTTGATGTCTTCAATCTGATGAGCTGTTGCAAGACAATGCACTATCAAATGAGGTCCGTCACAAATATCACATACATCATTTTGGCCTTGTTGAATTTGAGCCACTTCCTGTGTAGTAATATTCATTTCTTTTAGCTTCTTTTCTACTTCGGTATCTATTGTCTCTACAATTTTTAGTTGCTTATTGGCCTCCAACTTCAAATCCATTACTCCCTTTGGCTTGCTTGAAACCCTGTCATATAGTTCCAGATGCTCATTTGCATCTATAGCTTCAATAATCTTCTTGATGCCAGTGGCTGTTGAGAAATTAGATGAGCCACCAACTGTTGTGTCAATAAGATGCTTTGTTTTGATTCTAAGGCCATTCACGAACATTTTCATCTGCTCAGTCTGATCCAAGTTATGAGTAGGACACGCCACTAGGAGTCTCTTAAAACTTTTGTAATCTTCCCCTAATGATTCACCCTTCTTCTACATGAAATTTAGTATCTCATATCTTTTTCTCGTGAACACTGATGCTAGGAATTACTCGTTGAGGAAATTTGTTTCCATCTCTTCCCAAGATGTGATGCTTCCTACTGGAAGAGAACATAACCATTCTTCCACTTCATCTTCTAACCATCTATTTTTAAAGTGGTGCAAATCGTCAGAAATCTTTGCAAATGCTTGTTAGCGTCTTCATTAACCCTTCCAGAATAAGATCTTTTCTCCAACTGAGTAGTGGTGCACGGGTAGAGCTGAAAGTTAGGAACATTCATCGGTTAGTTGACGATGGTCAATCTACCACCCAGTGCATTTGTGCCTCCATAGTCACCCAGCAGTCTCTCTTGTGGTGGATCCATGGATTCAAATTCTGATTCTGAACCCGAGTGTACTAAGTCTCTGTCTCCTTCTGCAGCCAGTCTTGTTTGCTTTGCTTTTCTTTGCCGAGCGTGAAATGTTCTTTCTATCTCTATGTCAAAAAGAAGTTCAGATGAGGTCTGACCTCGCATAAAAGATTAGACAGTATATTGGTATGGATAAAATTAACACAAAAAAATACAATTTTAATTGCAGAGCAATAAAATTTCAATTGGTCAGAAAAATAGCAAGTGTACTACTTTTATCGATGTATTAATAATGGGTTTTACCCCAAGTATCGATCTCGAGGATTGCGTAGGAAATACGTAGTGTGATCATTTCTCCAATTGAACAAAAGCAGTAGTTTTGAGTTTGGTTGGACTAAATACTTGCAAAATGTAAATTGACACAATATAAAAATTCACTTTTTGGTTTGATTAAATTATGGTAGGGTGAGTGTATAATTTGCCATGTAAAAACCTTGCTCTTTGATCAATTCAACAAGTTCATTTGCCTTAATTACTGATTCTCAATTTTATCTTTTCTTAATTCCTTAGTTAAAAAACCTTTAACCTTCTTTCCTAATTTCAATATCCATTTAAATTAGTAGAGAGGTTATGCATTCAATTATCAAGAACTATTCTAGTTATTATAGGATTAACCTAGTCCTAGGTGGAATCCTTAATAACATCGTTATTTAGAAAAACCTTAACACGATCGTTCGACTCTAATGTGTTAAAACAGTGAAATCATATGGTGCCATAGGGTCAAATTATGAATTACTCTAAATAACCAAATTGATGCATATAGAACTAAACAATTGATTAAAACAAAGTGATATGTATTCTTAACATAGCAAATTAGGGACACCCCTTAGCATTGGGGGGTTTAGCCTCTCACAGAATTCAAAAGTATCATAATAACAATATTAGATATAGACATTACAATAGATTGGGGTCTTCGATCTTCAATTACTCTCGCGCATGAAGAATTCTTCGTTCCCAAAGCTCTTGAATCTCCTATCTTCTATCGTGAATTATTCTCTAGTTCCAAAGTAACTCCCTAGGTATTCCTATCTGGTCTTAAGTAATGAGTGTTTTATCTCTTTTACTTTGTCCAAAGTCCAAAACTCCCTTTCGGATCTCAAAATAAGAAGCAAAAAGAAAATCAAAATTCTTCAGCACATAAGCAACCACGGCCCGTGTCAGGTGACACGGGTGACCGTGTTGGCCTTCCTCAAAACTCCCAAAAATCATAGGCTTCAAGCATATTGACACAGGCCGTGTCAGATGACATGGGAACCCGTGTTGAGTCTCTATTTTTACTCATGCATCCTTTCAATCTCCTGACACGACCCGTGTCAAGCATGTTGTAACTTGCTGAAACGTCTGCTCACGCATCCCGTTTCCATGACTTTTCTCATCCTGAATACTTCAGAGCTTTCACCTGAACCTGAAACCGTAAGAATACCCTAGAGAAGCATAAAAGTAGGAAAATAGTAGAAAATAACCAATTTACAAAGAAAATGCGGACAAACTAGAAAAGAAGGAAATAACTCAAACCAAATGAAAATACGACACGTAACAGTGCAGAATACCTGAATCATGACCGGATAACTAACACAAAGCTGGTGAAAATGGTGAACGATCACTAAGTACATCTTTGATTCTCTTCAGATGTCTCACAAACGCAATGCTCAAGTCAAGGAAACAAAGGCTTTGGACTTAATCCAGAAGTTCGAAGC
The DNA here is from genome assembly GCA_021764765.1 of Vicia sativa. Taxonomy (NCBI): domain Eukaryota; kingdom Viridiplantae; phylum Streptophyta; class Magnoliopsida; order Fabales; family Fabaceae; genus Vicia; species Vicia sativa. Next base: position 264,559,724 of record CM038793.1, on the reverse strand, counting down.
CTTCAAGATGGAAGAAGATGAATCTGTGGAAACTATGTTTTCAAGATTTCAGATGCTGGTTGCAAGACTCAGAGTTATGGGCAAAGGATACACTACTGCTGATCACATCAAAAAGATTATTAGAAGTTTGTCTGTTAAATGGAGACCCATGGTAATTGCTTTGAAATTTGTGAAGGATCTCAACAACACCAGTGTTAAGGAACTCATTAGTTATTTAAGAAGTCATGAAATTGAGATTCAAGAAGATGAACCTCAGAAGAGAGTTAAATTAATTATTCTTAAGTCTAAGTTTAAAAATACAAAGGATAATCACGCAGAGGAAGAATCAAAAGATTCTGAAGAAGACCCAGATAAAGATGGACTATCTCTGATCTCTAAAAAGATAAACCAGCTATGGAAACACAGACATGGCAAGTTAAGAGGGTCAAGAAGGTTTAGTGGTAGACACAAGTCTACATCTGACCAAAGGAAAGACTCTGGAAAGGAAGTCACCTCCTACGAAGGTAAAGAGCTTGGGCATTACAAGAGTGAATGTCCACAACTCAGAAGAGAAAGAAAAGCTAAAAAGTTTTTCAAGGCTAAGAAATGTCTAATGGCAATGTGGGATGATTCAAATTTAGAAGAAGAAGATTTTTATGAAGAACATGCAAACGTAGCTCTTATGACAAAGACCAACATCAATGAATCATTATCAGAAGACAAACTTCTTCTTGATGAAGAGTCAGATTCTGATGATGACAAAGAGGTACTTTCTTCCTAATCTTGTTCAGATTATATTACACCACCATCACAGGTACATAAGGAAACTTCTAAACCAAAATATCATTCATAGATTACACACAATTATACTATTGCACAGAAATACAAAGGTTGCAAGAACCTCTGGAAGGACTAACAAGAAATGACCCAAAGTATGAGTACCTAAGGATCAGATCATTTATGTTGCAGATATCCTTGACGGCTCCATTGAAACATCAATCATGGTATCTGGACAGTGGATGCTCACAACACATGATGGGTTAAAGGCACATGTTCCAAGATTTGGAACATAAGTCTGGAGGTGTCGTCGGTTTCGGAGGAAACTAGAAGGGCAAGATCATTGGCTCTAGAACTATTGGTAATGGTAAACTTCCTTCCATCAATAATTTCCTATTAGTTAAGGGTTTGATGCATATCTTGTTGTCAATTAGTGAACTTAGTGACAATGGTTATGATGTCATCTTTAATCAAATATCCTGTAAAGCCATTAGTTAACAAGATGGGTTTGTACTATTCAATGGGAAGAGGAAGAACAATATTTATAAAATTAGTTTATCTGAGTTGAAAAAATCAGAATTTAAAGTGTCTTCTGTTTGTAAATGACGAGAAATATGCCTGGCATAGACGTTTGGGACATGTCAGCTTGAGAAGAATATCTCAGTTGAATAAGCTAGGACTAGTTAGAGGATTAACCAATCTGAATTATTCGTCGGATGCTCTTTGTAAGGCTTGTCAAAAAGGAAAATTTTATAAAACTTATTTTAAAGCTAAAAAAATTGTTTCTACCTCTCGTCCATTAGATTTGGATCAGTGAAAACTGCTTCAGTTAATGGAAAGAAATATAGATTAGTCGTCATAGATTATTATAGTCGTTGGATATGGGTCAAGTTCATAAAAAACAAGGATGAGTCACACTCTGTATTTGCTTCCTTCTGCTCCCAAGTGCAGAATGAAATGAATTGCAAAATTGTGAGAGTCATAAGTGATCATGGTGGAGAATTTGAAAACAATGATTTTGAAAAATTGTTTGACGATTTTTGTATATCCCATGATTCTCCTGTCCTAGAACTCCACAACAAAATGGAGTTCTAGAAAAGAAGAATAGGACTTTGAAAGATATGGCTTGCACCATGATCCAAGAAATTGACATGGCAAAGAACTTTTGGGCAGAGGCAGTAAATACAGCATGTTATATTCACAATATAATCTCCATAAGATCTATTTTTAGTAAGAATCCCTATGCATTATGGAAGAACAGAAAGCCCAAAATATCTTACTTTTATCCTTTTGGTTGTGTCTGTTATATGTTAAACACTAAAGATCATCATGGAAAGTTTGATTCTAAAGCACAAAAGTGTATTTTGTTAGGATATTCTGAACGCTCAAAAGGCTACAGACTAAACAACACATAATCACGGATTATGGAAGAATCAATTCATGTAAGATTTGATGATAAGCTTGATATTGAAATGTCAAAGCTAGTTGAAAAGTTTGAAGATTTAGAGATCAATTTTTAAGAACCAGAAGAAGAGTTAGAAGAAGAAGGAAATTCGTAAGCTCCTACTTCATATGTTGTTGTTTCTGCAACTCTTTAGAAGAAAAGCATAATAACAACGTCACACCCTGAAGAATTGATTTTAGGAAGCAAGGATGATCCTGTTAGAACCATATTAACCTTCAAACCTTCAGAAGAAACACTTTTGGGTTCAGTGTCCTTAGTTGAGCCAACATCCATTGAATAGGCTCTTCTAGATAAAGATTGGATTCTGGCTATGAATAAGAACTCAATCAATTCTCAAAGAATGATGCATGGGATCTTGTTTAGAAACCAAAAGGTGTCCATGTTATTGGAACCAGATGGTATTCAAAAACAAGCTCAACGAAAAGGGTGAGGTTGTAAGAAACAAGGCACGACTAGTTGTGCAAGGTTATAGTGAACAAAAAGGAATAGACTAATACATAAACCTTTGCTCCATTTTCTAGGTTATAGTGAACAAATAATTGAGAAGATGGGGAGGAATGATCACCAAACTCAACATGATCAAGGAGGTGTACAAGTAAAAACGGGAGTTCTAGAAATTGGTTCGAGTCATGAAGCACTTGTAGCGCAAAACAAATTATTTGCGAAACAAGTTGAAGAATTGAAAAAACAAATGGCTAGACTCCCTCAACAAATCATGGAGTTACAAGGAACATCAAGCAAGCAAGCTCACCAAATAGCTTGTTGTGAATTGTGTAAAGGGGATCATAAAACCGGATTTTGTCCTCCGGAAAATGAGGAAGCAAACTATATGGCCAACCAAGGGCAAGGATACCAACAACGAGCTCCTTACCCTTACCAAAATCAAGGCCAAGGTTACCAACAAAGGGTAACCAAGGTTATCAAGGCGGGTGGAGACAAGACAACAACAATCAAGGAAGGCAAAATCCATATCAAACTCAAAATCAAAATCAAGCTCAACCACAAAATCAACCTCAAAATCAAGTGAGATCTTCCAACATTCAAGACACTCTAGCTCAATTTATGCAAGCTTCTATGGCTAATCAAAAGAGCACGGAGGCATCTATCAAGAATTTGAAACTCAAATGGGGCAACTAGCCAAGCAAATTTCCGAACAAAGTGCTTCGACATCATTTTCCCCAACTACTCAAGCAAATCCTAAGGAGCATTGCAAAGCTATTATAACTAGAAGTGGTAGAGTTTGTGATGAGAAAAGGAAAGTGGTTGAAAGGAAAAAGAAAGTTGTGGAGAAGGATGAAGAAGTAGTAGTGGAGGAAGATGTAGTTGAAAAAGATGATGAGGTTGTAGTTGAAAAAAATGATGATGTTGATGTGGAGGATGAGTTAGTTGAAAATGAGGTGGTAGTTGAAAATGAAAAGGAGAATGGTGTAGTTGAAAAGGAGAAAGTGGAGGAAAAGAAGAAGAAAATGAGAAAGGTAAAAGAGAAGGAAGTCACTTTTCCATTAAGAAGCTTACCATATCCTCAGCTTCCTTCTAAAAAGGATGATGCAAAGCACTATGCTAGGTTTATGGATATTTTTAAACAATTGCAAATTAATATTCCATTCACCGAAGCATTAGAGCAAATGCCCAAATATGCAAAATTCATGAAGGATATATTGACAAAAAAGAAGCGGTACACGGATCAAGAAACTATAATGGTTGATGCAAGTTGTAGTGCGATAATTCAACGCACTATTCCAAAAAAGGAAAGTGATCCGGGGCGTGTAACTTTGCCCTTGACCATTGGGGATGTCTATGTCGGCAAAGGATTAATTGATTTGGGATCCAGTATCAATTTGATTCCATTATCCATTGTAAAGAGGTTGGGGGAGATTGAATTAAAGTCTACAAAAATGACGTTGCAATTGGCGGACAAGTCTATTACTCGCCCGCACGGTGTAGCTTTAGACTTGTTGGTAAAACTGGACAAATTCTTTTTCCCGGTTGATTTTGTTGTGATAGATATGGAGGAAGACGTGGATGCACCTCTAATTCTTGGAAGACCATTCATGAAGACGGCTAGAATGATGATTGACATTGATGATGGCTTAATGAAAGTGAGAGTTCAAGATGAAGAGATTTGCTTTAATCTTTTTGAAGCAATGAAGCATCCAATTGATAAGAAAGATTGTTTCAAGATTGATGTTATTGAGGAAGCAACCCAAGAAGTTAATGATGATGATGATAGTCGAGAACTTGAGGAGTGTTTGGAAGGAATGGAGATTTCCAAGGAAATGCACCCATGGGAGGAAGAAGAGGAAATTTTGAAAAAGGATCCAAAAGATGAAGAGCCAAAACTTGAGTTGAAAGATTTACCATCTCATTTGAAGTATGTGTTTCTTGAGGAGGGAGGTAAAAATCCCGTAATCATTAGTAATACATTGTCAGAGAAGGAGGAGGGAAGCTTAATTGAAGTTTTGAAATCTAACAAAAATGCAATTGGTTGGATTTTAGCCGATTTGAAAGGCATAAGCCCGGCCTATTGTATGCATAACATCATGATGGAGGAAGAGTACAAACCGGTAGCCCAACCTCAGAGGTGTTTGAATCCGGTGATGAAGGAAGTAGTTCAAAAAGAAGTAGTGGAGATGTTAGAAGAGGGAATGATTTATCCAATTTCGGATAGTACTTGGGTGAGCCCGGTGCATGTGGTTCCGAAAAAAGGAGGTTTGACGGTTGTGTCTAATGATAAGGATGAACTAGTGCAAACAAGAAAAGTAACGGGGTGGAGAATGTGCATCGACTACCGAAGGCTTAACAAAGCAACGAGGAAGGATCATTTTCCTCTTCCGTTCATGGACCAAATGTTGGAAAGGCTCGCGGGACAACAATACTATTGCTTTTTGGATGGTTATTCGGGGTACAATCAAATATCGGTGAATCCGGAAGATCACGAGAAAACGGCTTTCACATGTCCTTTTGGGATATTCGCGTATAGGCGTATGACTTTCGGCTTATGCAATGCGCCGACAATATTTCAAAGATGCATGCAAGCTATATTTTCCGATTTGATTGAGAAAACAATTGAAGTTTTTATGGATGACTTTTCCATCTTTGGAGCGTCATTTAATTTATGCTTGGAAAATTTGAACACTGTCTTGAAGAGGTGTGTGGATACCAATTTGGTCTTGAATTGGGAAAAATGCAATTTCATGGTGACCGAGGGCATTTTTCTTGGCCACAAGATATCTTCAAGAGGAATCGAGGTCGATAAAGCAAAAATTGATGTGATCAAGACGCTTCCCCCACCTACCAATGTCAAAGGCATTCGGAGCTTTCTAGGACATGCGGGATTCTATCGAAGATTCATCAAAGACTTCTCAAAGATAGCTAAGCCTTTGAGCAACTTGCTCAACAAAGATAAGTCCTTCTTGTTTGATAAAGATTGTTTATTGGCTTTTGAAAAATTGAAAGAAAATTTGATAAATGCACCCATAATCACCGCGCCTAATTGGAAACTTGATTTTGAATTGATGTGTGACGCTAGTGATTATGCGGTGGGAGCCGTGCTTGGCCAAAGGAAGAACAAAATTTTCCATGCTATTCATTATGCGAGCAAAGTTTTGAACGATGCTCAAATTAATTATGCAACAACCGAAAAAGAGTTGCTCACAATTGTATATGCATTGGAAAAGTTTCGTCCTTACCTTATTGGTTCAAAAGTTGTGGTTTTCACGGATCATTCAGCGATAAAATATCTGCTTACCAAACCGGACTCTAAACAAAGGTTAATCCGATGGATTCTTCTTTTGCAAGAATTTGATTTAGAGGTCCGAGATAAAAAGGGTTCGGAGAATTTGGTAGCAGATCATTTGTCTCGCTTAGTGAATGTTAAAATTACGGACAAGGAAAAAGAAGTGAAGGAGGAGTTCCCGGATGAGAAGTTATTTGCAATCCAAGAGCGGCCGTGGTTTGCCGACATGGCAAATTACAAGGCTGCGGGAATAATGCCGGAGGATTTGACTTGGAATGAGAAGCGGAAATTCTTAGCCGATGCTAAGTATTATGTGTGGGACGAACCTTACATTTTTAGGTTGAGTAGCGATGGGTTGCTAAGAAGGTGTGTGTGTGATGAGGAAGCCAAAAACATTCTTTGGCATTGTCACAATTCCCCTTGTGGGGGACACTATAATGGATTGCGAACGGCCACCAAAGTCCTACAATCGGGATTTTATTGGCCTTCGCTATTCAAAGATGCTTATGCTCACGCTAAGTCTTGTGATAAATGCCAAAGAAGTGGCGGTATAGGAAAAAGAGATGAAATGCCTCTAAACAACATGTTGGAAGTGGAGGTATTCGATTGTTGGGGGATTGATTTTGTCGGTCCATTTCCATCGTCGTTTTCAAATGAATATATTCTTGTGGCTGTTGATTACGTGTCTAAGTGGGTGGAGGCCATTGCTTCACCTAGGGCCGACGCCAAAACCGTTATCAAATTTTTAAAGAAAAACATTTTTTCTCGGTTTGGTGTGCCTAGGGTGCTCATTAGTGATGGCGGGTCGCAATTTTGTAATACATTGTTACAAAAACTTTTGAAACAATACGTGTAAAGCATAAGGTGACAACTCCCTATCACCGCAAGAATGGTCAAGTCAAGTGTCAAACAGAGAAATCAAAAGATTTTGGAAAAAGCTTTGGGTTCTCGAAAAGATTGGTCACAAAATTGGATGAAGCTTTATGGGCGACGAACCGCCTATAAAGCTCCTATCGGACTAACCCGCTTCAGTTGTCTATGGAAAACTTGTCACCTCCTAGAGATGGAGCACAAAGCATTATGGGCCTCCGATTCTTGAATTTCAACCATTTTGGCGGGTGAAAAGAGAAAATACAACACGCTCAATTGGATGAAATGCGAGAGGGAGCATACCATTCCAACTGGAGGTACAAGGCAAAAGTTAAAGTATCTCATGATAAGAAGATAAAGCTCAAGGAATTTCGACCGGGCAAAAGGTTCTCTTGTTTAATTCCTGATGAGGCTTTTTCCGGAAAACTCAAAACAAAGTGGTCCGTCCGCTTCTAATCAAAGAAGTGAAAGAGTATGGTGCCATTGTTTTGCAAGATATAGAAGGGACGAAAGAATGGACTGTGAATGGGCAGCGGTTGAAACGGTATGTTGGCAGAGAGGTGAGCCGCGACATAGCCGAATCCATCTTCTTGAATGATCCTTGATCATTCCGAACCATCGAGCTCTACCGACGTTAAACAAAGCGCTCGTTGGGAGGCACCCCAACATTGTAAGTATTCTTCGCACTCATTTTAACTTGTACAAACCGTCAATTTGTTGTTTTTCTAAAATTCGATTGCGCTTAGCGCATTTTGGCCCATCCGGCGAAACTTCGCGCAGGTATGTAGCAAGGGGAGAATTTAAAAAATATTTTTCCAAAACCGGATTTTTGAGGCCCATTGGGTGGCCTGGTTCATTTTAAATAGGTTAGGGTTCATTTCAAACCCTTTTTCACTATTTCCTCTCCAATTTTCACTCTCTCAAAAACCCCAAAATCCTCAACCAAAAATCAACAAGTTTGTGCAAATTTCTTTGTCTAATCGTCCTCCCAAGCATCTAAGTGTCTCTATGTTGTTCTTCTTTCAATTTCGTTTAAATTTGCTGTTTAGGGTAGATTTTGAAAACATAGGTTTAGGAATTTTTTATTTTTCTCTTAGGATTAGGTTGTTTAGATGATAGAGAAGGCTTAGAATAGGCATTTCGCTGCTAGTAGGCTTGTTCTTGTGAAGAAAATTCATTTAAAATTTTTCGAATCGCAGAGCGCGCTTAGCGCGGTCTGCAGAATTCTGAAAAATTCTTCTGCTGTGTTTTTATGTTTTCTAATTAGTAGTGATGCCTTGGTTGGTTGAGTTGCACTGCTCTTTGCATGCATTTTCACTAATGGACACCTCGGTGTCACTTTTCCATTGATTTTTGTGTTGATTTTCAGATGGCACCTAAAAGACAAAGAGTTTCTTCCGCCGGGGCCGGGTCATCTCGGTCACTTCCTTTTGATGGAGATCGCTTCCGGGGCCCGGCTCAGGAAGCTAGATACAAAGAGCTCGAGGAGCGGAATATTTGGACGGAGAGAATTATCCGATTCCGAGAGCATGGCCACTATGCAACGCCTGATGCTATTCTTCATAACTATGATTTGGGTGTTCTTTGTGAGCCACAAACGAAGGTGAATGTGGAGCTTGTGAGGGAGTTCTACGCAAATGCAATTCCGGCCGAAGGGCAGGACTTTCCTTTCACTTCTGTTGTGAGGGGGAAGTTGGTTTCTTTCTCTCGCACCGCCATCAACAGCTACCTGGGCATAAACTGGACTGCCCCAGAGGATCAGTTAGACATCTACCACGACCACCTGGCTCGTGGGAACAGGGATCATGCTATGTTGAGGAGGAAACTTTGTTTGTCCGGGCACTCATATGAATTGAACCGGGCTGGGCAACCTTTAAAATCCAACAGGTCCAGTCTGAAGACTAGTGCCCGAGTACTGATGTGTGTGGCTCTGTATAATCTGAGACCTCGAAGCCACACATCTTCGATTCCCATGGAGACGGCTGGCCTGATTGCTTATATGCTCGATGAGGAGCAAATTGATTTTGGTCGGCTTATTGCAAATGAGCTGAAGAGGGTCACATTGAGTTATACCTCTAGGGGAGAGTGTATAAAATGTGCCCTCACTTATCCTGGGTTGATCATGGGCCTTCTGAAAAGGGCGAAGGTTGTCTTTCCGGCTGTGGGGCATGTTACTATTGATGGGATCATTGATGATTCCTATTCTGATCGTTATTGCAGAGCCCTGGATGATAACTCTGCTGCCCAGGCTGTACCAGTTGCTGCGGCACTTCCTCAGGCCAGTCCATCTGAAGAATGGAATCGGCAGATGCATCTCGCTCATCAGAGAGCATTCATATTTATGCACGAGAGCATGGAGCACCTTGCTATGCAGATCAAAGAGCCTGGAGTGAACCACTTCACTCGCACGGGCGAGCAGCTTAGTGCTTATGCTGGTTGGCTCGGGGTCGGGCCAAATGTAGAGGAGGAGGTGGGCGATGGCGATGCCGATGGTGATGATCAGAGTGAGGATGCTGGAGAGGGTAGTTCTGGTTCTGGTTCTGATTCTGAGTCTCCTGGAGATTCTATCCTCGAGGCTTCAGACTGATCTTTTATTTTCTTGTTTTTATTTTACTTCCAGCACTTTATAGTTTTTAGTTGTTATTTTTCTCATTTTAGTTTAAACTTCTGGATTTTGTTGGTTGCCATCCAATTTTGGGGATAGGCTTGTAATTCCAATTGATATTTTGTAGGCATCGAGCCTAAGTACTTTTTAGTTTTAAACACCATTTTGGGGTGTCTTTTATTTTATTTTTAGTTTGTTTTATTTTATTTTGTTCTATTTTATTTTTATTTTTAGATTATAGGTAATTTATTTTGAATTGTACTTCTTTTGGTTTGTCCGATTTTTCAACGGTTCTCCAAAGCAAGTAAGTGTGTTTCACCAAAGTGATGGTGATGATAAAATTCTCGACTCAATCTACAAATAAGGTACATATTTAATCGTTTTGTAGAATAATAACATGTCTATGAAATTTGTGCTTTATGCAAATATCTTGGCATGTACACAAAAAAATTTGTGTTCACATTCGAATCATTAGGACTTAAACCACATAGGTGAGAAGCTTCCACTTTTTACCAAATATAGAGTGTCTAATAGTTGTGTTGACTCGTGTGATTCATGCTTAATCTTTACTTGTTTGTGATAATTTGGAAACTTAGAGATGATCAAGGCAATTTTTTTGTGCATTATGAGAAAAACCATCAATTCCAAAAGGGCTTCAACTAACCGTGAGTGAGTGAATCCTTGTGAACCCTTTTGAGCTTAAATAGTATTTGTAGGATGAATTTATCAAATCAACTAATTGTTAAGTAGGCCACTTAATAGTTGTTGATAATCTTGAAAATTCAATGATAATTTATTCTATAAATTTTTCTTGTTTGTGAATACCAACCCTTTTTGTTGATTAACCCTTGAAGAGCATGTTCTTGAATAAAAAAGGATTGATATAAATGAAGTTGGGGAGGTGGATCAAAAAGAACCTAGAATTGATGACACAATGATCCTAAAGAAAGAAAAAGAATAGAGAAAAGAAAAATACAAAAGAAAAAAATTTTGTATATGAAAAGAAAGAAATAGGATCATTGTGTGAAAAAGAAAAAAGGTTGTGAATAATAAGAAGGAAGTGGGAATTAGTTGTGAAATGCTCTTCATACTCTTTAACCCAATTCGTTTCAATGGCTTGTACTTAAATATCCCTTGTTTCTAACCTAAGCCAAGTTACAACCTTGAAGGTCCTTAGTGATCCTTGTTTCCATTTTGTCATTTAACTTGTTTCGATGAATGCATGAATTATTCTGGATGTGCATGACTATTAGTGAGAGTGTTTAGTCCTATGTAAATATGCATTTTGTTCTTCATGAATATTGAAGGAATGATTAGGTGATTCAAGTGTGAACATATCTTTTATTTTGTTACATGTGTTGATATATTGTGTTTAGAACGTAATTAATAGCCATGTTGTGTTTCGAAGAAGCGATCGATGTGTGCTTTTGCCGGGTATGTCGAGTTTGAACCATTATTCTTGTGTGAGTTTGCATGCTTGCATTTTGTATCTTCTTGCTTTGTGAGATTATTGACTTTTGTTTGGGGACAAACAAAGAAGTAAGTTGGGGAGAGTTGTTAAGGACCAAATTGTAGTTATTTTGTACATGATTTTGTGGTCCTTAACAATGCCTTTTATATAATTAGTAGTATTTATTCTAGTATTTTGGTTTAATTAGGTTTTTATTTAGTTTTTGTTTATAATATATTATTTAACTTATTTTACTTTTAATTGTAGGCTTTTATTTATTAATTCTCCCAAGCTTGGATTCAAGGACTCTTGAAGAGCTTTTGGGATGATTCTTTTTGAGGAAACTTTTGGATGAAGGAAGCATGCTACAGGTCGCGCTCAGCGCGGTTGCAGCATGAGCGCGCTCAGCGCGACTTAACCGGGCTTAGCGCGGTCTGCGAAAATCAGAAAAAGGACAGACCCATGCTTTCACCTTTTGGCCACCAACCCATCACTTCCATCTGACTTTTGGCTTGAAAAGAGGGTGGAACTTCACTTCATCATAATCACTTTTTTTCATCTTTGTAAAATTAGGACAAGAATTGTAAAGAAAAACCATAGTTTTTCTTCTTGATTTCTTCATGTTCATCATCTCTACCAACAATCTTGAGAGCAAAGCAACCATGGAAATGAGTGGCTAAGTTCTTTTTGTGTCAAGATTAGAGGTAGTTGATCTATATAGTATGTATTTATTTTAATCCATTTGTGTATGAACATGGTTGATGATTAATATAGTTGAATATCTTTGTTCTTCATCTTTATGCTTTGAGTCTTGCTTGGAAAAGAATACTTAAAAGTAGACCTAGGATATTCATCCACTAATGAACAAATGCTAGGGATAGATTTGTGTGTTAGTGTTTACAAATATTGAACTTAATGCTTATCATGTCAATAGTTGTAGTGAGGGATCATGCAAAGATTAACATGATAACATTCACAATCTTGGTGGGAAATCTACAAGATTTAGAGGATATGTATTTATAGAAATCATCTACTATGTTCATCACTTGATTAATTGAATATGTATGAAATTAGGTCAATGAAACTAATCTTGACATGCTTCCATAATTTGAAAACAATCTCAAACTCTCTTAAATCCAAACCATAACTCTCTTTTGATAAGATTAACTTAGTTACTTGTTTGGAAATTCATGTTACTAGTAGATTAGGAATCAAACCCTTTGGTTACTTTCATCTTAAAATACACTTTTCTATTGAAAGACTACAATATACACCAATCCCTGTGGAATCGATAATTAAAAATACTTGTTCGCGGAGAAAATCTACAACAAAGACTCAAATGCATCCAACACGCATTCGAGAGAAAGAAGATGTAAGTGGAAAGGTTTGTCAGAAGCTTTATCGTGGCATGATAGGCTTTCTTCTATATCTAACTGCTTCTAGGCTATGAATTTTCTTTAGTGTTCATATTTGCGCTAGATTTCAATCAGATCCTAGAGAATCTCATTTAACTACTGTTAAGAGAATTCAGAGATATCTGAAAGGAACCATTAATCTTGGCTTGATGTATGAAAAAAACATCAGAGTATACTCTTTTTGGCTTCTGTGATGCATACTACACTAGAGATAGATTAGAAAGGAAGAACACATTCGGAAACTGTCTATTTCTAGGCAACAATCTAATCTACAATTGTTCTTTCAACAGTAAAAGCAGAGTATATATCAACATTTTTATGTAGTACTCAGATGTTCTTGATGAAGAATCAATTGGAAGTTTATCATATATACGAAGGCAACATTCTTATCTTCTATGATAATACTGTTGTTATATGTTTAAGTAAAAATCCAATTTTACACTCTAGAGCAAAACACATTGAAATTAAACGCCATGCCATTAGAGACTATGTTCAGAAGGGAATTTTATGTTTAAAATTCATAGATACAAACCATCAATGGGTTGATATCTTCAAAAACCCTTGGCTGAAGATAGATTTCTATTTATTTTGAAAAATCTGAATAATGGATTTTTGTTCAGAGTGAGAACTCATTAGAATAAATGTGTTTAGTTAGAGTCTAAGAGATTAGATACTTGGTTAAACAATAGGCTATTTCTTAGAATCTCAGTCATCAAAAGATGCTTCGGTCATAAGTGTATATGATCAGATGGAAACCTTTGGTTGTCTAGAAGTCTGAGCACATAAAAAACGTGTCACCTAATCAGAAGTAATGAATAACTTGTACAACTTTTGTTATATCGTAATCATTATTCCAACTTAGCATACACATTGAGCAATAATACTTCTTGAAAATTGACTATATCATTATTATCGTTATTTACTTCTCCTCCCTATTCTTCTATTTTAAAACCTATTTTTTACCCTGTCATTGACTATTTATAGTCCTCTCTCTATTTTTATCTTCATTCTCATGCACTTCATCTCTTCATTCCTTCACCATTCAGTTATTATAAAATCTCTTCTTCATGGGTACCAGAACCTTTAACGATGACGTATCTCTTCTTGAAGTAATTCATTCATATAAAACCAAGGTTGGTTTGGGTATTCAGCTATGCTTCGAGGTCCCATATATCCTAACCTTGTGAAACAATTTTGGATTCATGCATCCGTCAATTCTAATAGAGATTTCATTCATTCTCATGTCTTTGGGTGACATGTTGTTATCACTCGTATCTCTATTGAACAAGCTATCAAGTGTCCTCCTCTTCCCAACTCTTGCATGGATGTTGATATTATCCCAATTATTCCAAGCACCTCCTTCTATTTTGAAATTGAGACCTCACACAAACTGCAATCTTATTCATAAAGTTGGTTTTGGTATTTGCTGACAAATCTGCACTCAAGAGGAGAAAATATGAATTTGATTTTTCCTAGGGATATGTTTTTGCTCTATTATCTTAGAAATAATATTCTTGTTCATTTATCGGAAATCATTTTCAATCATCTCAAGCTATCCATTCTCATCTCCAGAGACTCTCAAAAATCATCCATTCCTTACGGACATGTACTATCTGAATTGTTTGAGTTAGCTCATGTAACTGAAATTGTTAGAAGGAATTTGTTGTATGGAGAAAATATATTGTTTGATGAGAGTTGTGATGAATTTGAAGCTTCGATTAGTCTAAAATTCTTTAATGTACTTTGTCTCTTTTTCAATAAATATGAATGCTTTCTTCTTCTTATTCTCTTATTTTATTTATGTTTTCCACATTTTTAAAGTAAAACTTTTTGATTATGACAAAAAGAGTGGGGGTAGTTAAAGAAGTAATTTTGATTCTAAATGGTCAAATTCTGTGAAAAATGTTGCTTACATTCTATCCATAATAAATTGTTGTTTGTTGGTTGAATTGTGTTTGCTTATCTTTTTCAGGATTTTTAAAGAATCCGAAGAAAGCTATGTATCTGACTCTTAAATCTAGACTCTGAAAGAGTTAGTTATAAGTCAAGCCCTAATTGGAGAATATAGAATTTGTCTGAGTGACATTATAAATTCAAGATCTCAATTAAAAGGATGTGTATTCAATAATCAAGACTCTCAATATCCTTCTATCTGATCTATTGGAACCACGGGGGGTTTCTACTAAAATGGTCCTTAGTCAGAAGTTCTAATCTTTACCAAGTTCGTGATTCAGGGGGAGTCCCAATGTAAAGGTTAAGTATTCCTTACCTTTCTTATTTCTACCTTCTTCTAATTTTGTGCAAAATTGTGTCATCAAAAGACATGGTTTTGTCATCATCAAAAAGGGGGAGATTGTTAGAACAAGATTTGTTGGTTCTGCAATTATTTCTCAGAGTTTTGATGATAACAAAGAGTATGTTTGTGTGAACAATTTTGATACTCTAATGTTTGTTTTATTTTAAGAATTGACAAACAGGTTCTTCTTCTAATGAGTGACATGGCCAAAACATTAGAAAAGAAAAATCTCCGCTTCTAAGCTACAGAAGTTCTGACGAACAAGTTGCGTGGAAAGCTTCAGAAGGCTCTGAATCTCAGTAACTCTGATACGTATGTTTGAAGAAACCTGTCTAAACATCTCAAGACAGGAGTACTGAATGAACGAAGTCCATATGCTGAAGACTCAAGTTTCAGAAGACAAAAGGTGCTGAAGACCAAGTGCTGAAGACTCTAAAGACGTAGCTTTGAAGACTCTGAAGACTTGAAGTTATTCTGACCTTAGATATGATACAAGGTTTTTCTAGACCAAGTCCTAAGGACTCTGAGGACAAAGATCTGAAGACTCTAAATACTTGAAGTGTTGACTAACCAAAATTTATGTTTTGTGTTCTTAATCATGCTCACAGAAGCCTCTGAAGTATAGAAGGTTAGAAGATAACGTTAATGTGGTAGAAATAGTACATGGTACAAACAAAATGTATTCCACTACCATAAAAGGTCGAACATTGAGTACGATCTTGTCCCCCACGTTCTCTCAAGCCACCATAATTTGATAATTCCATATGTACCCTTCAAGGGTCACATGTCATGCATGGATCTATATAAAGGTTTGAAGACTTGAAGAAACAACTGTTAATTCTCTACGCGAAAACGCTATCATTTGCTTTGTACAAAGATTTAAATTTTCTGAAGTCATTGTGCTAAAAATCTATTTACATATTAAGCTTGTGTAGAAGAAAATTTACTTGTAAACAAATTGAACTCAAAAGGTTGTTTGATTGATCCTTAAGAGACCGGTTAGGTCAGAATTCTTAAGAAGTCTAGGACTAGTGCGTCTTAGAGGTTGATAGTTAGTCACACACAGTTGGTATGTGCAGGTGTTAGTCATATAAAGTTGTGTGTACAAGTGTAATAATCTGTTTGATTATTGGATTATGACCTCGTTGGAGAGAGGCAAATCACATGTAAAGGTGGACTAGAGTAGCTTGAGGTTATCAAGTGAACTAGTATAAAAATATTATGTTCATACTTTCTTTACAATTCTCTGTCTATCTTGTTATCAAAAGTGAAGTAAACTTCAATGGGGGATTGTTATCAAGAAAAAGTGTTCAAAGGATAAAACCCAATTCAAACCCCCATTTCTTGTGTTTTTCACACCTTCAAATAATATTGACTCGGGGATGACGGTAAACTACAAACTCAGGTTTGAAGGTAGGAAAGTAATATAATACAGACTCAGGGATGACGGTAGACTACCAACTCAAGGGTTGAACGTAGGAAATAAATAATATACCGACTCAAATATGACGGTAAACTACCAACTTATGGTTGAAGGTGGAAAAGAAGAATAATACTGACTCAGAGATGATGGTAAATTACAAACTCAGGGTTGAAGGTAGAAAAGAAATAAGATACCGACTCAGAGATGACGGTAAACTACCAACTCAGGGTTAAAGATAGAAAATAAAAATATACCGACTAAGAGATGAAGGTGAACTACCAACTCAAGGTTTAAGTTAGAAAATGATATGGAATAACAATAGCACCAGCTTAAGGTAAGAATATGTATCATGATAACAAGATTCCCAAAGTTCAGGCGTTCAACCTAGAACGTGTCTCAACTTCTTCTTTAACCAAGATATCACTCAGAAAGGGCGACAAGTTTCACAAACTTCTGTTGTTTCACGTAGAACGGGTCTCAAGTTCTTTTTTAACCAAGATATCACTCAAAAAGGGTAACAATCAAATATTTCAACAAAAATTTGTCTCCTATAACATAGAGACTAATCACCCATCGGAGCATTCAACAACAAGTTATCATCACCTGTTGGAGTAAAATGTCCAATCAACTACGAGCTACCACTCATCGAAGTACCGAAAATCATTCAACAACGGGCTAAAATTCACCCATCGGAGTATAACGACCAATCAACAATGAATTACCACCCTTCGGAGTACCAAAAATCGTAATCCTCTCTGGGAATTATACAAACTTGCTGGGGATAACAGGTTGCTCAAATAAAGAGGCTTCCACTTGCTTCTAGGAAAAAGATTGTGATAAAATTGTTGGGAAAGGTTTCTTGACTTTCTGGGGAAATACCAACATATTTCCGTTGAAGAGATAAAGTCTTCACATGTAAAATAAATGCATTATTAATCCAGAACTCACAGTCTAGATAGATCCATATAAGCATTTTCTTGGAACCCAAACTTCAAATTAGAAACCCATATGAGTGAAGCAGCTAACCAAGACATCACTGGGGAGGAGAAACCTAAATGGGTATTAATTCCATTCCGGTAATGAGTTGTGTAGGAAAGCTAAAAAAAATCTTCCACAAGGAAAAACTCCGTGGGGAGGATGAAAGGATCTATGCTTTCTGCTTAATATTGACACTCTATTAGGGAGAGGACAACACACTCTACAAAGAGAATATCAACATAATCTTCAATGAATGTAAATAAGCAATCCATTTTAATTCATGTATGCTTAATGTATGCATGAATGAATGGTGTCATGCATATGCTGAAAAAATAGACACACAATACTAGGGATAACCCAAAAAAACAAATTTGGGTAAACACAACACTCGGCCAAATCACATCTGAAATTCCTGGCAGCAGATACGTGATGTCACAGAGAATGTTATGACACACTATCTGACACTCTGTTAACAATTTACACAATAAATTTAAACAGAAGAAAAGAACACAATAAGTTGTTTACCCGTTCGGTGTCTAACTACACCTACATCCGGGGCTACCAAGCCGGGAGGAAATTCACTATTAGTAGAATTAATTCGTGAATAAACCAACCGTTTATCTCCTTCACTTAAAACCTACCCAATGCAACTTCAATCTAAGTCCTACTTAGACCGAGTTCCTACTCCCCTCAATCACAGTGATATCAACCTATTGAATAATTGAATTGTGAAGACACATTCAATAAACTATCTTGATCTAGCTTCAAAGCTTCAATCAAGAGACAAACACTCGTGCTTCAAAGCTTTGAGTGATAAACTACCCTTACAAACAAATCCTAGTCCAAGGCACTTATCAATTGATAATTGCTTGGCTCACAAGAGATACTAGAATTACACAAAATACAACTGTTAAATCTCCTAACAGTACAAAAGGCGAGGCGTGTAAGGGGTTGAATTCCTTTATAGAAGCAGTCCTGAAACTTCAGTTTTGGGCTTCCATAAAGATAGCTAGGGTTCGCTTAATTTAATCCTAAAAACATGGTTTGTTCAACAACCAATTTAGGTTTAACTAAGATTAACCTAGCAGCCACGTGAGCATGCATTCAAGTAACAGAAAAACATATTATAGCAGCTCAACAAACTTCCTGAAAAGCCTCAGGAAAAGCAGTTCGAGCGAATGTCACATGAATGTCATAACATTTATGACATCGACTATTTAATTTCCAGCAGACTTTTAGCTTCCAGAAAGTACTTCAAACATCCTTGTCAAGTAGGATTTATCTTCAATCTCTGAATGTCATGACTTTTATCAAGACATTGCCATAGCCTAGTTTTACCAAAATTAATACCAACTTAAAACACTAACAAACTCCCCCTTTGGCACATTTTTGGCTAAAACTACTTAAAACATCAGAGTACCTATGCAGCAGAAGAATAAACTAGTTCTAAGCTATCCTAAGCTTAAAGAAACTAGAACCTAGAGAAGATAAATTCTACCCATACAAAAATCCCACAATTCCCTCAATTGCCCACATACAAATATAAACATGTCATACAGTTTCCCAAAATTCCCAATACAATATTTCTTCTCCCCCTTTTTAGCCATAAAGGGCCAAAGGAAACAATACAAGTACCCCAAGTAGTGAAGCATATAATTAAAGAAAGTACCAAGAATTGTTAAGTGTACAATGCTGTCAACAGAGAATTACAATCATCCAAAAAAATGGGAAAATACAGAACAAGAAACAAGAAACAAACAGAACAAAAGTAACAAAAAAAAGAACCATCACAGCAACAGATCAGTTGCTCTCCTTTCCTGATGAAGCACTGGGAGCATTGTCATTACCACCAGCAACATTACTGATTGTCACTTCAGCCTTAGTCTTGAAATCAAAATCTTGATCAGACTCTGCAGGTTCAGGGGCCTTCCTCTTCTTGGCAATTTGTGTCCTCTTGAGTCTTGAGCTACCAACAGATTTAACTCTATACTTCTTTGAGACAGTTCCAACTTTGGTCATCTTCTCAACTTGAGAACCAGAGATACCACCCTTTGCTTTGATAGGGGAATCAGCAGGGGTAGCAATGTCAGAATCCACAGAAGTTTTCTGGACATGATCTTCAGATGTCATAACATTCTTTGTGACATCTTGATCATGTGCTAAACTAGGGCTAGCAGACTCTTGGTTAAGGGGAACATAAACTCCAGGTACAGAGAGATTTTCGTTTAGGATCCTGGTGACTATCCTATCAATGGTTTCTTGCACATACAGAGTACCTTCTCTATTTGCTATCTCAGAGGGAACAGATGAGGATGATCTAAAGATCTTACCAGAGGACAAAACTGATGACCTTTGAGTATTCCGTGCATGCTGATTCTGGGACTTCTTAGAGTCAGTTTCCATGGAACGCTGAGGAGAGATCTTCACAGGTTCAACATTCAAGGCTGCAGCGCTTGCCCTAATCTCAGCCATGGTGGGAGATGGACAGTCAGAGTCTTGGGATGAAGAGGATGAAGAAGACATATTTCGCTGAGATATGTTGAGAAACTGAAACCAAGAATGACAAAGAGTTTGAGAGTATCTTTTGGATGAAGAGGATATGATACTTTCAAATGAAAAGGCTATTATATGGAGGAGTCTCTTCATATTCTTGAAACTTATAAAAATAAGAGGGAAATAATTAAATGACTCACTTATAATTAATAAAAGGTCTCTTCCCCTCCTTGTAAGCAATCTTAATTGCTACAATTCCTCATATTGACAAATACACAGTTTGCTCCTTAAATTTTCAAATTGACTAGCATCAAGAGCTTTAGTAAAAATGTCAGCCAGTTGAAGTTCAGTGACTACATGATCCAATTTAATCACTTTCTCCTCCACAAGGTCTCTGATGAAGTGATGTCTAATGTCAATGTGCTTAGTCCTACTGTGTTGTATATGATTCTTTGAAATATTAATAGCACTCAGTTGTCACATACAATGTCATGACATCCTGTGACATTGTACTCGAACAGATCGCTTCATCCGACTATTTGAGAACAAGCGCTACCAATATGTATTCGCTTCATGGACAAGGACACGTTTGCTTCTTGATGAATCAAGAAACAAGATTGTTTCCCAAGAAGAAGCATCCTCCGGGTACTTTTCTTCATCAAGACTACCGGCCATCAACATCACAATAACTGCATAAAATTGGTTCACATCCATGGGAATACAGGATACCATAATCGCAAGTTCCACTCACATACTTCAGAATTCTTTTCACCTGGTTAATGTGACTTACTTTAGGTTCAGCTTGGTATCTTGCACATACCCCAACAGCAAATGCAATGTCAGGTCTGCTGGCTGTTAGGTACAACAAGCTTCCTATCATGCTTCTATATAAACTTTGATCAACCTTTTCACCACTTGTGTCCTTGGACAACTTCAAATGTGTGGGAGCAGGAGTCCTTTTATGGCTGGCATTCTCCATTCCAAACTTCTTGACAATATTCCTTGCATACTTGCTCTGTGAAAAAAATGTTGAGTCTTCTATCTGTGTAACTTGCAGTCCAAGAAAGTAAGTCAACTCTCCCATGAGACTCATTTCAAACTCTGCTTGCATTTGATTGGCAAAGTGTTTCACCATTGTCTCTGACATTCCTCCAAATACTATGTCATCAACATAAATTTGAGCCACCATTATCTTTCCTCCTTCATTCTTGACAAAAAGAGTTTTATCCAAGGCTCCTTTCCTGTATCCTTTGTCTGTAAGGAACTTGGTTAGCCTTTCATACCAGGCCCTAGGAGCTTGCTTTAGTCTATTTAGGGCTTTCCTTAATTTGTAGACATGATCAGGAAAACTTGGATCCACAAATCCTTTAGGCTGTTCTACATATACTTCCTCATTTAAGTAGCCATTTAGGAAGGCACTTTTCACATCCATCCGAAATAATTTGAATTTCGAATGCAAGCAACCCCTAGTAGAAGCGATTGATTCCGCCTAGCCCCGGAGCAAAAGTCTCATCAAAGTCAATCCCTCAACTCGAGTGTAACCCCGAGCAACAAGTCTTGCTTTATTTCGGTGACAATCCTTCGCATCGACTTGTTCTTGTAGATCCACTTTGTGCCAATGATGTTTGTTCCTTCCGTCTAGGAACTAATTCCCATACTTCATGTTGCTTGAACGGTTCAATTCATCTTGCATTGCTCCAATCCGTAATTCATCACTTAGAGCTTCTTTGACATTTTTGGCTCTATTTTTGACACGAAGCAAGAGTTTGAGACAGCTCGACCTTGTAACGACACCTTTGGTTGGATCTCCAATGATGAGTTCCTTTGGATGATCTTTCTGAATTATGATGGAAGGATCTTTGTTGGCTTCCTCTGGTTCAGATTTTGGTGGAGTAGGAGCAGGTACATCTTCCTTATCATGTACTTGAGGTGATGTCTCAAACCATGTCTCAACATCATATGGGACATTGTGTTCCTGATGATGATCATCAACAATGAAATTAATAGACTCCATCATAACTTGGGTTCTGGAGTTGAATACCCTATATGCTCTGCTGTTAGTGGAGTATCCCAGAAAAATGCCTTCATCACTCTTAGAGTCCATTTTTCTCCTTTGATCACGATCTGTCAGAATATAGCATTTGCTACCAAACACATGGAAATATTTCACAGTTGGTTTTCCTCCCTTCCATAGTTCATACAGGGTAGAGGAGGTTCCTTTTCTTAAGGTAACCCTGTTGTGAACATAGCAGGCTGTATTCATAGCTTCAGCCCAAAAATGAATAGGAAGTTTCTTAGCATGAATCATTGCTCTGGCAGATTCCTGTATAGTCCTATTCTTTCTTTCCACAACCCCATTTTTTTGAGGTGTTATAGGAGAAGAAAACTCATGATTGATTCCCTATGAAGAGCATAATTCATGAAACTTGTTGTTCTCAAATTCTTTTCCATGATCACTTCTTATTCTGACAATACAGCTTTCCTTCTCTCTTTGAAGTCTTTTGCATAACTCTTTAAAGACATCAAACACATCAGATTTTTCTTTGATGAAGTTTATCCAGGTAAATCTGGAGAAGTCATCCACCACAACATAGGCATATCTTTTTCCACCAAGGCTTTCAACCTGCATAGGCCCCATCAAATCCATGTGTAACAGCTCCAGCACTTTAGAAGTGGTCAGATGTCTAGACATTGGGTGTGACATTCTGGTTTGCTTTCCAACCTAACACTCACCACAGACCCTCCCTTCATCAATATGGAGTCTTGGTATTCCTCTGACAGCCTCCATAGAGATGATCTTTTTCATTCCTCTGAGATGCAGATGTCCATGTTTTTGATGCCACAATTTTACCTCCTTTTCATCTTTGTCTGTAGAGCATACAGAAGAGAGGTTGGTGTTCTCAGATTCCCACATGTAGCAGTTGTCCTTTGATCTGACTCCTCTCATAACTACTTCTTGTTTATCATTGATTACAAGACATTCAAACCTAGTGAAGTTGACTTTGAATCCCATATCACATAGCTGACTTATGCTTATGAGGTTAGCAGTCAAGCCTTTTACCAACAACACTCCATTTAGATTTGGAACTCCAGAGCAGTCCAAGTTTCCAACACCTTTGATTTCTCCTTTAGCTCCATCTCCAAAAGTAACAAAGCTGGTAGAATGAGGTTTGACATTATTCAAGAGGTTTTTATTCCATCATATGCTTGGAACACCCATGTCAAAGTACCAATCTTCCTTGGCGACACTCTAAGAGAAGTGTGAGCTATCAATGTTGCGTCCTCTTCTTCCGGTTTGAGTGTAGGGTACCTTGATGTTCTTAGGCTTAACATAGGAGTCCGATTAGGGTATCCATGTAGCCTATAGCGTAAGGGTTTTATGTGTCCAAACCTTCCACAATGGTGACATTCCATCTTTGAAACTTCTTATCCATGTTTCTCGATCCGATGTTGACCCCAATGTTGTGACATCTGCTTTGACATTGGCTTATTAGGTCATTCTTCTTCTGTTATCGCAAATTTCTTTGCATCACATGCCCCGAGCCGAACATTTCTGTTTTATGTTGTGACATCTGCTTTGACCTTGGTTTCCCATGCCTCTTCTTTTTCTTGTCACTAATGTGTTCCTTTTCACCACATATCCTAGACCATGCTTATTTCCGACATTTTGTCCAAGTGAAGGATTTCTTCCAACTTATCGGTCAATGACATCTTGACAGACTTAGTCATATGATCAAGCTTGAATTAAACACTATAATCTCACCGTTGAGATGACTTATAGTGATTGTATTTTCCTTCTTCTCGACTTCGACTTCACATTTTCGCCTCCAACTTCTCAATCGCCTTTCATTTTCATTTTGCTGACATACTTCACCACTTCTGATACACAGTTTCTTGTAAGTATTAGCAAGTTCTTCAAAAGTCACTTCCTCATCACTAGAGTCATTATCAGGATTACCACTTTCAGAAGGTGCAGTGACAAGTTTGGCTGATTCCTCTTCAGAGTCACTACTTGATTCACCATCAGACCAAGTAACAGTCATTCCTCTCTTTTATTTCTTAAGAAAGGTAGGACATTCAGCCCTAATATGACCATATCCTTCACAACCATGACATTGGATTTCTCTGCTATGACTTCCTTTATCCTCTGACTTGGATCTTCTGCTGGAGTCATAAGATCTGCCAATGTCAGATGAAATGTCCTTGACATTGGACCTTGACTTTGGATCAACCCTCTTGATGAGTCTGTTGAACTGCCTTCCAAGCATAGCTATAGCTTCAGATATCTTCTCTTCGTCATCCACCTTGCCCCCTTCAAGATAGATACAAGTGCTATGTTTTGTTTTTCTTGTCAGCTTTCCGATTCCCATCTCAAAAGTCATAAGGGATCCAATAAGTTCTTCAACCTTCAAGGTGCTGATGTCCTGAGCCTCCTCTATTGCAGTCACTTTCATTGCAAATCTTTTAGGCAAGGATCTGAGAATCTTTCTCACCAGCTTCTCTTCTGACATTTTTTCACCAAGTGCTCCCGAGGTGTTGGTAATTTCAAGATATTCATGTGAAACTCATGAATAGTCTCATCTTATTTCATCTTCAAATTCTCAAATTTGGTAGTGAGCATCTCAAGTCTTGACATCTTCACCTTGGATGTCCCTTCATGAGGAGTTTTGAGAGTATCCCACACATCCTTGGCCAGCTCACTTTGATGAACTAGTCTGAAGATATTTCTGTCAATACCATTGAATAGGGCATTCAATAATTTAGAGTTCCTGAGCTAGCTCCTCTTCCTCTTTGCTCCATTCTTCCTCGTGTTTCAAGACAAGTAGTCCCATCTTTCTCAAGCTTGGTGGGATGTTTCCATCCTTTATCAGCAGCTCTCCAAGCTTTAATATCTAGTGACCTCAAGAAAACAGTCATACGTGGTTTCCAGTAGTCATAATTAGATCCATCCAGTATAGGTGGTCTAGCTCCGAATCCTCCTTCCTTATCCATTATGCCGTAAACTATTATCCCTAGATCTCACCCGAAATAAGCAGCGGTGCCCGCTCCGATGCCAATTGAAATTCGGCAGATACGTGATGTCACGTAGAATGTTATGACACACTATCGACACTGTTAACAATTTACACAATAAATTTAAACAGAAGAAGAACACAATAAGTTGTTTACCCAGTTCAGTGTCTAACTACACCTACATCTGGGGGCTACCAAGCCAAGGAGGAAATTCACTATTAGTAGAATTAATTCAGGAATAAACCAACCAGTTTATCTCCTTCACTTAAAACCTACCCAATGCAACTTCAATTTAAGTCCTACTTAGACCTGAGTTCCTACTCACTCCCCCTCAATCACAGCAGTGATATCAACCTATTGAATAATTGGATTATGAAGACACACTTCAATAAACTATCTTGATCTAGCTTCAAAGCTTCAATCAAGAGACAAACACTCGTGCTTCAAAGATTTGAGTGATAAACTACCCTTACAAACAAATCCTAGTCCAAGGCACTTATCAATTGATAATTGCTTGGCTCACAAGAGATACTAGAATTACACAAAATACAAAAATCTCCTAACATACAAAAGCAAGCAGTGTAAGGGTTGAATTCCTTTTATAGAAGCAGTCCTGAAACTTCAATTTTGGGCTTCCATAAAGATAGCTAGGGTTCACTTAATTTAATCCTAAAAACATGGTTTGTTCAACAACCAATTTAGGTTTAACTAAGATTAACCTAGAAGCCACGTGAGCATGCATTCAAGTAACAGAAAAACATATTATAGCAGCTCAACAAACTTCCTGAAAAGTCTCAGAAAACAGTTCGCGAATAGAATGTCACGAATGTCATAACATCCGTTATGACATCGACTATTTTCTCGAATTTCCAACAACTTTTAGCTTCCCAAAACATCCTTGTCAAGTAGGATTTATCTTCAATCTCTAAATGTCATGACTTTTATCAAGACATTGCCATAGCCTAGTTTTACCAAAATTAATGCCAACTTAAAACACTAACAACATCCAAGATGGAGATCCGTACGAGAGTAAGCAAACAACTAAGGAAATAAATTCCTACTTAAAGGCTCAACCACTCGGGAAAGGAAACATGTCTTATATAATAATCAAAACACAATCTTATAGCAATAAACAATAAAGTTACAGTGATACAAAAAAAATTTACAGGCTCCACCGAGGAGTATCACACTAACTTTATTGGGGAAAATCATAATGACTTCACTAGGGATTATGATGAAAAATCTTCTAAGGAGGGACCATAAATATTCTCCAATACCAAGAACGGTGGTTGCACAAATTTCTCAGGGGAAGATCAAAGAAACTTCATGGGGATTTTTGCAGAAAATGTTCATGGGGATAACAGTCTTAAAGGGGAATATCCTCCCCGGTTCATCTGGGGAAATTAAGAAGTTAATATCACATTAGAAAGTCAAAGTGATGGGTATTTTAAATAATACTTAGCACTAAGTGAGAGAAAACCCAAAAAAAATGACAATTGCACCAACACTTTTTAGAAGAAACATTGTTCTTGTCGGGTTGCTTACAAAAGCAATAGGGTATGATAATGTTCTGCAAGATATTCTTTATCGAGCTTCAAAAGAAATAATCTAATCGATTGAGCAATAATTTTACGACTTTACAAACTCCGTGATCACAACCAAACTGGGAATCGGAGAACTACACTTAGCTGGAAAAATCCGGATCAGGACTTAGCTGGGGAATATGGGAGAGAGGAATGAGACCATGGCATAGAAGCTTCATGACTACACAAACTTTATTTGATCACGACTGCACTAGGGAATGCGGGATTTCAACCCAACGATCTCATAACAACCTGGAAGAAACCCATTATATGATCAAAACATATGGAGGAAACCATGCACACATCTGCGAGGCAAATCACATGAATAACTTTACTTGAGGAAGAATATTGGTTTGGGGAAAACATAACAACTATCTTAATAGAATCTAGAAATTCCCTTGGAGACAACTTTGATGATTTGAGTTTACCGTTTAGATCAAGATAACTTTCACAACTTGCCCTAGCCTGCATGCATTAAGATAATCTGACTAGACAATGGGTTTCTAGACGTTGGTTGAATCTCGACGTAACTGCCCTAGATTAACTGAATGTTGCATACTTTTTCTTAATAACTTCTCGACAACATTCCCTTCGTTGATACTCAGATGTAAGCTTCCTTAATATCAAGCATTTGTTTTACAAGTAGAACATTTTTATGTTGAGAATGAAAATTCTATTGCAACAGCTATGCAAGTGTTGAAGGTTTTATAAAAAAGATGTCGCAAAACCTTATGAAAGAAAAACTAGCCAGGATGCAACATTGAGTTATTTTATATGAAAGACAATAAAGCATATGATACCTACAAAATTATTTTAGCAAAACTCACGGGAGTCAGGAAATGTTATCTCGTTGAAGTATGCTTCGAAACAAATCTTGCTTCAATTAAGACTTTTGAGGGTTGTAACGTGGCCTAGTTCACGATTTATGAAACAAAGGATAAAGGCTCAAAATTTATTTGCACCCAACCCATTCTTCATGATGTTCTCCAGTCCTATGTTCAATTAATTAAACATGAGTGTTTATCTCTCAAAAAGGATCTTGTGATGGTTAAGTTACCAATGAGGCTTTCGGAGTAACAATCACCCCTTTTATCTTCGTGTTTGTAGTCACACAAATTTGTTCTTTGCTGAGGACTTTTGCTTTGTATTCCTTTCCTTGCAGTATATTTTTTATTTTTTCTTCTTTTCTCTTTTTACTTTTCTTTTTATTTTCCATAACTTTTTCCTGGACTAATTCTTTTAAAATGGCAATCCAGCGAGATACCCTAATTTTTTACTAAGTCACTTGATTTCAAGTTGTTGACTTAGTGGACTTTTTCTTTTTTTTATTATTTGAACAAACCATGTTACATTGACTTGTCTTGATCTGTTGAGAGGGTTGTGACTTCCTCATTCCTTTATGGATGAGGGATAACCATTGTGGTTTCACCTCTTTTGGCCTCATGATTTATGAAAGATAACAATTGCGGTTGATCTTTAGAAGTGTATTCCCTTCGAGATTTGAACACTTGGTCAAATTAACTGAAGACTACCCTGTCCCAAGTTAAAAATGAGAGTTTTTCATATAGAAAAGAAACTCCTAATTCAATGCTCAAAGGAGTTAACAAGGGATTATCTTCCTTATATCTCCGGTGTTTGGAAATTTGAAACAATTCTTGTACCTCATCGGCAAGATTTTACTCATAAGCATACAACCAGAAATTTTGCATTTTCATTATCATCATCCTCCCTCCAATTTCTTCCTGGGAAAGAGAATTGGTAACAAGTTGGTATCATAATGCATAATTGCAATTTAAAAATTAAAACAAATACGAGTGAAACAAATGAATTTCTTCAAGACAGACATATTCATTGTATTAATAATAATCATTCAAATGTAAACAAGTTCTTACATGCAAAAAGTGCAATGGTAAACAAGAGAAATTACAAATAAAAAAAACGATAAAATTTTGATAAACTGAGCAGACTATCCATTTGGACTTGTGCTAAAGGAAATATCTTTCAAACTTCTGAATCACATCAATCGGCAAAGTTTGGAGTTGATCATCAGGCACATCTTCTTTAAAAGGCAGAATTCCATTACTGATTAGTCTTTGAACTTCAGCTATTAATGGATAACAATTTTCAATATCATGACTAGGTGCCCCTTGATGAAAAGCACAAAAAGCATCATCTTTATACCATCATGAAAGCTTCTTAGGAATCTTCGATAGAGGCCGAGTATGAACCAAATTTCTCTGCATCAGGATAGAGAATAATCATATATAGGTCATTGAAATGGGATCAAACTGAGTTTTCTTCTGATTAGGAGCTTGTTGATTCTGTTGATGAACTGAAGCTTCTTCTGGTTCTCTTCTTGCAAAAGTTCTTACCAAACTTCTTCACACCACTAGATGATCCACCATATTCAAAAAAAATTCTTTTCGACTATCCTCTTCTTGAAGCACTAGGTGCATTAACTATTGTCTTCTCATGAAAGAATGACTTCAGAGTTTCTATGAAGACCTTTGCCATCTCTTCTTCCTTCCTAGAAGTATTGACTTTGGCGGTAACCAAGATTTCAACCAAAGCAGTTAGATACTCCATATCAGCCTTCAAAGTAGTTACCTCTTTACAGAGTTCAAAGATCTCTAGATTAATTTTTCCCATCCTCCAATTAGTATTGGCTCGAGTGTTGTACGAATGAGACAGTTTGACTTTTAAAAATAAAGGACAAAGGATAAGCCTCTAGACAACTTATTGAAAGCAAGACAGCATTGCGAATGATGCATGCAATGCAAATAATTCTTTGAAAGTTATTTTTTTGAAAAAATGGTTTGAAAGTTTTAAAACCAAGTTTTTAAGGAACTTTGAAATATGATAAACAAATTGCAAACATTAATTAAAGAACAAACTTGGAACAACTCAAAAGTCTTATTTCATTAATATTGGAATGATTACATTTAAAGTAAAAAAGTTTCATTAATCCTATACAAAAGAAAGAGAAAGCTAAATCCTCAAGTCCGAATGAACTGGATTCATAGATGATCCAACATCGGGATACAACATCTTCTGGATCTTGAATTTGAAACTCTAAAGGAAAATAAATCCTCTTGAAATCTTCTCTTCTACTTTGTTGAGAATTGGGAAAATAAATCATTGATACAAACAATCAAGGAATTGGATCAAAGGTGTGGAGAATTACATCTTCCAGATAGCCAGGATAGTTTGAAATCCGAAAGACTAGATACTAAAGATTCAGGTTTTCTCAATTATTCTGAATGAGGACTCTTGAAATTGTACTTCTGAGTATTCCTTCCAAAATCTATAATCACAAAACTTGTGATGTTTGAAAAGAAAATCTCTTGGTTCCTTGAAAACCGGGTGAAAATGATGTTTCATGAATGCAGCAACCACAAACAAGGGGGTTCATAGGTTCAACATGTCATGAGCATGGAGTCAAAGGTACTACCCACAGGGTACACTAGCAGTTTTTGTTACCTGTAGATCAAGGTTCTAGAAGGGAAATCTCATTGTCTACATTCCTCCATCGGATAATACCAACTTCCTGATGTACTCGGTAATTAGTAATATTCTCAATAGAAACTCGTGTGAGTGCAATATCGTGTAACAAATACTTCCGGGTTGCTTCGTAATAGTCTCAGTACTACACCTTAAAAGGAAAATATGGGTTAGGGGTTCTACATCTCTCGGCATCTCTGACTCCCAAGTCAAAAGTAGTCATGTCTTCCTGATCGCTCGGTAAACAAAATACTACAGTCAAGGGGGGTCTCCACTGAGTGAGGGATCGCATGCCTCCTTTTTTAGGATTACTCCTTCAAAGTTAACATGACTATATCGTGTGCCTTATCTTAAGTTTTCCAAATTTTGGGTATAGGACTTATAAGAGATCACCAAGCACCCTGAAAACAGGAAAATTCCTGACAAACAGGTATACATATATACAACAAATAACATATATACATAATAAACAAAGATACACTTAACCCACTTAGAGATTACTTCCCAGTGAAGTCGCCATTTTTCTGTAGCAAAAAAAATCTCGAGACTAAGCCATTGATTGACTTAACTCGTAAAAATCAATGAAGTCGCCACAACAATTTTATTTTATCCAATGGAATAGGAAAAGAGTGAATAAAACCTAAATAAGTTTTTAAGGCAAAAAAAACTAATAAAACTAAGATCTAATTACGGGGGTTGGTTATGCAAAGGAAAGGTATTAGCACCTTAAACATGTACGGTACTCCATAGGAACCTCTTTGAAAATTGTGTATATGGTTATAAAAAATATGTATGAAATTGATGGTGGAAGTGAGAAAAGAAGTATTATTTAGAATTTTTGATTTGATAGAACTTCTAGTGAGTTTTAGGCCTACATACCAATAATATTCAATGTTGAAATCAAAACCCATGTAGTTCGGGTAAAAAAAGACCAAAATTTGTGTATTGGTTAATTTTAGGAAGAATAAATATTTCATCATATGCGAGTGAAAAACATACTTACTACCCACAATTATGAG
The DNA here is from genome assembly GCA_021764765.1 of Vicia sativa. Taxonomy (NCBI): domain Eukaryota; kingdom Viridiplantae; phylum Streptophyta; class Magnoliopsida; order Fabales; family Fabaceae; genus Vicia; species Vicia sativa. The sequence continues at coordinate 264,529,121 of CM038793.1, read as the reverse complement.
AAAGAAGAATTTCATCATCTAATAGTGGAGGATATAGATTGGGTTTTCATCAACAAGCATCACTCAACATCAAGTGGAAAATGTCTCACTTCACTACATAACGTAGAAGTATAGTAGTTTGCATCACTACAAGAACCGACAAGAGTCTAATATTTTCAGAAAAAATTTTAAAGATGGAGAAGCCAAAATGGCTAAAAAAGGTTTAAGTGAGGTTAATGACTTTTAGTATTAAGAAAGATGTCAAAGTATTATTAAATTGGTTAATGATTTATTAAGAAAAAAATTGAAAATACATGGACCTAAGTCCAAGTTTATTAAGAAAGTGGTTCAAGTTAGAAAAGAAGACGATTTTTGAAAAGGAGGGAGAGGATTTTGAAATTAAAGAAGATTGAAGGAGATGAAGGGATTATCCTAAAGCATAAGGTAAAATCTAGGGAAAAGAACAGTTCAACCAAACAAGAAGTCAACACTTGACATCAAGGAGTCAATTTGGATTCTCATCCTTTGGATAAAACCAAGTCAACCAAATAAAATACCAGAGGAAATCAATTCTTGGATGAAATTAAGTCTTCACAAAAATTGGGCAGAGTAAGGATTGTATACAGATGAATTTCCACTCACAAACGAGTATAAAATAGAATAGCCCTCACACACAAAAATAACAACTCAATGCCTTGGATTAAACCCCAAGGACTTCAGACAAAATAACAATAGAGTCACATAATCTCCAAGCCATGGTCCTAATCCTAAGACCAAGATCCAATCTCCAAACATAAGAATAGTAGGCAAGTCCAAGTTAACAAATTTTATGGTTTAATCCTTTTATTAGTGTTTTAGGCATAAGAAAAATAAAAGGTCCAACTGAAAAAAGAAAAAATGGCATAAACATAAACATGATAATGAATGCTAAAATCATAAAGTAAAGCAATAAAAATCATAAAAGTAAGAAGTTAATTGTTAGTAATAAGTTGTTAGCAATTATAGGTTTTACACGAAGGATCCATAATGATTTGAACATTGAGCCTAGGTCAAAAGTTATGAGAACTAATTAGAGGATTGATAGAATTAAAGCCTCCACACAATGAATAGTCAAATTTATTGGCCAAATCTCAATATTTAATCATCTTTGGGTTGCAAGCCTAAAGCTTGATCCACTAAGAATCAATCAATAAAAAGAAAAACCTACAAGATATGGTTCGCGATGATTTGAGCTTTGAGTCTAGGTCAAGGGTTAAGAGAACTCATCAGAAGATTGATAAAATCAAATCCTCTACACGATGAATTATCAAATTTATTGGCCATAGCTTAACACCTAATTACACTTGGACAATTTAAGCATAAAGCTTGGGCCACGAAGAACCACTTTTCCCGATTTAAGGGACAAAAGAAATAAAAAATGTAGTGTTATATTAAGAAATTGCCAAGTAACTTATAAAGAAGCCAACCTTTAATGAGGTCAGTCAATAATAATCTATGTACCATACATTTTAAAGACATGATAAAAACAATGCTCCTAAAACATGTAGCACAAGTAAAAACAAGAATGAGATAAGATGAAGAGGGGATGGGAATGATAAATTACATTGGATCACATTCTCAAAATTCTTTCATATTCAAGTTCAATCACTCATCTTGGTGGATTAAAGCACTAAATATATCACTAACTCAAAGCACCCAAAATGAATTAAATAATTCACTCTAAGATAGATTTAATTAATGAACATTTCTCCAACTTCATCAATACACAAAGTCCATTGAATTTGAAGATAAATTTGACATTTAAAATTACAATCCAAAGCAATCAATCAAAAGAAGTGAGTGGAAAAAGGAAAGAAATCAAAGCAACCCCAAAACAAGGCAAAAAACACATTCTGTCAGTGGTAAATTGATGTATCTGTCAGTGGTAATTGCTTCAATTCAGCTCCAATTAACAATCACGAAAGCTTGGATCTACCAAATTGATGGAGAAAAAGTGTTTGGATGGAGGTTTAGCTCAAAGATTAATAAGCTTCAATCAAAAGCTTACTAACTTTTTTTGGAGAAAGAGCTTTTGATGTATTTGGTAGTTGGAGGAAATAAAGATATTTTTTAGCAAGGCGATTTTTGCTATCAAAAGCTTGAGAATTGAATGAAATGAAGCCTCTATTTATAGAATTTGGGCTTGGAATTGGGAATTGATTTTGGAGGCAAAATTAAATCAAGTGGTGCACATGTGATCAAATGATGATGTATGATGGAATCTAATCATAATGATGTAGGAAATTATTTTTTTGTAATAAAATTTTTTTTTTTTTTTTTGTAAATCAAGAATATCCCTAAAAAAAAGAATTTGGAGACAAAATGCTGAATATTGGAAAATAACTTCTTTTTTTCAAAATTACGCCCATCAAATTGATTGACCTATATGGGAAATCAATGTCCACAGAAAAAAATAAATTCTAGCGCAAAAATAGTGAGGGAAATCGATTTCTACTGAAGAAAAATGTTAGAAAACTTTGTTTGTTGGATGCTTTGGTTCGATACCTACAAAATAGAAATATACAAAAACAAAGGCAAATATTTTTGGTATTTTGATTAGAGGTTCGTACAAGAAACAAATATAAATCATACACATACACATTACACTATTAGGGTGCTTGGCGATCCATCAAGGGTAAACTTATACATACGAGATAATAGAGGAGAAAACTAATCCACACATGTGTGATCTTGACATATTGTGATGATATGAGATGATAAGGGATCTTAGGGGGGGAAATTATGGTACAACAATGGATTCTAAATACCAAGTGATGAAGACTCTAAAGATGCAGTTTTGCAAACTCTGAAGACTTAACACTCTGAAGACCCAAGTGATGTTTTCCCTTCTTCTAACTCATGCTCTCAGAAGCCTCCGAATTCCAAAAGTTGAGAAGAATAAGCAATGTGGTACTATAATAAATTGGTACAATCAAGATGCCTTATTTCACTCTGGAAAGAGCGGAAGCAAATGTATTATTTGTCCCCCACGTTCTAATTCAAGCTGCCATAATTTTGGAAATTCCAGAAGTACCCTCAAGCGGTCACATCACTTGCATAAATATATATAAAGGCTTGAAAACTTCAAGAAAAGGTTGCTAATTCACTATTCATACGCTCTTGTATATTGTTCATAAGCTTCCTATTTTCTTAAGTCTTGTTCTTAAATTTGATTACTATTCAACTTGTGTAGAAGCACTTTATTGTAAACAAACTATTTCTCAAACAGTTGTTTGATTTCCTTGGGAGACTAGTTAGGTCAGATTTCTTGATAAGTCTAGGACTTGTGGGTCTTAGAGGTTGTTATTAGTCACTTGTAGTTTGTCGTGTGCATTTTAATAATCTGTTTGATTATTGGATTAAGACCTCGCTTGAGAGATGAAAAATCACCTTGGCAGGTTGAGTAGGCTAGGTTGAAAGTTTTTCAACTGAACTAGTATAAACATATTGTGTTCTTTCTTTTATGTTTCTCTAGCTTTATCATCAAGAAGTGGAGTCTATTTGTTAAGGGGATTATTTTAAAAGAAACTTTTTGATTTTAAAAACCCAATTCAAACCCCTATTTCTTGTGTTTTTTACACCTTAAGTAAACCCCAAGGATTTCAAATAAAACAACAATAGAGTAACAGAATCTCCAAACCAATGTCAAGGTCCTAATCCTAAGTCCAAGATCCAATCTTCAAGCATAAGATATGGTAACTAATTCCAAGTTAACAATTTTTAAGGGTTTAATCATTTATTAATGTTTTAAGCACAAACAAAATAAAGTTTCCAAATGGATATAGAGAAAATGACATAAACATAAACATATGTCCAAGTGGACAAAGAGAAAAGTGCATAAACATAAATATGATAATTGATTCTGAAAGATAAACTAAAGCAATAAAAGACATAAAAGTAAAGTTAGAAGTTAATTGTTAGAAATTAGTGATAAGTTGTTAATAGTTAGAGGTTTTACATGAATGATCCATAGTGATTTGAACATTGAGCCTAATTCAAAAGTGATTAAGGCTCATTAGAGGATTGATAGAATAAAATCCTCCTAACAATGAGCTTTCAAGGTTATTAATGATATATCAACATTTAATCATCATTGGGATTTCAAGAATAAAGCTTGGCCCACTACGAATCAATCAAGTAAAAGAGGGGGGATCCACATGATATGGTTCATGATGATTTGGGCCCTGATCTTAGGTCAATGTTGATGAAGACTCAATAGAGTATTGATAGAATCAAAGTCTTCTAACAATGAGCTTTCAAGTTTATTGGCCATAGCTCAACACCTAATCATACTTGGAAAATTTCAAGCATAAAACTTGGGCCACTAAGAACCAATCAATAGGAAGGGAAGAATGGGAATGAGATGAAGGAGAAATGGGAAAGTCATGGTGTAGCCAATGTACCTGATAAATTTAACTAGGTCTAACTTCATCAAAATAAATCAACTATCTTGATGGATTTGGTCTTTTGACCTATCACACCCAAGTTCCACTAATGTTGATGAAATTTATGACTCAACATGCCTACATGTATCACCAAGTCAGAACCAAGTCATCCATTAATAAAAATAATAAAATAATATATATAAACGATTTTTAAAAATAGTCATTTAATTGGATTTTATTGATGAAATACATAATGGTATTTAAACAGCAAATAAAAACCCATGAAAATTACCAAAGGACAAATATAGGTCAACAAATATTGACAGAAAATCTCAAAATTATTAAAAGTTAGAAACTAATTTTAAAAATTAAAGAATTAAGTGAAATAAACCAAAAATCATAAAAATAGTAAAATATGAAATAAAAATAAATTGAGATCATCAATATTTTCAAGAGATCATTAAGCCTTCTCAAAAAAAATCATTATTTAAAATGACCAAAAAATATTTTTAAACAATTAAACAAATCAAAATGAATGAGAAAAATCAATAAAAAAATTATCAAATCATAAAATAAAATTGTGAAAAAATATATACAGAAAGAGAAAAATCAAAACTAATTAAAAAAATCAGAAAATAAAATAATTAAAAAAAATTGGACCAATTGCTCAATGTCAAAATATGTTAGTAAGCACATCTGATGGACCTGACGCGTTTGTGCATGTTATGGTCTTCATTTAATAACAAATTGAATCGTTAATAAAAATCAGAAAATAAAAATAAAACCAAAATGATATGGACCATTGGAACAATGTCAAAATGCATTAGTAAGCCGATTTGATGGACCTAGCGCATTGTGCATGATATGGACCTTAAATGAAAACACACAACATTCAGTTTAAACCGGACCAATCAAAATAAAATAATTGGCACGACATGATTATTTGAGATGACACATGTCATCGTCTTCAACCTCCAGCCTTCATAAAAAACCAGGGAACTCGTGATTCTTCAAATAGAAAAATTAAACGTTCATAGTGGTATCATTGGATGTGTCTCTTCAAGATGATCACAACCATATGCTCGTGAAATATTTATGTTAACCACAACTTAGTCAATTAGGAAAAAACCAAAAGAAAAAGTGAAAAAGAGTTTTAAAATTAAATGTTCAATTCTCCATGAAAATAAAAACCAGAAGAAGCATGAGATTCAGAGAAGAAGAGACTATATCTTAACTTATTTGAATCCATTAGGTTGATAATTCTACATGAATGAAGTTCAACTTGTTAGCTCTGAAACTTGACTTTTGTAGCTCGATTTAGGCTTGTTCCAAACTTAATTCTCGTTGGAGAAGCTTCAGGGAAGTTCAATGAAACTAATGGAGTGGAGAATTTGGAACTGGAAGTGCTCTAATCAAGAATTCGAAGTTGCAGAAATGGAGCTATGGAAGTGAGTTTGGCAGGGCTTCTTTGGCTCTCAAAATCTTGGGAAAAGAGTATAGAATATTCTTTAGCATATGCAATGATGATTTTTGATCTTAAACGTATGCAATGATGAGAAAATGAGAGAAATCGTGTGAGCCCGATTCATGGAAAAAGTGTGACTTCTCTAAGCCAAAACTCAAGCTAATTGCATGTTTTGAAGTGAAAAATATATTTTGGAACAGTGCTAAACATGATTAGGCAAGAAATGGGGCCTTAAACTGGCTTATAATTCAAATTAAGCAAGTTCAAAATTCTAACCATGGCAAAAAATTCAGTTTCAAATGACCATCTTTAAATCAATGGGGAAAGCAATGTAGAATGCTTTAAGATTTGGTTCTTTTTTCAATGGAAACATCTCACAAAAAAACTTCCCAATGTACCAAGAAAGGTAGCATTTGGTGATTTGAGTTGAAAGTTATGATCATTTGAAATAAAAAAAACTCGCAGAAACATCTCTTTAGGGTGTCTCCCCGACAGAGTCGCCAGTTCTGTAATACGGTGAACTGACTTTGAGATTTTTGTATCGCAAATGTGCGGATAGCAAGAGTCGCCACCGACTTTTCTTTTATCCAATTAAGGGAAGTTAAAAAGTATAGAAAAAGACCTTCGTTAGATTCTGAGTAAGGGAGAAGGTTATGAAAAGGGAAGGTATTAGCACCCATTTTCATCCGTAGTTATCTACGGGCTCTTAGTTGCTCTTAGATCATTTTCAAAAAAAAGTGCTTTCTGTGTGTTTGACATAAATGTTTTGAAAAGGCATTTCGCTTTGACTTTGTAATGATTCATGTAGGAATGTATACAAAGTGTTCGGAAATGTTTCATTTTGAAAAGAGTTTGAACTTTGACAAAAGTGTGAGGTGTGAAAAGTATTTTGATAGAGCAAGCAACTAAAAGTCTTATTACCTACTCAGAATTGGTCGTTTTCGTGTTATTTTACGTTCCTTTAGAATAGCGCTATTCATACCATTAGTTGGTAGGTAACCCTATTCGTTGGATGTAGAAGGGACATTCGAAGGGACATCGGATGGTCATAGAAGGCAACTTGTAGGAAGTATCCTAGCACATTTGAAGGGACTATCATCATTTTTCATACGCGGCAATCGAGGGTCAAGATCATGTATTCGTAGGCGACATCGTGGGTCTATGATCTTTGTATCGAAGGGACTATGATGATTTGTTTTGAAGGCAACAGTGCTAGAATACCTCTACGTTCGAGGGACATGACCATTTGTTTTTGTAAAGGCAATGGGAGAGAATTACCCTAAGGGGTGCATGTGTGAAAAGAGTGTGTCAAATTCAGATATGTTATCTTGGATTATGAGTGATCTATGTCCAATTTTATCTTGCCATACACGCCTAATTACTAGCAGTTTATAGGGTGCAGAAAGTAAATTGCGGAAATGTAAAATGCGGAAAGATAAAGTCCTACGCTATTACATGGCTTTGGGGTAGACACATAATAAGAGTGCGGAAAATAAAATCCCTAATTAAACTATTATATCCCATAGGCAGTTACATAATTGAAAAAAGAAAGCAAGAAAAATCATCCGAAACATTACAACCTGTGAACAGATACATAATCAGAAAACGAAAGAAAATTGCATAAGAAGAAAATGTTAGTAAAAACAAATATTTTTGAATGAGGGAAAAGGTTTTATGTTAGTAATGACAATAATATGATAAGATAATTTTTTGATATTTTTCTGAATCGATTTGGTAATTTAAAAACAATTAAAAGTCATTTAAATGATTAATTAGTAATTAAATTAAATATGCATGCAAAAATAATAATTTTAATGCTAAAAATTAAATAAGTATTTTTCTGATAATAATGCAAAAAAGAAATATTTTTGGAGTTTTTTAAATGCATGATAAAAAATATTGAAGATAAATTAAATTAGATGAAAAATATTAAGGAAAATAGAAAGAAAAAATATGAAAATAAGTTAGTTTTCAAACTTGTAAAAATATATGCCATGGCTGAGAATCAAACCGGAGACCTTCCCTTCACACATACGCGCCTTGACCAACGGAGCTAGAGCGTCCACGTGTTTAAGAATTGAAACGAATTCTTTTTAAACGTTGTTGCCTTCTGATTGCCTAGAACACGCGCGAAGATCTTCATCTTCTTCGTTTGAATTTTCAAACACTTAGCGTCGGTCTTGTTCGACGCTAAGGCCCCTGCATATTTCAAAAACTTCATACAAGCAATATAAATGAGTTATGAGTACATGAATCGATTGCAAACAAAATTCTAAACACACTGGTGGCATTGGTTTTGTCCAATTTAACGGATTTAGAGAAACCCCAATTCGAACCAGAAAACCCTAGCAATGGTGATTCTCGTTCCAGGCCATAAAAATGCAATTAAATCATCCAGAAAGCTTGCAAACTTTGTTCTAAACACAAAACAAACGTCAAAACATGTTAAAGATGCATGAATAACAGAATTCGATTTTTTGAAAAAAGTATGAACAAACCAAAACTGGATTTCGTGATTCTTGATGGTTTTGAGAGTTGTAAAGGTCTGGAATGACTCAGGAGACTCCAAGGAATGTGTTTGGATGCTTGGAATTGGCTGAATCGAAGCAAAACTATGGCTGCAAGTTGCTTCAAGAACACAGTTTTTTGGCTTTAGGTTAGGGTTCCTCCAAGCAATTTTTCTGTTCTTTCTCATGTTGTATGCATTGTATATTTATAGTAGATGGATTTTGGGCTGAATTGAAGAACAAATATTGATCAATCAATGCAAAAATTATTTGATTTTGTACAAAATCAAATCTTCCTTTTTTGATCCAATTTCAATCAATTTCTTGCCAAATCAATGCAAATTTCAAAATTTTCCAGCTTGTATGACTTACTTGGATCTCAAGTATGAGAGAAAAATCAACTTTGCATTTAATTTTGATTTTATACCTTATTTTTTAATTTAATTTGTTTTTAAATGAATAAAATCCAAATTAAATAGAAAAATAAAGACAAAATTCGTGGCATTGGGCTTGAAGGTTCCAAATAAGATAAGGAACAAGTTTAAACCAAGAAAAACTAGGCCCATTTGCAAAATTTTGGGTTTGGACAAGTATTTCTCTTTGTGCACCTCTTCAAAAATGCCCAACTTGTGAAAGGTGTATTTTGCTCAATTTTCCACATTTTTGAGTGTTCTTGGACTTTTTAGAAATCTCTAGGTGTCCTCTAAACAACCTCTTTGGTTTCATCTCAATTGGAGTTTCCATGCTCAATAAAACATCATTACAAAAAGTTGACTTTTTGTTGACTTTGAAAAGGACCTGTAATGTTTTGATCCATATCTTCAAAATGAAGCATTTTTTGAACATTCTTGTGAGACATGAAGTTGTAGAGAATTGATTTTCCTTCAAAATGAGAGGTGGTGGAAAATTTTCTGAGAAAGTATGAAGAAGTTATGCTCAGTCAAAGTTCAGTTGACTTTTCGCTAAAAAACCCTAATTTGGAAAGTTTGACTTTTGACCAAATCTTGAGTTTTCTTGATGAATCATGATCAAAACTTGATCAAATGATGAATGTGACTTCAAAATGAGGATGTTGACCAAAATCGGAAATTTGTATGTTGACCACAATTGACTTTTGTCCAATCTGTGATTTTCAACCATCTGAGCAATTGTCTGAGGAAATTTGACTTGTGAGGCTTGAAACTTGACATTGAGAATCTTTGAAGCATATGAGGAAGCATGATGACCATTGGAGATGTTGGATGTCCATCTTGATCTGAGAATTGCCAAACCCTAGTTTGGGTTGATTGTCTAGGAGAGGGTTTGTCTGATCAACCCTTGAGGAATCCTTGAGCAAGGATGTATGAAATATCTTGAGAAGTAGGAGGGAAAATTTTGGGGTATGACAGCCGCCTTGAAGCTCAATAATTTTAAGCTTATTGAATTATCATTCGATAGAGGATCATTCTTACAACTCTAGCTTAAGAGATGAATGAGACGCATTTGGCTCCCTACCTATAATGTACAAAGAACAAAAAATAAATACATACATCTTATAGATCTTGGTTAAAGGTTAGCAAGCATGTAACACATCAACATAAGATACACATTTCAGGGTGCTTAGTGATCCCTCAAGAGAAAATTTAAAGATAGTAGATAGTAGAAAATAACATCAACCCTAATTTGTGATCTAATTGCATTATGATGATATGAGATGATAAAGGATCTTAGGTGCAAAAATTGGGGTAAACAGAGCTGAGGACTGAAAAATTATTGCTTTAATCCTATTTTCACCATTGACCAAAAAAATTCTCAAAACAATTACCTTCCCACTTATCAACCTACAAGACAATCTACTCTAACCATTTCTAGACCTACATATCATGGTGACTATGTCTATCATTCCACTTCAAAACACCTTTATCAAATTACTTCACTTGTAGACTACACAAACGTTTCCCCCTCGTATCTTGCATACACTCTAGCTATCAACAATGATAGTGAAACATTATCATATACTTCTTCTAGCAAAGATCCTAAGTGGATGAATTCTATGAAGGTTAAAGTTATACTCTCCGTGCTAATAAAACTTAGGAATACACTTAACTACCTCTTGGAGAAACACCTATAGGCAGCAAATGGGTGTTCAAAATCAAAAGACATGTCGATGAATCTATTGAAATCTAAAAATCTAGGCCAATGGCTCAAGGTTTCACATAAATTGAAGGGTTAGACTACGTTGAAACTTTATCTCCATTAGCAAAAATGTCTACAATAAGGGTTCTTTTCGCTTTAGTTGTGTGTGGAATATCCCCTCTTAGATGTTTTGAATGATGTCAAAAAAGGTAATACGTAGTATTTTAATGTTGGATCTTACCTTTTTATATCTAGGTTGCATTTTTATCTTAAGACACTTAGGGGAGAAGTCAAAATTATTTAGACAAGTTAAAAATGTTAAAATTATCAATTTTCATGAAAAAAACATACTTGGACTCGATTTATTCATATTAGGAGTTGATTCATTTGTGTGTGTGTGTGTCTATATATATATATATATATTCATTCATGCATCACTTCTACGTGATTGAAGCCAAAAATATACACAGAATTTTCATCATCTCCATCCTCCCTCGTAGCATACATACAACAATTTGTTGCGTTTTCACAAGATTGCTCAAATTGGATTTGTTTGAGTGAAAACATCGAAGAAAGACATTTCTGTCAAAGGAGTAATGGTAACCAGATGATCATTTTGAAGCTTGGGTTACAATACATTCACAATTTAGATTCATCCGAGTGAAATCTTTGAAGATCAAGAGTTTTGTCAAAGGAGTAGCGGTAATTGGAGGATTAAATTGGAAATATTGGGCTACTTGATTAGGCTCAAGATTAAGGAAAGAGAGATCAACATCAAACATAGGTTTGTGAGGGTTGTATTTCTACTTTTTCTATTGTAAACTACATTTTCAAATGTTAATTTTCATCATCTTAATTCCTTTAAAATTAGGGGAATACGTACCCATAGCGAGGCTAATTAGGGAATAGCCTAAACAAATCTTTCTCTCTCTCGTTTACTTTTACTTACGAATTGTGAAACCATTGATTGTGCAATCGATACATTGAGATAATTTCTTTGTCTAAAATTACAAATTGTTTTGTTGAGATGAGTTCAACCTATAAGAGTGAAATTGGTTTCTCATATCAACAAAATCTAAGAAAAATCAAGTTTAAATACACTAAGTGTTCGATAAATTGCTTAAATAAGTTTTTGTTTGATATTTCATCGAAAATTGATTACTATTGTATGGTTTTATTCAAACGTTGTTGTTTAAAACATATTGATAAATTTTCTCATCAAACGAATATATTCTATAATTTTTATCGCGTATCCCATCTTTTTGATAACGGTTCAGGATAGACGATTGTCGATTTTGGAATGTTTTCGCTAGCCATAGTTAAATAAATTTTCGAAACATGATTTTAAATCAGAAAATATCTTTTGAGATCTATTCACCCCTCCCTCCTCTATATCATAGCTTATCTTCTAATATTAGGTTCAATAAAGATATGGTGTATTCATCAATTTGATGTCAATAATGTTTTTCTCTATGTTGATCTTAATAAAGTTGTGTACATGAAGGTCCCACAAGGTGATACCTCTCTTGAACCTGGCCAAGTTTGGAGACTTCAAAAATTCCTATATAGCTTGAAACAAGCCAGCAGTTTATGGTTTGACAAGCTTACATCTTTTTTCGATTTACTCAAGGTTAGGCTGATCATACTTTATTCTTAATATCAACTGCTAACACATTGTTTGCTTTACTAGTATATGTAGATGACATATTACTAGCTGGCCCAAACTTGAAAAAATTTAACTCTCTTAAAGAAGCTTTGAACTCAGCCTTATGTAATAAAAAATTTGGAGAATTAAAATTCTTCATAGGCCTAGAGGTTTCACAATCTACAAGAGAAGTCTCCATTTGTCAAAGAAAGTACTGCTTAGAGCTGCTTGAAACTTCAAGCACAAGCAATTGTAAGCCTGTTGTACCCCAAAATTTACCCTCTTCAATTTAACCTTTTGGATTATAGTTCCATTATCATGAGCATACATGCATATCATTGATCTCAAGGTTATGAGGTTAAGGGCATCTCATGTTGTGGGAGAAACTGTGTGTTTCGGCTAGTTTAGACAATTTTGAACCAGAAATTGATATTTTTCGGTTCGTGTGCTTGATTTATAATTTTCTAGTCAGAAGGTTATCTCGAGTTGGTTCTACAGATGTTAGAACCATTTCAGTAATTTCTCCATTTTATCTATTCAAATTGAAAGCCAATTCGTCAAGGAAGGACTCCGACAATTCATTTCTTAATAAAGCAGAATTCAGTTTCTTTTGTGTTTCGGACGCCCCGAAATTCATAACTCTCAGCTTATTGGGTATTTTTGGCTTATTTTTTACCGGAGATTCCATATCGATGTTATCTCTAACTTTCATTCTTAGGTCGGAAGCTAATTGTAAGAAGAAAGCCTCCGGAAAAATTAATCTTTCAAGTGGAATAAACTGAGTTTTGTGGTTGATCCGTGTTTATGGGACACTAAAAAAATTCATAACTCTTGAATGGAACGTCAAAATTGAGTGGTTCTGGTGTCTAAAATTCCGTCTCGACGTCCTCTTCAACTTTTATGTTCGAGCCGAGAGCTAATTCCATATGGATCAATACTAGAATTTTATTCTTTGAAGGTGTATTTGAGTCGAACCGAGCATTATTTCATCTGATGCGCAACGTTCAAAAAATCATATCTCAATCAATTTTTATCGGAATTTTATGGGATTGGTTTCAAAAGTTCACAAATTCCGTTGGCTTCAATCTTCGTGCACATCCAAAGTTCAGATTTTGATCAGAAGATCCTCGTTCGGAGCATTTTCCCCTGGTGGCGCTATTAAAATTTTGCATGTGTCAAATGCCCGTAATGTGAGCTGAATCTTCAAAAACTCACATCTCCTTAACCATTTGTCATATCGAGTCAAATTTTGTCCTATGCGACACAATTTTTCGTTCTGGACATTTTTTCGTGTTGGACCCGATTTCAAATTCAGCATGGTTCTCGAGGTCGGCTTCTGTTCACGAAAATTCGTCGGATAAAGGCAAATTGAGTCCAATTTTGAGTCCAATTCACATCAAGCCCAATGTTCCACCTATAAATCTAATTTTACTCTCATTATTTGAGGAGGAGAAATCATTTGTTAAATTTTCACTCTCAAATCACTCTTTTTTCTCCCATTTTTCTCTCAACTCAAAAACAGTTCCAAAAGTCATAAAGTCAAACTTCTTCTCCTCCCTCCAAAACTCTAACCGATCGGAACTCCCTCCCCCTCATCGGACCTCCGTGCACTGGCCAGCCTCTGACCGGCCAGCCACCGGCCTCCGTCTGGACCGGTCTCTCGTCGCGATCTCCCTATGTCCGGCCTCCTCCTTCGCGCGCAACTCCTTCCGTCCGGACGCGATTTCCGGCGTGATCTTCTTTCGTTCGATTAATTTTCTGGTGAGCATCCTCCTTCCGATAAAAATTCCAACCAACTTATTCTTCAATCCTCCACTAACTCTTTATTCAAGTGAGTGCTTCTCTCAAATAAGTGCTTCTCTCAAATAAGTGTTTATTTTAAGTGATTTTTTATAATTGCTTATTTCTTAAAATTGAATTGAGAAGTAACTTGTTCATGTGTTAATTTATTCTTACATTGATTAATTGAATTGATTTCTCATGTCTATGGCCTAATTCTTGAACTCGAAATTGTGTCGAGGTGTGAAATTGAACAACACTATACATTCATGAGGTGATTTATTTGCACATAAGGTGTTTGTGTTCATGTTTATTGTAAATATCATGCTCATGTATTGATTAATTCTTACATTGATCGTTTGTATTAAATTTCATGCTAATTGCTTGATTCTTGAACTCGAAAATGTGTCGAGGTATAGTTTAAGGCATAATTTCATGAGTTAAATTGCATTATGTTTATAATTGAATTGATGCCTTGAAACATGATTGATTCTTGACTTGTCCATGTGCATTGTTATGTTGAGATGCGGAATTGGTTGATTGTTTAATGCTTGTATGTTGCTACATGCTGATATGAAATTTCACTCATGAAACATTGCATTTGGTGGCACATTACATGAGTTAATAAGCATTTTTATGCATTGTGTCGATTTGAATAAATTCCAATTTTGGCATATCAACCATGAAACCAATTGTGTGGAGTTGTTTGCATATCATGTAATTGATTTAAATATCTAATTCCATACTTCATTTCAAAATACAAAACAAGCAACAATTGGAAATTAAATCGATTCATGATTTTTACACTTTTCATGCATTTTCATGCATTTTTGTGAACCAAAGTCTATTTTTCATCAAAAGTCCAAGGTAGTAATACTTGTCCTAGACGTTTTGACATGTTTTAAAACATATTTTTATGGTTTCGGAATCAAATTCCATGCGCATCATGTCAAAATATACTTGTTGTCCAGCCACATAAAAGGTCCAAAAAAAATACTTCCACTCAGAATTATTTAAAAACGATCACATTTTTGAATTCGTTGGCACGTTTGCATGCGACCAGGTGATTTTTAGCTTATTCCAACAAGTTGACTTTTTTGCTTAATTTCTAAATAAGTGTTTTTCCAAGCCAACTTTTGAGTTTTTATTTCACTCCTTGCATGCTTATGCTTGTATATTAGCTTGTGAATAATCGTTTTTGGGCTTTGTGCTTTCGATAAGCACTTTCCTTGTTAATTCTAACTCTTTGTTACTTGTGCAAGGTACCTTGAGGTTGTTTTCGACTAAGTAACTTTATGTTACCATGGATGATCGGAAAACAATGCATGTTACTAATTTGTAACATTTATTCTTTGATAGTGTGTTGCATGGGTTATATTTTGTACAGGTGCTTCATTACGAATGTATCAATACACACCCCTTTTTGCCATTGTATGTTGGTTAACGTACTTTTGTGCAGGTTCTATTTCAAGGATATGTCGACACACTCCATTGATTGGTCAATGTATTCTTATGCAGGTTTGGTTATCTGAATGTGTTGACACACGTTCTATTCATGGTGGTACATTGTTTAATGTACTTCGTATAGGGTTTTACGATTGATCTTGGATATGTCCGCTACATATCCCGATCTTGCACACATGTGTGTGTACCTTTTGTCTGCATTGTTTGGGTGTTTACCACTTACAAGTTTCCATGATTGATCTTGGATATGTCTGCCACATATCTTGATCTTGCACATGTGGTGTGTGTATCTTTTGTCTGTATTGCTTGGGTGTTTACCTATTGTAGGATTTTATGATTGATTTCGATATGTCCGCTACATATCCAGATGTTGTGTACACATGATGTGTGTACCTTTTGTCTGCATGTCTTGGGTGTTTACCTCTTGCAGGTTTCTATGATTGATTCGGATATGTCCACTATATATCTTGGAAATGCATATGCTATGTGTGCCCTATTTGTCTGTATTGTCTGGATGGTTATCCCTTGCAGGTTTTCTATTGATCTTCGGATGTGTACGACACAAATTATGATCATGCTTATTGATGCTTCTTTGCATTTCTCACTAGATTTATTTTTTGCTTGTCAGCACTTCACGAAATCTTCTGGAGTATTTTGCTATTTGCTATAGCTTTTACGGATTGCTATCCGTTTGGTATTTTATTACCCTTTTTACACCTTTCTTTTACTACTTTCTTAGATATCATGAGAAGTGGGGTGTTTATCACATTCTTAGATATCATGAGAAGTAGGAAAAGAGTGTGGGCTCGAAATACTATTTAAAGACCTGTAGCAGGAATTCTGCATATTGTGTGCTACTTGTGTTTGGTTTGTTTAAAATCCTGCCTATGAGTAGGTGTTTTTCAGTAATTGTTTACTATTTATGCTTGCATAGAGGTATGCTAATTAGGAAACATATCATGGCACCATCATTAAGTCCTAATGAGAAAGCCACGCGAAAAAGAGTTAACAACCAACCCCCGCCCAGTTCAGTCTGTGTCATCCTAGCTCACGCGAATCCTGAAAGCTTCCTTTATCGAGTCATATACATAGTGGCAAGGGTTCCCTATTTTGACCCTCCATGATTTATCTGGGGTTCGGGTCGTCATGCATTGATACTCGCACTCAGATACTCTTCAAACTTGGTAATTCATATAAAGGCGTGAATCCCTTTCCCACATGAGAAAACTCCTGGTTGACGTGGTTTGTCTCGCCGTGGCTATGGTTTTTCTCCGAAATAAAGTTCCTAGTTGACTCAGGTGACGCACCGCCCTTGGCTATGTTTTTTCTTTCTTCTGTACCCCGCGCTTCTTTGTATCATTTGTTTGTGCATTGCATTGTTTGTGAAATTCTGGTGTTGGCAGACTCAGTATGTCGTGACATCTGATCCGACATTGTAAAAAAGACAAAGTAGAACATACAATTAACAGTGCATAAAACAAAAGAACATAAGGAGTTGTTAACCCAGTTTGGTTCTAACAAACCTACATCTGGGGGCATACCAAGCCAGGAATGAAGTTCACTATCAATAATATTAATTCAGAGGTAAACTTCCATGTTTACACTCCTCACTTCATTAGACTACCCAATGACCCTTATACCTAAGATACTTGTTTGAGTGTTGTATAGCAGGCAAGCAAAAATTAAAGTATTATTTTTACCGGGTGATATATACCGGTTAGGTTATATCATATCGTGTCCACAAAGATTGGTTATTGATTTGTCGTTCGATAATTCTATCGTTAATGAGTTTGGGATTAAATGGTTGTAAAGAAAAGACAAAAAGTAAATGAACAAAAAGTAAATGAACAAAAAGTATAAAGGATAGACAGCTTGTCCGGACATACCTCAACAACACAGAAGTCAACCGTGTCTCTCGTAACGACTATCTCTAGCTCGAAAAAACCAACACAGAGGCATTAAGTTCAGATACTCTAAGTAATTGTCAACTCTAAACCCATTTCTAGCATTCAAAAACTAACAGATAATCATCCTAGGTAAGAATCTAAGCAGTCTATGTCTAGCAAATCTCAAATCCCTAACATAAAGTAAAAACCTAAGACAATCACCAACACAGATTCGTAAAGCAGACTTTATACAAAGCCAAGGGCGACAAATATACATGAGTTATGAGTAGAAATACATACATACCCAATAAATAGAGAAATACATAGAGAAGAGAAGAGATAAACCACTCATTTACATCGGTTTGTCAACGCCTATCAAAGAGCAATCCACCTCTAATCATCCATAAGCAAAACCTAATATTGTTTTCTAAGCTATACTATCAAAAATAAAGGTTGATGGAAATGGATATCAAAATCCACCCCAAAAACATAACCTAAAAATGAAGCAAAATGAAGTTACAAAAGAAAACTTAGCAGGTCCCGCTCAGCGGCGTGAGCGCGCTGAGAGGCCTCCACTAAATTAACACATAAACCGACTTAAACACCGCTTAGCGGAGAGGGCCTACTCAGCGGCCTCTAAAACTAAGTTTCTCTCTTCCGCAACAGTGCCAAAACAAGAAGCACGCTGCAAACCCCGCTCAGCGGCTTCTCCTGAGCAAAACTGGTCTTTTATTCATCAAAATTGTGTCTTCGGAGCCATGTCTTCGACACTTTATTCCTCGATGCTACAACACGCACAAATACCTACAAAAATACATTAAAACAAATCAAACGGTACATTATGTACACAAAACACAATAAAACGTATTTACAACAAAAAGTGGGGTTATTCAACAATTATTAACAAACAAGAACAAATAAGTGCCACAAAACATATATACAAAATAACTAAATTTTGGCACTTATCAATATAACACTTAGATATGAGAACCGCCACTCACTTTCAATCACCTCAATGATGTCTATCAATTACTGTCACACCAGTAACTGCATCAACTGCTTTTCTCCTAACACAATCAGCTTAGAGATACCTCACTCCAAACACAACTTAAATAGTTTGAAGATACCACACTTCAAACACAATATAAAACAGTCACATATGTGACACAAACAAAACTTGGAATTTCTTCACAGTTTCTTCCAAGAACACAACTACACTCATTGCTTCATATCATCTGAATGAATAAAATAATCCTCTTGCGTACAGGCTTCGAGGTACAAATTAGTGACCATCCCACAATCCGGATGATTCACTTACATGTCTAACCCTGAAGATTACATTTTTCTAAAACCGGCTAGCTTACCAAAACTAGGTTATAACTTCTTTTTTATAACCTATTACCCAATTGGATTTGGGCCTTCAAAATAACAGCATAAGTTGTAACAAACATCTGCAGTAACAAACTTTTTGTAGAGATAAATGAGTAGATAACTTATGCTACAATCAAGGTCCTTACTGATCTTTCTCCTTAGCTCTTGGACCTCTGTGATACGGTGAACTGACTTTGTAGGATTTTTGTATCCAAATGTGCGGATAGCAAGAGTCGCCACCGACTTTTATTTTTATCCAATTAAGGGAAGGTAAAAGTAACAGAAAAAGACCTTCGTTAGATTCGAGTTCGGAGAATGGTTATGAAAAGGGAAGGTATTAGCACCCCTTTCCATCCGTAGTTATCTACGGGCTCTTAGTTGCTCTAGATCACTTTTTTAAAATTGCTTTCTGTGTGTTTGACAAAAATGTTTTGAAAAGACATTTCGCTTTGACTTTGTAATGACTCATGTAGGAGTGTATACAAAGTGTTCGGAAATGTTTTTGTTTTGAAAAGAATTTGAACTTTGAAAAAGTGTGTGGTGTGAAAAGCATTTGATAGAGCAAGCAACTAAAAGACTTATTTACCCACTCAGAATTGGTCATTTTGTTGTACTTCTACATTCCTTTAGAATAGCGTCATCCATACCATTAGTTGGTAGGTAACTCCATTCGTTGGATGTAAGCGGGACATTCGAAGGGACATCGGATGGTCATAGAAAGCAACTTGTAGGAAGTATCCTAGCACATTCGAAGGACTATCATCATTTTCGTGGCGACAATCGAGGGTCAAGATCATGTGTTCGTAGGCGACATCGTGGGTCTATGATCTTTGTATCGAAGGGACTATGATGATTTGTTTGGAAGGCAACGGTGCTAGAATACCTCTACGTTCGAGGGACATGACCATTTTGAATCGAAAGGCATCGAGAGAGAATTACCCTAAGGGGTGCGTGTGTGAAAGAGTGTATTGATTTCAGATATTTTATCTTGAAGATTAGTGTGAGCTATGTCCAATTATTATCTTGCCATACACGCCTAATTACTAGCAATTGATAAGGGTGCGGAAAGTAAAATGCGGAATGTAAAGTGCGGAAAGATAAATCCTACGCTATTACATGGCTTTGGGGAAGATACATAATTTGACTTGCGGAAAATAAAAACCCTAAATTAAACTATTACATCCCATGAACAGTTACATTATTGGAAAGTAAAATGATAAAAGAAAAACGTCCGAATCGGAGCAACCTGTGAAAGAATAAGAAAATCGGGAAATATGATGAAATTGAAATAAGAGAGAATGTTAGAAAAAATGCAATTTTTAATATGAGAAAATTAATATATGCTGGAAATAAGATAAATAAGTTAAAATAATTTTTTGGGATTTTTTGGAAAAGATTTAATAATTAAAATGCAATTAATAATGATTTAAATGCAAAAATAAAAATAAAATAAATATGCATGCAAAAATTATATTTTTAAATTTATTAAATTAAATAAAGATTTTTATGAAAATAATGCAAAAAGAAAAAATGTTTTTGGTATTTTTTAAATGCAGAATAAAAAATGTGAAAAGAATTAAAATAATGCAAAATATTGAAAAATATGAAAAATATGGAAAATATTGAATTTGGGAAAAGAGAAAACCAGATGGTCCTGGGGAGAATCGAACCCAGGACCCTTGAGAGCATCAATGCACAGGATGAGCCTTTACCACTACGCCAAGTGTGCTTTTGTGTTTTGAAACGGAACGAACGGATCTTCACACGCGTCGCTCCCTGACTTGCCTCATCACCGCGGGAGACTTCATCTTCTTCGTTTCAAAAATTTGAAAGTTAGCGTCGGCCATTGTGCGTCACTAAGGTCCCTGGCAAAAATCAAAATGCAGCATGCATAATATAAATGAATTCTAAAGGCATGGTTCGATTCCTTGAAGCATTCCGAACACACTGGTATGGGTCTTATGGTCCAATTTTTCCTAACAAGAGAAACCCTAAAACGGCATAGGAACCCTAATCATGGCATATCGCGTTTTCAGTCATGGAAACTCAATCAAAGTGCCCAGAAAGCTTGTAAACTCATCACTAATCACAAAAACAAACACAAAACATGTTAATAATGCATGAATCAAAGAATACGATTTTTGAAATTTCAAGAACAAACCAAATTCGGTTTTCACGATTCCGGATGTTTTTAAGCAATGTGAGTGCGGATCGATTCAGAGATGTCAAGCAATGTGTTGGACACCTCAAAACGATTGAAATTTGGAAGTAGGGTTTGTACTTGCTTGTGCACCACGGTTTTGAGCTTTGGAATAGGGTTTGTGGAGCAATTTTTCGTTTTTCTTGATAGGTATGCATCATGTATTTATCTTGGATGGATTTGGGATTGAATTTGGAAAGAATCAATCAATATTCAATGGAAATCAAATTTGATATTTCCATGAAAATCAAATCTTCAAAGCTTGATCAATTTCAATCCAATCTTGCCTTTCTTGCTCCAATTTCGAATTTGCTGGCATTTGTGAGTTAATTGGACCTTAAGGAAAGAATAAAATCAATCTTTGCCATTAATTTCAATTTTATAATTTATTTTAAGATTTAATTTGCATTTAAATGAATAAATTACAAATTAAATAGAAAAATAAATCAAAAATTTGTGGCTTTGGGCTTGGACACTCCTAATTGCATGAGGAACAAGTTAGGATGAAGAAAAAGTAGGCCCATTTGCAAAGATTTGATTTTTGAAGTATCTCCTTTGTGCATTCTTCCAAAATTGCCCAACTTGTGAATGGTGTAACTTGCTCAATTTTCCACATTTTTGAGTGTTCTTGGACTTTTTGGAAAGCTCTAAGAGTCCTATAAACAATGTCTTTGGTCTCATCTCAATTGGAGTTACCATGCTCAAAATATATTCAAAACAAAAAGTTGACTTTTTGTTGACTTTGAAAATGACCTGTAATGTTTTGAGCTATACCTCTCAAATGAAGCATTTTTTGGACATTCTTGTGAGACATGAAGTTGTAGAGAATTGAATTTCCTTCAAAACAAGAGGTGGTGGAAAAATTTCTGAGAAAGTATGAGAGAGTTATGACCAGTCAAAGTTCAGTTGACTTTTCACCTAGAAACCCTAATTTAGAAAGTTTGACTTTTGAGCAAATCTTGAGTTTTCTTGATGAATCATGATCAACCCTTGATCAAATGATGAATGTAACTTCAAAATGAGGATGTTGACCAAAAATCAGAAGTTTTGACTATATGTTGACCACAGTTGACTTTTTGTCCAATACACCCGATTTTCAACCATCTGAGCAATTGCCTGAGGAAACTTGACTTGTGAGGCTTGAAATTTGACATGGAGAATCTTTGAAGCATATGAGGAGGCATGAAGACCATTGGAGATGTTGGAAATCCATCTTGACTTGAGAGATACCAAACCCTAGTTTGGGTTGATTGTCTAGGAGAGAGTTTGTCTGATCAACTCTTGAGGAATCCTTGAGTATGGATGTATGAAATCTCTTGAGTAGATGGAGGGCAAATTTTGGGGTATGACAACCTCCACATAGCCTTTAAAATCACACCACATAAGATGCATAATATTCCCAAAATATTATGCTCTAATTAAAACAGAATTGTAATAAACTTAATAGTTTATGTAGCATGATGTCCTGATGTATGATGTTTCGACATCTCATATGACATGTTGTTCCAGATGTTGAAACTTTTCAACACAACATGTTAAGGCATTCTAGATAAGATTATAACTTAGAAATTCTACTATACAATACATTGTTGCTGCTATTTATCTGTTTTATTAAAATTTTGCCAATTCACAAAATTCAGGAACTTACAATCTCCCCCTTTGGCAAATTTTAGCTAAAACAAATAAGTATAATTACAAGAAGTTTAAAGTAGTAGCAACAATTAACAATTCACAATTTACAATTCATAATTTACAATCAAAAATTAAGAGAGTCTTCAACAGTCTTTCGATCAGGACCTTTATGTCTTGTAGTGCTTTCACACAGCTTGATTTGGAGACGATCAACCTCTTCATCAGAGTTCCTCCAAGAGAAGATCAGATGGCCTGCCAGTTGAAGATGATGTCCCAACATCTAGTCTGACTTCTCCTAATTTTTTTGAATCTCTCCATTGAACCAGTCCAAGATAAATGGAGGGAAAGTCCTGGTGTACATGAGGAAGAAGATAACCTATACTTCCCTTTAAGCTAGAAACCAATTCTTGTCACCGGGGGTGGTAAAAGAGGGTCATGGGAGACAAACTACCTCTTAATAGATAATCTGAAATTCCTTTAGGCAACTCAGAACACAAGTCATAATTGTGTTTACAACTCAGATCACAAGTCACAAGTAGTTCAGTGTTGCAACGACTTGATTTTTGACTTGGGCATCTTTTTGCTCTCTACTGCTTTTCTTTCTTCTGTTGTATCTTCTGTGTGACATTATTTCTCTCCCCCTTTTTAACTAGAATTTGACAATGAAAACCTTCACAAAAACAAATCCAGGCACAATTTGCCTAAACCTTAAGGAAGCGCATGATGGAGATGCTTGAGTGTTTTCTTGTGGTTGGAGAATAGCTGAGATCTCTTATAAATAAGGTATAAATTTCTTAGGGATTAACGGCATATTAATTGTTGGTCAAGGTGCATTAATCTAGGCTGAAAAATTTACATTAACTTGCTGAGTACCGTCCAGTCTACCCTTGAATGCTTTTAATAGCCCTTGACTATTTCTTTTGAGATAAAAACAGTCCCAATGCATGCATAATTCACATCATTTAACATGTCTATGCAAAAACATGTTCTGTATAATGTCCTAACATTCTATCAGACATTTTCTACTTACTTCATGTGACTCACTTTTTCAAAACAGTGGATTCTCTATTGTGAGGCACTCTTCACTTTTGTCCATATAGTGTCATAACTTCTTTATGGGTGGTCATGAAAAAGAATCTGAACCCATAAACATGCTTTAATTACTTCAGATTCTCAATGATATTGATGTTCCAACATCATATGGAACATTCACACAGAGTTCATCTATCTTGGCTCTGAGATTATAATAACATTGCTTCTTTAAGATAAAAGATCACATAGCAATATAAACTGCCTTTTACATTAGACAATGAACAATCTCTCCCTTGACATTAGCTGGTGATCAATATATACAACAACAACACCTTCTTTAATAACATGTCCAATTGCACTAGACAAGGCAGCTTTCACAATTGACAATTAACAATTAGACAATTGCTCTTCAAGTATCCAGTTCCTCTTCATATGGACAGTTGCTTCTTCAAATGGACTGTTGCTCCCCCTGATTATCAAAATTCCTCCTTTTACCTTCCAAGATGAAGCTCTTCATTAGGTTTTTACTCTTACTCCCCCTGAGTTATACAAAATAAGGACATATTTGATGCTGGTCCTTATAATACTTGAATCATTCTTTATTTGGAATTTGCCACAGTTTCCAAATTAGGAATCCTTAGTTTACTTATTTCACAAGTTTCAGATTGCCACACTCTGTAACTTGTCATAGAAGAAACTTCATAGTTAACCATGCGTATAACCATAGATACGTCTTCAAAAGATAAGTTTGAACCTTATCTGCTTTCTTCAATCTCTAGTGTCTTCAATAGTTGTGATGTTACATATTCATGTAGAGCATTTTCTTTTATGCATCATATACTTCATCTCTTCTTGATTCAGATTTTCACACAGTTTACACACAAATATCCAGCCCCCATCAAGATATTTGATAGCATCTGTATGCATTTTCTTAGTTGAATCAGCTCTTCAAATAATCATCAGATAGCATTGCCATACATCCAAAGCTTGTGAAGATCAGAGTGAACTTTAATACTGATATTCAGTTCACAAAATACCATGAATCCATCATAAAAATACTCAGCTCCCGACAGAGTAGAAGTGGTTTGGCATTCAGGTTACATACTAATAAGTATGAAGTCTCTCGTCAAAGTACGTACTAGTTAGTCAGCTAGAATTAACTACTCACACTAAATCATCCTGACTGATTACATCTTCACACTTATATTTACTTCCTGGCAACAATACAACTTTAAATAACTGAAGACATTTAGATGATATTCCAACATCTGATACGACATCATCTATCATGGTTCTGGGGGTAACATCCATAACTTCTCATTCATAATACTTAAAGGGGGAACACTGCAAGCACAATATACACCAACTTTACCTCCAAACAATTAACAAGATCAAGGAACAGTATGATCCACATCTCAATGGGCTTTTCTTCAGACTTTTACTTCTGATTTTGAGATGATGGATGTCATAGTCTGTACCTACAGAGGAGATTCCCTCAACTAGGTTTCTGGAACAGACTTAATTGTGACA
Organism: Vicia sativa; assembly: GCA_021764765.1. NCBI lineage: Eukaryota > Viridiplantae > Streptophyta > Magnoliopsida > Fabales > Fabaceae > Vicia > Vicia sativa. Next base: position 264,504,092 of record CM038793.1, on the reverse strand, counting down.
TGACACAAAATTATGCAGATTCTTCATAGCAATCTAACCTCCTTGATTCTTCTTGACAATACCCTTCCAGGACAATATTTAGAGCAGTCAACATTCATGACCATGTTTCATTGTGGTTGAGACACAGTATTCAACTCCAATATGTTCTATGGTCATGAACAAATCTCCACATATTTGGTTTCTTTGATCAGAAGAAAGTAACAGATATAAGCTCATCCTGATCTCACATAAAGGGATAGAGGGACATTCCTTTATGAGTCTTTTACTTGTACTGAGCTTAACTCCTATACTCCCATAAGCTTAGGTCAAAAATAAACTGACATCTGGAGTATAAGAGCTTGTTTATCGTGTCCTGATCAACTAATACATATGTCTCCTCTTCCAGATCAAGAGCAGGCTCCAAACATATGTACTCACACTATATTTATTTAGCACCCAAAACATCTAACATCCAGTAGAACATTGGTTCCATCTCCTTGAAACTCATCATCCTTGATAATCTTTAAGGTCTTCAAACAACTTGCAGATGTATATGAGAATCATTGATCAATTGGTATTCATCAACTCTATTACTAAATGCCTTTATGAGTGAACTTGAGGAAATCTCAAGTATCGTTGACACTTTTAATAGGTTATAAGATCTGCTCAATATTTTGTAGAATAAAAATAACCCTAGAATCCTTCTTTCACTTTAGAAGTTCCATCAAAGGCTATGCAGCGGAATATAGCCATATTTCGACAGAATGTACACAATGCTTACTCCATAATTCACTTGTAAGCATAACACATAAGGATTGAAAATTAATCAACCCTACAATAAGCTTTCCTCTCCACCAAGCGACATACTAGACCCAACCAATATCCTGACAAATATGGAAACACATAAGCACATAGGTTACTGTAACACGGTGGGAGAACTGACTTGTTTGTTTTGCGTTTGTTCGCAAATGTTGTGGATAGCAAGAGTCACCACCAACTTTTCTTTTATCCAATTAAGGGAAGGCAAAAAGAACAGGAAAAGACCTTCGCTAGATTCTGAGTAAGGGAGTTGGTTATGAAAAGGGAAGGTGTTAGCACCCCTTTCCATCCGTAGTTATCTACCAGCTCTTAATTGCTTTAGCTCGCCTTAAATTGCTTGTGTGTGTTTGAAAATATTTTTGAAAAGGCATTTCATTGTGACTTCGTAATGATTCACGTTGGAATGTATACGATGTGTTTGGAAATGTTTTGTTTTGGAAAAATAATTTGTAACGATTCACGCTGGAATGTATACAAAGCATTTTGAAAAGTTTTTGAAAGTGTGAGGTGTGAAAAGTGTTTTGATTGAACAAGCAATTTAGAGACTTATTACCCACTCAGAACGGTCGTTTCCGTGTTAATTTGCTTTCCTTTAGAATAAGACTATCCATACCATTAGTTGGCAGGTAACCTTATTTGTTGGATGTGAAAGGGACACTCGAACATTCGAAGGGACATCGGATGGTCATAGAAGGCAACTTTTAGGAGTATCCTAGCACATTCGTAGGGACGATCATCACTTTTTCGTAGGCAACAATCGAGGGACTAGATCATGTATTCATTTAGGCAACATTGAGGGACTATGATCTTTTAAGTCGAAGGGACTATGATGATATTTCGTAGGCAACCGTGCTAAGATACCCCCCTGTTCGAGGGACTTGACCATTTTTCGTAAGACAACGAGAGAGTATGCCCTAGGGGGTGCATGTGTGAGTAGAGTGTACTGTTTTCAAATATTTATCTTGCAATTAGTGATTTACGTTGATTTTATCTTGCCATACACGCCTAATTACTAGCATTTAATATGTGCAGAAAGTAAATTGCGGAAATATAAAGGATCCTACGCTATTACATGGCTTTGGGGCAGATACATAATATGAGATGCGGAAAGTAAAATGCGGAAAGTAAAGTCCTACGCTATTACATGATAAAAAATTTGCAACCTATACATCCTTTCTAGAATTTAAAAATGCAAGAAAAAATAAATAGCATGAGAGAAGCTACGTTCTAATATTTTTTGGTATTTTGAAATTTGGGTTTATGTGAAAAACAATCTAGTTCTAGTTGATTTTCATTAATTAATCAAAAAAAGAATTATTAGTGAATACTAATCTAACTTAATTAGTTAAATTAGATAAAAGAAAATATTAGTGAAAGTTATCTAATTAATCCTAAATTAATTAATTATAAAAAAAGAAAATAAGCAAAATATGAAGAAAAAAAAGCACAAAACAAAGCAAAAGAGAGCTTCTGGCAGAAGCTATCCCAGAAGCTAGAGCTTCTGGAGGTTTCGTTGTTGGAGGCACCCAGAAGCTGGAACTTCTGGGGTTCTGGTGCTGGAAAGGGTCCAGAAGCTGGAGCTTCTGGAGACTCTGGATCTGGGGCGTCCAGAAGCTGGAGCTTCTGGGGACTTCTCTTCTGGGGCCATCCAGAAGCTGGAGCTTCTGGAGTATTCTGCGCTGGGAGAGGCCCAGAAGTTGGCACTTCTGGCATTGGTGAGGCCAGAAGCTGAAGCTTCTGGTGCTGGGAGTGCCCAGAAGTTGGCACTTCTGGCGCTGAAACGGATCCAGAATTTGGAGCTTCTGGGGCATGACTTCTGGAGATCTGGAAACCTGCAAGGAAAATAATGAAAATAAAATAGCAAAAGGTGGGGTTTGAACCCACGACCTGATAGAGAGAATGACATAGTGCGCGCAAGGGGAACCGCTGGGGCGGTGATACATTCATTCATCCTTCTGAACCCATAAATAGGTAAGGGTTATAAGCTTCTAAGTTCGAAGCACCGTAACGGTGCTCCAGTCATCTTCTCCGATTGGCATCAATCATCAAAAACCTGTAAAATACATCAATTTATGAAGAGTAAAAGCCCAGATTGACTATATAGGACCCTACGATCACGATGGTAAGGTTTGTTTGTCCTAAAACATCCTGTATCGTGGAAACCGAATCTTCACCAAGTTCATGCCCTAACAATGGCATCTAGTGATTTACACGTCAAAACTTGTGGAGGATGGATCAAACCTGTTCTAACAAACTTCATGAACATATTAGCATGGTTAAATATCATGAAAACAAAGTAAAATGCAAAATACGATTTCAAGAAGATATGAAACCGGATGCTTATGAATGGCACGATTCAGCATGCTTTGGCCATGGATATTGATCCATTCTTACCCTACTATACCTCAGGAACAAGAATCAATGCTTGGAAGCACTTGAAACCGACTGGAAGTTGGAATACGATTTTGCCAACTTTGAGAAAATTTTGAGAATTTTTAGGGTTTGTGAGAAGCTTGGCTGCACGTGTAAGAGATGTCTAAAAGGGCCCTGTGTCTTGTAAGAGTGCTAGGTATATATAGGAGAGTAGAATTAGGTCAAGGCTTTAAGAGAAAATATTCTCCTTAAATGGAGAATATTTGATTTGAAAATTTGCACAAAATCTTTCCAATCTTGATCAATCTCTTCCTCAATCTTCTTGCACGAAATTGATAGCTTGCAATGAGCTATCTTGGACCCCAAGCCATGCAAATATCTAGCCCAACTTGCCTTATCTTTTATTTTTGCTTTTTATTTAATTAAATTTGAATTTAAGCTATTAAATTCAAAAAATAAATAAATAAAAGAGTGAGAGGCGTGACATGCAGCATAGTGGTCATGGATAATCTTATGATCAAGTTTAAATCATAAAATCTTAGGCCCATTTGAAAAAAATTGGCTTTTGCTAGGTATTCTTCCTCATGCACCTCCTCAAAAATGCTCAACTTGCACAATTTGTATCTTGCTCAATTTTCAACATTTTTGGGTGTTCTTGGACTTTTTGGAAATCTCAAGATGTCTTCTAAATAGCCCTTTTGTTTTCATCTTCATTGGAGTTTCCATGCTCATGGAAACTTCTTTTCAAAAAGATGACTTTTGTTGACTTTTCTAGAAGGACCTATAATGTCTTTATCCATAACTTCCAAATGAAACATTTCTTGCCCAAGCTTGTGGTGCATGAAGTTGTAGAGAATTTAATTCTATTAAAAATAAGCTTTGGTGGAGAAATTTCTGATGAAGTATGTGAAAGTTATGCGTGGTCAAAGTTCTGTTGACTTTTGTCTAGAGAAGCCCTAATTTGGAAACTTTGACTTTTGATCAAATCTTGACTTTTCTTGAGGAATCATGATCAAATCTTGATCAAATGATGAATATCACTTCAAAATATTGATGTTGACCAAAAATTATGAAGTTTGACTGTATGTTGACCATAGTTGACTTTTTGTCTAACACAACTGATTTTCAGCTATCTGAGCAATTGGATGAGCAGATTTGACTTGTAAGGCTTGAAACTTGACATAGTGATCCCTTGGAACATAGGATGAGGTATGATGAACACTTGAAGCATTAGAAGTCCATCTTGACTTGAGAATGGCAAAACCTAGCTTGGATTGATTGCTTAGGAGAGGGTTTATCTAGTCAACCCTTGTGAAGTCCTTGAGAATTTGAGATGTGAATTGTCTTGAGAAGTAGGAGGGAAAATTTTGGGGTATAACAGTTACCTTATCAACAACTTCACTCCCGCATGAAGGTTTTGACAATATTTTCTCTGTGCTGATTATAGGCTGAACAATACAATTCAAAATCCTCACTCCCGCGTGAAGTCTTTAAACTTAACTTTCTTGTTCTAGAATCATTATCTTCTCTCTTCAAGAAATACAGAAGTTTTGGTCAGGTTGGTCTAGATTTCCATAAATAGGTTCATCCTCCACTTAAAAGGACCATACAATTTAAACACTCATTGTTCAAACAGTCTTCTACCTTGTATACAACCAGAAAGTATCCCTCATGGATCTCATCCAGAAACAAACAGGATTCCTACTCTGATACCAATTGAAATTCTGGTGTTTCCAAACTCATAATGTCGTGACACCTGATCCGACATTGTAAAATAGACAAAGTAGAACATACAATTAACAGTGCAAAAAACAAAAGAATACAAGGAGTTGTTAACCCAATTCGGTTCTAACCAACCTACATCTAAGGGCATACCAAGACAGGAATAAAGTTCACTATCAGCAGTATTAATTCAGAGGGAAACCTCCATATTTACACTCCTCACTTAATCAGACTGCCAAATGACCCTTATACCTAAGATACCGCACTTAGATATGAGAATCTCTACTCACTTCCAATCACCTCAATGATGTCTATCAGTTACTATCACACCAGTAACTACATCAACTTCTTGGCTCCTAGCACAATCAACTTGGAGATACCTCACTCCAAACACAACTAAAACAGTTTGAAGATACCACACTTCAAACACAATATAAAACAGTCTTACATGTGACACAAACAAAACTCGAAATTGCTTCACAGCTTCTTCCAATGACACAACTACACTCATTGCTTCACAGCTTCTGAGTGAGTAAAATAATCCTCTTTCCTCCAAGCTTCGAGGTACAAATCAGTGACCATCCCACAATCCAGGTGGTTCACTTACATTGCTAAACCTAAAGATTACATCTTTCTAAAAATGGCTAGCTTACTAAAACTAGGTTATAACTGCTTATTTATAACCTATTACCCAACTGGATTTGGGCCTTCAAAATAATAGCATAAGTTGTAACAAACATCTGCAGTAACCAACTTTCTGCAGAGATAAACGAGCAGATAACTTCTGCTACAATCAAGGTCCTTGTTGATCTTTCTCCTTAGTTCTTGGACCTCCACATAGCCTTTAAAATCACGCCACATAAGATGCATAATATTCCCAAAATATTCTACTCTAATTAAAACATAATTATAACAAACTTAACAGTTTGTGTAGCGTGATATCCTGATGTCTAATGTCTCGACATCCTATATGACATGTTGTTCCAGATGTTGAAACTCTTCAACACAACATGTTAAGGCATTCTAGATAGGATTATAACTTAGAAATCCTATTGTACGATACATTATTGCTGCTATTTATTTGTTTTATTAAAACTTTGCCAATTCAGAACTTACAGTTTGTCAGCTTTTGCCAAAGCACTTTCTTGCCTCCTTCCTTTGTATCCCTTGGTTGGTCAACCAAGATGGATATTAGGATAATTTCCCCTATGACCGCTCGGCTAGGGTAGCTTTCGAGCTTAGACATCAAGATGGTCATCCATGCATGTAAACATAGGTAGATATTCCCTTTTCATCCTTGAATTAGGGCCACCTTTGAATGATAACATTAGGGATAGAGCTAGATAGCTCCCCTTTGATGTTTTTCTTCCCCTTTTGCATATTAAAACTAAAACATTTTCCTTATCAAATATCAAAACATGTTAATAAACTTAAATCCTTTCGCCAAGGTAAAAACAATCCACCAACTTCAAACCATTTTGTCTTCGGACTTTTTCTATGAAAACCTTTTCGATAAGGGTGTTTCTTTTCAAATCCAAGCGAATTGCTAAGTGTGTGAGCGGCCGAGCATAAGACTTTCGATAAGCTGCAACGCCATGCACGAATTGCAATCGTAAGGATGCGAAATGGAATTTCTCATAAAAAATATTGCAACCCACCAAAAAAATTTAGGAGAACTACGTCATGCTTTGATCCCTAATTGCACGAATGGGGTACGTAGGCACTAAAGGTTCGCAATTGCGACAAGCACAACTAAAAAAACCTTTTTTGTACATAATACTTTGCATTCATTCATTTTTCCTTTGACATAGGTTGTAAATAGATACTCACACCCATTAGATAGAAAGTAGAAGTGGATACCATAGAGTACTACGGGCGTGTAGGGTGCTAATACCTTCCCCTCGCATAACTGACACTCTTACCCAATCTCTTGGTTGAAAGACCATGATTTCTCCCTCTCAGGTTTATTCGATGTTTTTCTTTTCTCTCGTGAGATAAAAAACGTTCGACAGCGACTTCATTGATATTCTATTTGATGATTTCACTAGTAGTTTCGATGCATTCTAGTACTTTACTAGATCTAACCATAAAATTTAGCATTAATAACAATCCTCCATTAACTGATGTTGCAGCCTATAGAAGGCTTATTGATCAGCTGATCTATCTCACCATTATCAGGCTTGACATAACACTTGTTACTCAACAACTAAGTTATTATATGCCTTCTCCTACTCAAAATCATCACAAGGCTGACATGAGAGCATTGAGATAATTGAAGAATGCACCTGGTTGTAGTCTATTATTCCCACGAAACTTTGTTATGCAGTTGTAGGAATATAGTGATGTTGAGTGAAGTGGCTGCTTGGATACTTGTAAATATGTCTCCTGATTTTGTTTTTTTCTTGGTCATTCTCTAATTTCCTGAAAATGTACTAAGAAAAGCATTGTATCATTTTTATCAGTTCAAGTTGAATACATAGCTCTTTCAACAACTGTTGGGGAATTACGGTGGCTAAGTTTCCTACTAAAAGATCTCTGTCAAGCATGTGATCGACAATTTATTCTTTATTGTCGTAGCCAAAGTGTTATGCATATAATTGCTAATCTTGTCTTCCATGAAAGAACAAAACATTTTGATATCGATTTTCACATTGTTTGATTGAAGGTTCAAGAAAGACTTATGAGGCGTCTTCCGATTCAATCAAATTCTCAAATTGTTGATATTTTCAACAAAACTTCTAATCATTGACCATTCCATGCCCTAGTTCTCAAGCTTGGAATTGTGGACATATTCCACCCTCCAGCTTGTTGGGGGTAACAATAGAGGAAGATGAGATGACTTGTTGAACAAGTCGTCTTAGTTAGTTAGTTAGAAGCTTTACAAGTTAGTTAGAGAATTAGTTTGTGATTTTGTTTTTCTGTTATGACAATTGTAAACTTATGTGTCCTAATCAATGCTTCGATAAAAGCACAGCATGTACTCATTGATTGATAATGAAAATAATGAGTTCATTCATAGATCGATAAAATCTTAAACTTTTCGTTGTGTTGAAGATTTGGTTTGATTGATTAGTTATTTGCTTGTCTTGTTATAAAATTTTAATCTGGTTCGCTTCTAAATATTTTTCTTGATGTATCCAGTATCAATTATTAATATCATTGGTTGTTATTCTATATATTCGACTATGAGTTGCAACTTTCTTATCTTATCCTAATAATTTTTAACCCAACGCAATTAAGATAATAATTTACACTAAAATAGACATGATAACATAAGTGTCAAAAATAATTTATCATGTTGTGTTATTAAACACAAAATTAAAATAAGATATGATACTTTGTGCACCAAATAAACTCTAAATATTTTTTTGTTTCAGCTTTTTAAAAAGAATTATAGTGTCACATATATTTGTTTAAATAAAATTATAAATAATTTAAAAAAACTTCAATAAAAAATTGATTTAAATATTTTTTTCATAAAATTTTATTTAAAAGATTTATTTCTTTTAATATAAATTTATTTGGTTAATAAAATTTCAAATAATTAATTAAATTTCCTTTCCCTATAACTTTTTTATAAAAAGTAATTTTGAGATATATCTTTTGAAAATTTATGTGATTTTCACTATGTTTTAGTCTTTAATAAATTATATCTATGTTGCTAAATGGAAAAATTAATATTTAAAAGAGTTTAAAATAAATTTTATTATTTTGAATTTTTTTAATATATTTTTTGTAAATAAAGAGAAAAAAAATTAAATAAAAATCAATCGAATCCTAAAACATTTAAGACTTAATTTTTATAGAAAACAAAATAAGTAAAGCATATTCATTTTAACAATTTTTAATTAAATTCAATGGTACAAACCTTTTACAAATTCTTTATACCAAAACAAAAATGTTTAACATTAATATCCTACCAACCCATTTCCTGCCTCCCCTCTAAAATTCAAAGATATAAAGGAGAGATTAGAGAGGTGACCAGTTGCATGCATGAAATGGCTAAGAAGGCAGTGTTGATAGGGTGCAACTATCCAGGAACAAAGGCTGAGTTAAATGGATGTGTTAACGATGTAAGGAGGATGCATGAGTGCCTCATTCACAATTATGGATTCTCACATGAAGATATCACGGTTCTCATTGACACGGATTGTTCTTATACTCAACCTACCGGAAAGAACATTCGATTCGCCATGTCTAGATTGGTTCAATCGGCTCAGCCCGGTGACGTACTGTTTATCCACTACAGCGGTCATGGCACCCGTCTCCCTGCTGAAATTGGAGATGATGATGATACTACTGGTTATGATGAATGCATTGTTCCCACAGATATGAATCTCATCACAGGTTAATTTTCTTATTTCTTTCTATTTTATATTTTACGTCCTCTCATATTATTATTATTATTATTATTATTTCTTTGTCAAGCCATGCTAATAGTTATTTTGGCTGCCAAACAGATGATGATTTCAGGGAGTTTGTAGCAAAGGTACCTGAGGATTGTAAGATCACAATCGTATCAGATTCTTGTCACAGTGGTGGATTGATTGAATTAGCAAAGGAACAAATAGGAGAGAGCACACACGAAGGAGCACCAATTTCATCACCAGGCTTTAAAAACATCCTTCACAGAACTAGAGAAGATACACTCGAATCTCGTGATATTGTGGAAGAACATAGGGGACTTCATGATGGGAGCCACAACTATGTGAAGAATAGGTCTTTGCCTCTCTCAACTCTTGTTGACATACTAAAGGAGAGATCTGGGGAAGATGATGTAGAAATTGGAAAGATACGGCATACACTATTTCATATCTTTGGGGAAGATGCTAGTTCTAAAGTGAAGAGTTTCATTAAGTTTTTCTTGAACAAATTTCAACTGGGAGATGGTGAGAGTGGAGTTCATAATGGAGTTTTAGGGATGGTGAAAAACATTACCCAAGGATTTCTCAACTATACGCTGGATGATGGTGATGACGAGAACGAAGAAGATCGTGCGGAGCATACACCAAAAGCATATGCTACATCAACTAAGCATAAAATTGTGGAGAGTGGAATTCTACTGAGTGGTTGCCAAACTGACCAAACTTCTGCAGATGCAAGCCCTGGTGGAAATTCAGAAAAAGCTTATGGGGCTTTTAGCAATGCCATACAAGGTATAATTGCAGAGACGGGTGGTGTAGTTACAAATAGACAACTTGTCATGAAGGCTAGGAAGAAACTTCATAGGCAGGGTTATACTCAGAAGCCTGGACTTTATTGCAGTGACGACAATGCAAATGCTCCTTTTGTGTGTTGATTTGATCAATAGTGATATACATTATGTTCATTTTCAAGTACTTTGTGAGTTTTGGAAAATCAATAAATATTTATTTTATCCATGACTATACGTGGAGCATATGATTTTAAAAGAACTCATCTATGTTAGTTATCATCTATATAGATAAATAATAAATAGTTTATTAATAAGGACAACAACAAAATTTATTTATGCAAAAGATTATTGTTGTGTGGGGTGATCTGAAGAATCATGAATGTTATCTATTTTTAGTTCAAGAGAAAATAGAGGTTGGCTTTTCGTGGGAGGTGAGATGGAGGGTGTTGCTTGTAAGGATACATCAAGATCTCAAATGTGAGAATCAAGTGGGAGGAAGAAGTCTCACATTAGTTAGAAAAGGAAAGATATGTGATGTTCTCTCACAAAGGTGTGTCTCAAAGTAACATGCTCCCTCCTCAAAATTTCTCCTCAATAGTGGTATCATGAGCCTGTGGTTTCGAGATAAACACCGGCTAACTTGTATCGTGCCAACGGTGATACAAGTGTGTGGAAGAGAAAGCTTCCACATGAGGGGGAGCATGTCAACAGTGATACAAGTGTGTGGAAGAGAAAGCTTCCACATGAGGGAGCATTGTAACTCACACAAGTGTGTGGAAGAGAAAGCTTCCACATGAGGGGGGACATTGTGACTCACACTTGATGTAGAGTTCTGAGAATCAAGTGTGAGGAAGAAGTCTCACATTGATTAGAAAAGGAAATATTGGACACTATATAAGTGAGAGAACTCACACACCTATCACCTTAAGGTTTTAGGTGGATATGTGGTGTTCTCTCACAAAGGTGTGTCCCAAAGTAACATGCTCCCTCCTCGAAATTTTCCCCCAACACATATAAAGAAATCGTGGTTTTTCTTTCAAATGGATCAATGAACCTAGTTTCTTAAAATGTGGGTGGAGTTTTTTAAGGGTCAAACTATGTAAAGGGTTTTAGTTTAGGTTTGAATATAGTTCTGGTTAGAAATAAAAGCGAAATTTTTCTTCAAACTGTGAACACAGAAGGAATGTCAACAGTTATCTCCATGAGTGTTTCGACCTCTAAAAGGTAAACAACTGCTGAGAAGTTTTCTCTTCCCCGGAAGAAATCATCAAAGAACAGTATTCTTATCCGAAAAAGAATCCCCAGCAGGGTTGCCAGTAAAAGGTCTTTTCCCCATAAAAGTTTAAAGCATGCAACTCAAATTCATCATTATTAACATCTACACCATTTCTGACGATTTTGCTGAGTATTTGATTGAACTATGACGTAGTCCTTTTCCAAATACGCTTTAGTTATCTTGTCAAGTATCGTCAGCATACATATGACATTCATGACATTCATTATTCATATGTAATTGCATCATTAATGCATTCTTGCATTTCTCAACATTTGCTTCAATATCACTTGTTTAGGTTGCATTTATTCCCAAAAAACAAGTATGGGTGTGTCATCTCTCCAGTAGATTATCCCCAAGCAAAAATAATACGTTCTTTTCTCCAGTTCCCCAATCGAGATCATTCCTCATTGGATACTAATAACACGAAAATGTATCGATTATTTAGGTCAATTTATATGATTTTTATCCGCATTTTAATTAAATAAATTATTCTTTATTCATATTATGTCGGTATTTTCTATTGCTTTCAGGTTTCTACCAATTATAAGGCATGTGCGAAGAAAGTCGAGAAAAGACGGATAAATCACACTCAAAATCCACAAAAAGAGAATCTTTATTGAAGTGTGTATGCATTGCATGAAATGGGGGTGTGAAATAAGCAAAAATGAAAAAGATCAAACAAGCAAGGCCCAACCCACTCAAAGGAGCAAGCTGAAGCCCAATACGCTATAACATGTAACGACCGTTACACGTAAGCCCTGAGCCTTGTAGCGACCGTCACGGGTTTAGGGAGCAAGACTTTCTCCTTAAGCAAGTTGCAGCGACCGTTATGAGACGTAGCCAGCTCCGTAGCGATCTCTATGGAGGAGAATCCGGAGGTGAAAACTGCTCAACCACCCCAGCTTCCAATGCGCCTCACTCTCTATAAATAGGCTGCCTCACTTCACACTCAAGACGCCTTTTTCTTTCGATTTCTTTACTGTTACTCTGTCAATTTTATTTTCCGTACCGCATTTATTTTCCAGTTTCATTTTAGTTACTCTACTTTCTTTTCTCGTAGAAATCTTCACATCGGATATTGCTGCGAACTTTTGCCAATTCTAACCTGACGTTAGAGTTGCGCCTTTTTACCTTTTTTTCATCGCTTTGGATTATTGGAACAATTAAAGGCGATCACAACGACTTGTGGGAGACACCTAGAACCTTCCAAATATTCAGTCTTTTATTTTTCAGGTTTATTTAATTTATTTATTTTTAGGTTTATTTAATTTATTTAATTGTTCATTTATTGGTTGATTTAATTGTCTATTTTACTTTATGCCCGATTTATTTGAAATGCATATTTTATCTTAATTGTCTGTTTATTACTGTTGTGCTATATTTGAATCATTAAACATGCTAGGATAAATTTAGTTATCGGTATGTAGGGTCACATAGCCAACGGGGTTTAGCAACGTCATTCGACTTATTCCATTTTAAAAAGATTAATTTTTCGGTTTCAGTTATTAGTTCTTAATGCAACTTGTAACACGGTGGGAAAACTGACTTGTTTGTTTTGCGTTTTATCGCAAATGTTGCGGATAGTAAGATTCGCCACCGACTTTTCTTTTATCCAATAAAGGGAAGGTGAAAAGAACAGGAAAAGACCTTCGTTAGATTCTGAGTATGGGAGGCAGTTATGAAAAGGGAAGGTATTAGCATCCTTTCCATCTGTAGTTATCTACGGCCTCTTAGTTGCTTAGCTCACTTTGAAAAATTGCTTTCTGTGTTTGTAATGTTTGAAAAGTATTTTGAAAAGACATTTTGTTTTGACTTCGTAATGATTCTCGTTGGAATGTATACGAAGTGTTCGGAAATGTTTGTTTGGAAAATGTTTAACTTTGTAATGATTCTCGCTGGAATGTATACAAAGTGTTTGAAAAGTGCGAGGTGTGAAAAGTATTTTGATTGGAGCAAGCAACAGAGTCTTATTACCTACTTAGAATGGTCGTTTCCATGTTATTTTCCTTCTCCTTTAGAATAAGGCTATCCATACCATTAGTTGGCAGGTAACTTTATTTGTTTGGCTTTGGAGCAGATATATAATAGGAGTGCGGAAAGTAAAGGCAGAAATGTAAATCTACGCTATTGCAGAATAAAAACATTGCGACCTATACATTTTTTCTAGAATTGTAAATGCGAAATAATGTAAATAGTTAGAATAATAAGAAATATGTTAGTAAAATGTTTGGGAAATTAGTAGAAAAATGCTTTTAAGGTTAGTAAACCTAATTACTAGAAGAAAATACTTTTTGCGAATTTTCTAGATTAATTTTAATTTGGAAAAAGTAATTAAAAGCTAATTTATGATTAATTAACAATTAATTGAAATAAAAGTGAAAAAAATGATTTTTTTAATGTAAAAAATTAAATAAGTATTTTTCTGATCTGAATGCAAAAAGAAAATATTTTTTGTGATTTTTGTAGTGTTTTAGAAAAATGTTTGAAAGAAAATTAAATAGAAAAGAAAATATTGAAGAAAAATAAGAAAAAAAACATAAAAAATGTTAGTTTTGGAAAACTGTTAAAAATAATGTGACAGAGCCAAGGATCGAACCCAAGCCCTATAGGTCATAGGCGCGCGCCTCCACCACCTCAGCCAAGTGTACATGTTGTTTGAAATATGACACAAATAGAATATAAGCGACAATAATTTTCTGGAAATAATTAAATCAAAAACACGCGCGCAGCCTTCTTCTTCTTCTTCGTTTGAATATTATCCACGACCTTACCCACGATTTTCCGTGGGTAAACATGTACCTACGAATTTTATCCGTAGCTATAGGTCCTGCAAATCACAAATCTCAGAATATGCAATATAAATTTGTTAGAGAGACATGGATCGACTCGGTTTGATCCCCTGAGCACAATGGTGCCTTTGGTTTTGTCCAATTTTTCCTAAACAAGAAAACCCCAATCGGAGCTTTTGAACCCTAACAATGGCATCTTGTGATTCGTGCACTTAAAACCCAATCAAACGATACAGATAGTTTACAAATAATATCATGAACATGAATATATAATCAAAATACGTTTAAAGTGCATGTAACTATGAATTCGATTTCAAATAAATTTAGGCAAACCGTGATGATGGATATCGAGTTTCTGGATGCTTTTGCAATCTGTGAGTGTCTGGAATGGATCAGAGGATCACCAGGAAGCGATTGAGATGCTTAGAATTGCTTGAATCGGAGCAAAAACCTGACTGCTACGTAGCTTGGATGTCACAGATTTTTGCACTTGGTATAGGATTCTTGAGGCATCAATTTCGTGTCTTTGGCATCTAGGATCAGTGTATATATATAATAGATGGAATTATGTCAATAATCATAAAGGAAATATGTGTCAATCAATGCAAGAATATTTGATTTGAATCAAACCAAATTTTGCCTTTTTTGAATCAATTCCAATCAATTCTCTTGCCTAATCAATCAAATTTCTAAATTGACAGCTTGTATGGCTCGCTTGGACCTGAAGAATGATAAATAATCAACCTTGCATTTAATGTTTTCATTTTATATCTTTTATTTTAATTAAATTGGATTTAAATGAATAAAAAACCAAAATAAATAAAATAAAAAGCACAAGGGCGTGTAAATGGGCTTGGAGGTTCTTGTCTAGATTAAAAACAAGTTTGAATCAAGAAAACTTAGGCCCATTTAGAAAAAATTTGATTTTTCTAAGTGTTTTTCTTCATGCACTTCCTCAAAAATGTGAAACTTGCACAACTTGTATCTTGCTCAATTTTCAACACTTTTAAGTGTTCTTGGACTTTTTATAAATCTAAATATGTCCTCTAAACACTCCTTTTTGTTTCATCTTCATTGAGGTTTCCATGTTCATGTACACTTCTTTGCAAAAAGGTGACTTTTTGTTGACTTTTAGAAGGACCTCTAATATTTTGATCCATAACTCTCAAATGATGAATTTTTGGCCAAAGCTTATGAGACATGAAGTTGTAGATAATTGAATTATATTCAAAATGAGATTTAGTGGAAAATTTCTGACAAAGTATGTGAAAGTTATGTCTGGTCAAAGTTCTGTTGACTTTTTGTCCAAAAACCCTAATTTGGAAACTTTGACTTTTGATCAAATCTTGACATTCCTTGATGAATCATGATCAGCCCTTGATCATATGATGAATGTGACTTCAAAATATTGATGTTGACCAAAAATTATGAAGTTTAACTGTATGTTGACCACAGTTAACTTTTTGTCCAATACAATTAATTTTCAACCATCTGCGCAATTGACTGAGCAAACTTGAGCTGCAAGGCTTGAAACTTGACATAATGATCCCTTGAGACATATGAGGAGGTATGATGATCACTTGAGGTAATAGAACTTGATTTTGTCTTAAGAGAAGCAAAACCCTAGTTGTGGGTTGATTGCTTAGGAGAGGGTTCATCTGGTCAACCCTTGAGAAATTCTTGAATATGGAGATGTGGATTGTCTTGAGAAATAGGAGGGCAAATTTTGGGGTATAACACAACTGTTTTGTTACGAGAGTAAAACACAGATTAGAATTTAGGATCAATAAAGCGAGAGTTTAAGATTTTAACTGGACATTAATAATTAAGCATCAACTTAAAATACAGCGGGAGCGATTTTAAGTTGATTAGGTTTTATTTATTTTCAAAAACTATTTTTAACCTCTAATTGAAACAGCAAGAGCACTCACTTAAGTTTGATTATAGGATCTGAATCAATAAACACGAGAGTGTGAGAAGAGGATTTTTAAACAAGTATTTCCTACTAAAACACGTTTTGATAATATGATCTAAGTCAACGAGTTGTTAAAACCCTAAGCCCGACCACTACATACCGATACTTTCACCCTGAATCTAAACTAGATCTGAATTAATTAGGTTCCCTAAAACCAAACATTATTTATATTATTAGCCTTAGATTTACGTAGTGACCTAAGATAGCGGTAAATCAACATTTAGTCCCTTGGGATTCGATAATCTTTAAAACTACAAGCGATAGGACTGTATACTTACGGTCTAGATTCTATAAGACGTATAAAGTCACGATTAAGTTTTTGGCGCCGTTGTCGGGGACTAACAAGTTGATATCGTAACTCTTAAAGTTACGCTGTAGAGACTAAGGCACCATTCTCGATTGTATGCCACGTACTCGCTCTTGAAGCGAAGACTTAGTGCTACCAATTCCCGAACCTGAGTGCTCTATCATTAGAAGATTCCACGTACGAGTACATCGTACCAATCAACTCTCTTCTCAATCTACAATTTTTGTCGAACCAGTTGAAGAACCAGACATGGGTGATCAACCACGTCCACTCAAATATTATGTTATTCCTTCGCAGGAAGAACCACACAATAGCATTGTTGCTCCAGCCATAGAGGCTAATAACTTCGAACTTAAACCATTTCTGTTGTCAGTTGTACAATAGAACCAGTTTTCTGGTGGATCTATAGACGACCCTAATCTTCATCTATCAATGTTTCTGCAATACGCGGATACAGTTAAAGCAAATGGGGTAAGTCAAGTGGTGATAAGACTTCGTCTTTTCCCTTTTTCATTAAGAGACAAAGCCCGAGGTTGGCTCTAATCTCTACCAGCTAACTCAGTTACCACCTAGAATGAGTTAAAGAAGTTCTTACTTGCGCGATATTTCCCACCAAGTAAGACAGTTATGCTGAGAGCCCAAATAAACGATTTTCGACAAAAAGACAATGAGTATCTTTTCGACGCTTGGCAAAGATATAGAGACATGTTGAGGCTTTGTGCACATCATGGGCTAGAAGAATGGTTAATTATCCATACCTTTTACAATGGTCTCTTGTATAACACGAGATTGACAACAGACATCGCCGCAGGTGGCGCACTTATGGATAAATCTTATGACGTAGCCTATGCATTTATAGAGAGTATAGCCCGAAACCACTAACAGTGGGGAAGTAAGAGAGGTCAAGTAAAGAAGGTTTCTATAGAGAAAGCACCAACGAAATGAGGGATGCACGAGATTAGCAGTCTCGACAGCGTCTACGCTAAGGTAGACGCTCTCACCAAGAAAATAGAAAGTCTAACCACAGTACCTCCAGCCACCGTGGCTGCCATAATTCCTAACTGCGAGATATGCATAGTACCTGGACATACTGCTGCTGAATGTCAACTCTTAGCAGGAACTACCACTGACCAAGTGCATTACGCTCAAGGAAACCCTTACTCGAACACATACAACCCTGGATGGAAGAATCATCCAAATTTATCATATAAGAATACTAATGCGTTGTATGCACCTGGACAAGCTCCAGCTGTACCACCTGGATACCAAAGAGCACCTACAGCCGCTCCTAATATGCCTAGGAAGTCAAATCTCGAGCTGATGATGGAAAACTTTATAACTACTCAAGCTCAAACCAACAAGGAGTTCCTAAACCAAAATATTTACACCAACGAGTAAATCAAACAGCTAGTGAATAAGATAGATGCTTTAGCCACACATAACAAGATGTTAGAACCCATATTTCACAAGTGGCCCAACAACAAGCACCCACAGATGCACCTACCAGTACATTTCCAGTTCAACCTCAACCAAATCCGAAAGGACATGCCCATGCTATTATACTGAGAAGCGGAACTGAATACGATGGACCAGAGGATCCTAGAACTAAGAATCTTGCCATGTCCCAGAGCTTTGGAAAAGCAACTGACAAAGAAAGTGAACCAAAAGAGAAGGGGAAGGTAGGTGATGGAGAGACGTTAGAAAAGGAAAAACCTTATGTTCCTCTGCCACCTTACAAACCACTAATCCTTTTTCCTCAAAGACTTACTCAATCTAGAAGCGCAGGGCAATTCAAGAAATTTGTGGAAGTTCTAAAACAATTAAATATCACAATACCTTTCACAAAAGCTATCACTCAGACGCCCTCGTACGCTAAATTCCTTAAAGAAATCTTATCAAACAAGAAGAAGATAGAGGACAACGAGACAGTTACACTCACCGCTGAGTGTAGCGCCATTATTCAGAATAAAATGTCGCAGAAGCTGAAGGATCCCGGAAGCTTCTCTATTCCCTGTAACATAGGTAAGTTTGTCATAGACAAGTCTCTATGCGACTTAGGCGCCAGTATTAGTCTAATTCCCCTGTCGATATCTAAGAAGCTCGACATAGGAGAATTAAGACCGACTAAGATGTTAGTACAACTCGTGGATCGTTCAGTCAAATACCCCGTAGGAATCCTTTAAAACGTTCCAGTACGAATAGGTCAATTCTACATCCCTATAGATTTCATTGTTATGGACATTAGAGAAGATAGTGTCACCCCAATCATTTTGGGAAGACCATTTTTAGCCACTGTCGGAGCCATAATAGATGTTAAGAAAGGAAAACTAACCTTTGAAGTTAGAGAAGAAAAAGTCGAATTCATCTTGACACAATTCCTAGAAGCTCCAGCTATCGATGATACATGTTATCTTTTAGACGTGATAGACGAATGTGTCAAAGAGATGGAATCAGTAAAGGAACCTGATTCCGAAACTATGAAGATTTCAATGCCCTTGATTTCTGAAGATGATAATTGGTGTCCCGAGTATCGTGATGACAGTTTAAGTGAATGTCTAGCACTGACACCAAATCATATGCCCTGTCCAAAGAAACCCGACATGAAACTCAAAGTTTTACCCAAACCCCTAAGATACGAATTCCTAGATTCTGAATTTAGAAAAGCAGTGATATTTAACGCAGACATAGGACAACTGGAGACGAAAAAACTATTACATGTTTTACAAAAATATCCATCCGCTTTAGGATACAACATTGTTGATCTTAAAGGAATAAGCCCTTCCATATGTATGCATCGCATCATGCTGGAAGACGTCTGTAAGACTTCTAGAGAATATCAGAGAAGAATTAACCTGATCATGAGCATTGTAGTAAAGGATGAAGTAACCAAACTTCTGAATGCAGGAATCATATATCTGATCTCTGATAGTCAATGGGTTAGTCCAGTCCACTGTGTACCCAAAAAGGGAGGAATCACAGTCACGACAAACAAAGCTGGAGAACATATAGCAGAAAGAGTCATGAGTGGAGCCAGAATATGCATTGACTATAGGAAACTGAACAAAGCCACTCGTAACGACCATTTCCCTTTACCCTTCATTAACCAAAGGCTTGAGCGATTGGCTAAGCATTCCTACTACTGTTACTTGGACGGTTATTTAGGATTCTTTTAAATTCCTATCCATCCTGATGACCAAGAAAAGACTACATTCACGTGCCCTTATGGTACGTTCGCCTATAGACAAATGCCAGTCGAATTATGTAACACACCAACAATGTTCCAAAGGTGTATGATGTCCATCTTTGCCGATTTCATAGAGGATATCATGGAAGTCTTTATGGACGACTTCACTGTGTGCGGGAAAAGTTTTGAAGGATGCTGGTCAAATCTAGAAAAGGTGTTGGAGAGATGCGTGCAAGTGAACCTAGTTTTGAATTGGGAGAAATGCCATTTTAAGGTAAAACAAGGAATTATTCTTGGACACATAGTTTCCGAGAGAGGTATCGAGGTGGATAAAGCCAAGATTGAAGTAATAGAAAACCTCCAACCCCCAAAGACCGCACGAGAAATACGAAGTTTCTTAGGCCAGGCCAGTTTCTACCGACGTTTCATAAAACATTTCTCAAAGATATCTAAACCGCTCACCCAACCTCCTAATGAAAGAATTTGAATTCATATTTGGCGATGACTGCCTAAAGGCGTTTGAACGGTTGAAAATAGCTCTTATATCTACACCCATCATACAACCACCTGATTGGAGTCTACCAATCGAGATAATATGCGACACTGGTGATTATGCAGTAGGTGTAGTCCTAGGACAAAGGATAAACAAGAAGCTTCATGCTATATATTACGCGAGTAGAACCTTGGACTCGGCACAGATAAATTACCCCACTACAGAGAAAGAACTTTTGGTCGTAGTGTTCGCATTGGATAAATTTTGTTCCTATCTGGTAGGCGCAAAGATTATAATCTATACATATCACGCAGATATCAGATACCTACTAGCTAACATATACTTATTCATTTCCTCTGTGAATCTATTTTCCCAATGAAACATATACTTGTTTCCCAACAAACAAGATTCTCCTTTCTTAAACAGATTGAGACATCCTCACAAATTGTCTTTCTTCCCCAGCATGTCACTCTTTGGTACTTTCTGGGTAAACTTTTTTTGCAATCACTTTGCATCATTCGCACTTTTTTGGTATCCTAGGTCCAAAATTTGCGTATTTTGATATTTAAGTCTCTTCACACCTATCGAGACGAAGATTTTCATCTTCATATCTCAGATTGAAGAAACTTAAATAGGGGCATCTGTCATACCCCAATTTTCGACCTAAGATACCATATCATATCATTCACATACATCATTGCATCACTAACAATTTCAGAACAGGATAGATCGTATGTGTGCTCCTGAAGCCAAATTAGGGTTTTGATCAAATTTTCATCTGTTCAAGATATGATCAACTAGGGTTTGAGTCTCCAGTCACCTCATTTGATCTATCTTCATCAATTATCAACATTTAATCTTCAAATTCCAATCATTTCCCCAAGATCTATCTTAAATCGACCAATTAGGGTTTTGATCGAGGATCGTGTATCATTGACTTTTTGCCCAATGAATGACCTAATTGCATGGAGATTGATCTTAAAATCATCAAAGCAACATCTTGACCTAATTTTTTGGTTCAAAACATCTCAAATATCATGATTGATCATCAGATAGATTCTAAATCATCTGATGAAAATTCAACTGTTCATAAAAGTCAAACTTTGACTTTTTGGTCAACTTTTTCTAATCCAAATTTTTTCAATCATGAAATCATTTCAAATTATCCATCATGATCATAAAAAATCAAAATGTGTGAAAAAGTCAACAAAAAGTCAACAGTTGAAATTTTTCTAACACTTAAAAAAAATTTCAAGTGTTAAAAACATGCTTTTTCATCACTTTCATGGCCATTTTTGACCTAGATCCACTTTGATTCAAGAAAAACTCAAGACATGAAAGTTTTATATCTTGTTACACGCTTTCAAAAATGTCCAAGAACTTGGAAAAACATTTTGTGTAGTTAGGATTTTGAAATTGAAACATAATGATCCATAACCATGATTATAGGTCATTTTTCAAGATTATAAGTCATTTTTTGCAACTTTCTTCCTTCTAGAAGCCTTGTCATCAAATTAGATAGAATTTGAAAGATAAATATCATATGAGAGTTATTAAGAGGAGGATAAGATCAAGTTGAAATTTTAACCATGGTTAAAAAATGATTCCATGTGCATTTACGGCAAAAATGTCTTTCTTGCCCTTTAAGGCAAGTTGTTAAATTTCAAGTCAATCCTTTCCGTTGCTTGCCAAACTTATTTGCCTATAAATAGAGGTCTCTACTTCACTTCAAATCACACCAAAACAACCATAAACTTGTTTTCTCATTCTTTCTTATTTTGCAAGTTTTCTCATTTTCAAAGAGGTTAGAATTCAAACTTCCAACTCTTGAAAGTTCTAACCAAAGGAGTCATCCAAATATCTTCTAAACATCATTTAGAAGTTGTTCATCACTTTAAACCATCGCAAAATAAGCCAAAAGTCAGTTTCCTCACAAAAACTCCATTTGTGCAAGTTTTGAGCCTTAACTTCCCAACTTGAAATCCACTGTGTGTTTTCAGTTCTAATCATTCACAAAGCTTCTATAACTCATATAGAACTCATCCTAGTCATAAAATCAGAACTAGTATCATGCCATTCATCCCTCCTCACTCAAAAACCAGTCACTTGCATTGACTCGGGTAGGAGAATCCATTGAGCTTCGAAGCAAGCTAGGAGTTGGGACACACTCAGGAAGGTCCAAGGAAGCTCGTAGTATCACAAATTTGCATCTAGAAGAACTCATACGAGTTCTACAAATTTGCTTCAAGAGGTAAGTTTTATACAATATGATTCTCTTATACAAGCATCTTTAAAATCATTTTAATAGTTAGAAAATGTAGATGCCATACTGCTCAAGCTTTCTGAATCCTCAATTTCACTTAAGATCAATTGTGCCTATAGATTAGTTGAATTTTTCAATTAGGGTTCATTTGGTACTTTCTGGAAATTCACTTCAATCTTTGAGTCCTAGCTTAAATAAATTGCATGGTTGAATTCGTGGTGAAATTATGAGTGAAATAGCATTTTACATTTGTTAAATTGATGGAGAATCAAAGAAATTAAAACTTGGCCATGGAAGCTTGTCACGAGGAAGAAGAAGAAGAAGAAGAAGAAGACAAAGAAGAAGGCCATGGCGCCATCTTTTTTTTTTAATTCACGTTTATAATATATATGTTTTTTGTGTTTAAATGAACGGATGTATAGCCACCCCAGTGGTATCCAGCGTGCCTCTTGTGACACCCCGATTTCATTCGAATATTAAATAAATGGGAAATTAATTATTTATTTAATTAAAGTCTTAAGTATTTATATTTTTGGAATTAATTGGATTAATTGAAGGAAGAAGGTTAGAAGTGTGCAGAGTAAACAGTGGGTGAGAGGAGTAAATCACTCTACTTTTACTAAGTATTAATTATTTAATTCATTTGGAATATTAAAAGGAATATTAAAAGGAATATAAAAAGGAAAAGAAGGAAAAGAGGAGTCTTTTTGGAGAAAACTATTTCACGTAGAATTGGAGAAGAGAAGAGAAGAGAGGAAAGCCGACGCCGAAGGAATTGAGAATCATCGCGAGGTAAGGGGTGATTTCTTTCGGTTAATATGCCTTATGGGTTTTGGGAATCTACCGGGTAATTGGGTATGTTAGGAAATTGATTATAGGTTTATGGAATGAAACCCTATTTTGTGTCGGTGTATGGAATTAGGATCATCTAGTGTGTCGAATAAATAATAAGGATGATGAAACTATGTTGTTTGATGTTATAATGGTGTAGAATGGTTGTAAATTTGTGTTCCTAAAGTCACAATTCGTATTGGAATGATTGGAGGAGATAAGGAATGCATAATGCTGTCAAAAGTAGAAGAAATTGTTGTTGCAGGTCGTGGGAACCGGTTCCCTGTGGGGAGGAACCGAGTTCCCAGTGTTAATTTTCAAAAACTGGGAAATTTGTACTCAGGAACCGGTTCCTGTATGTGTCGGAACCGGGTTCCATGTGCAATTTTTCAAAAATACTTAAACTTCAAAAATTCATATTTTTTAAACCGTAACTCGATTCGGTGCGTTTTGTTATTTCTTAAATCTAAAATTCTATCTTTTGGAAAGGAAAAATATTATTTTCTCCAAAATTATTTTTAAAAAGTCGAGCTTCGATTTTGAAAAGTATGGATTAATTAAGGATAATGGAAATTAATATGAATGGCACGAGTTATTGGATGAGTACTAATGCTTACAATGTTGTGTTGATTATTCATTATGATTGAATGCGATACATTGGTGATTGGCAATAAGTGAATTATGTTGAGATCATAATCTGTGAATTGGTTTAGATTGTTTGACAAGTTGAATGGAGATTGACATTGTTTGTTATATACATGTTCATTGTGTGAACTGCCTTGTGAATTGATTATGATTTGTGTTTGGCTAATGGATTAACGTATCCGATTATTCTGTTGCATTTTAAAAACGTATAATGCATGTTATATTGAATTGAAATCTCACCCTTACTTTAACAATTTCAGATCCGAAGTGATTAGCTGCTTGGAGTTGGTGAGGATAGCTCTAGAGTCGAGTTAGTTAATTAGTTCGCGTGTCAGTGTCGTGCTCTGGTAGATGTAATACTGGGGAAACGGTTGTTTGGATCCTTTAATGGATATTTTTAATAGTTTTGAATTGTGTCTTGATTACATATCCTGGAATAACTATTGAATGATGTATTCGGGATTTTGTTATGTTTCATTTCCGCTGTTAAACATAACTTTAAATATGATTTATTTAATGGTTTATTCTTCAGTGAAAGCATGACAACTGTTGGGTCAATTTTTATGATTTAAATTGTGACGCCTCTTAATTGTGGATAAAACTCTGATTATTATTTATAAAATCGCGGGTAATTAGAAGGGGTGTTACAATAGTGGTATCAGAGCATAGTCGGTCGTTGTGACCAATGTCTTAATGTCATTATTCCTCTGTACGCGACAAGTGTGTGCAACACTGTCGGTACTTGTTGCCTTTCTGATCGATTATTGCAGGAGTAGTGTGAAACTAAGTGGGAGAGAAGAGGTGCTTCCCGGATATGTTCCGATTGTAAGCCATTGTGCAGTCTTTTGAGAAGGCAAAGAGTGGTTAGAGTTGTTGGAATCGTTTGGACGTGAGTCATAGTTGGAAGTGCAAAGAGGCAAGTACGATTGTGAGAACATGAAGTGTTGGTAATGATGGTTTATACTCCAGTATGATTATCGGATGTCTATCGACAAATTGAGGACTTGATCACCCTTAATCTCTTGTTGATAGTAGACGGAATCCTATTGGATGGTATACAATTGTCTTACTATCTAAATGGGGCATAAAGTGATGAATATGAATAAAGTGTGGTAGAAGCTTGTGAACCATATGAGTAGACGAAGACTCTAATAAGGACAATGAATTAAGATGGATGATCGAGAGTTACGTTATTGATGGTGTGGTGTGTATGTTGTATTCTTGACGAAGAAAAGGAAAGGTGAGAGTAATGAATTAGGTTATGAATGAATTTCAGTGTTTCGGAAGATGTTAGTGAGCTACCACGAGAGAGAAGTGGAGTTGCTATAGATTTAATTCACGGAACTAGTCCGTGTCGATGGTGCCGTATCGCATGTCGACATCCGAGTTATGCGAGTTGAAGAAAGCAGTTGGAAGAGTTACTAGAGAAGAAGTTTATTAGTCCTAGTGTTTCGTAGATGCGCGGTGTTGTTAGTTAAGCGAAGGAAGGTGCGATGAGATTATGTGTTGACTACGAAATTGAATAAAGTGACGATCAAGAATCGGTATCCATTGCGAGGATTGATGATTTGATGGATCGATTAGTTGGAGCGTGTGTATTTAGTAAAATTGATCTGAGGTCTGGATATCATCAAATTCGTGTTAAGGCGGAGGATATTTAGGAGACTGCATTTAGGACGGTGGTATGGAATAATGGTGTCCCAGTTAGGTGTGAGTTCTAATGTTCCCTAGGAATAATACCGACTCATCATTTGAGCAAGATGTTGGATTAGCTTGAGGCTATCCTTGGGTTGAATGTTTGAAGTTAAACCAAGTGATTATGAATCGTTTTGAAGAGTCGATGCATATTCTTGGTCTAGAAAATATTTGGTAATTAAGAAGGATGACTCTTAGAAGATGAAGCTGGTGTGGTTGGAATGTTGCAACACTTCCGGTTGATCATGAAGTTGTCAGTGTGAGTTACCTCTTTGTGTTCTTGAAAAGATTAATTGTGTCAGTGTCAATGGTTGATATAAAGTATGCAATGATGTGAATTGGTTATGGGAATTGTAACTTGACGCAATTAATCATGGTGAGTGATGTGTGTTGCGGTATCTTGAAGTTAGAATCTCAAATTTTGCATTCTATGATGTTTTGGGATTTTTCACTCTCACAAGGTGAGAAATCGATTACCTATCACAGGGAATTGATTTCCTGAAGCTGACAGCATTTTTCGAAAACTTGTAAAATCCATAATTTGAGTTTTGGATGTCTAATTTGAGTTTCGTTTGAAGTGTTTGAAAGATAATGTGATGAACTTTGTTTTAAAAATGGTTCCAGCACCTGTACTGTAAGTAATTTATTTATCGTGTAGTGATGTTTGAGGAGAGTCGGAGTTGTTGTTAATGTCGCTCTTGGTACAAAACTTATTTCTATGACCCCGAACAAGACGTCAACTTTAGAGATAGGAAATTGAAGAAGATATTGGAAGATGCTCAGAGAAATAGATTTGTAAAACCAAGTGTATTATTTTGGGATTCTGATTGTGAGAAAAGAATTCCAAGAGTTGAAGAGGAGGTTGACTAGTGCTCCGATTCTAATTTTGCCGAATCTGGCAGAATCTTTCGTGGTGTATTGTGATGCGTCACTGATGGAATTAGGTGGTGTTCTGATGCAAGATAGGCAGGTTGTGGCTTATGCTTCAAGACAGTTGAAGATTCATGAAGGGAATTATCCGACTCATGATTTAGAGTTGGCAGCTGTTGTTTCTGTTTTGAAATTATGGAGGCATTATCTGTATGGTTCACGGTTTGAAGTGTTCAGTGATCACAAGAGCCTAAAGTATCTTTTTGATCAGAACGAGTTGAATATGAGATAGAGAAGGTAGTTAGAATTCCTCAAGGATTATGATTTCGCTTTGAATTACCACCCTGATAAGGCAAACGTTGTCGTAGATGCATTGAGCAGGAAGTCATTGCATATGTCTGTGTTGATGGTTCGTGAATTGGATTTAGTGGAACAATTTAAAGACTTGAGCTTGGTATGTGAGACTACTTCTGATAGTGTGAAATTGGGTATGTTGAAGCTGACTAGTGGTATTCTTGATGAGATTCGAACGGGACAGGAATCTGATGTTGGTTTGGTGGATAAGTTGACATTGATTAACCAAGGCCAAGGAGGTGAATTCCAAGTTGACGAAAATGGAGTTATGAGATTTGGTGATAGGTGTTAGTGTTTTAAGTTGGCATCAATTTTGGTAAAACTAGGCTTTAGAAATGTCATGATAGATGTCATTGACATTCAGAGATTGAAGATAAATCCTACTGGACAAGGATGGTAAAAGTACATTTCGAGCTGGAAGCTAAAGTTGTCTGAAATTCGAAAGCGGTGATGTCATAGCGGATGTTATGACATTCGATGTGTGATCGAATCGATTTTCTGAGATTTTCGGGAAGTTTGTTGAGCATTTTATTTATGTTTTACATTATTAGCATGCTCACGTGGCTGCTAGGTTAATCTTAATTAAACCTAAATTGGTTGTTGAACAAACCATGTTTTAGGAAGAATTAAGTAAACCTAGCTATCTTTATGGAAAAGCGAAGATTCGGGCTTCTATATAAAGAATTCAACCCTTACTCTACCACGCCTCAGTTTTATTGAAGACATTGCGAGCTCTTATTTGTATCTTATTAGGTTTAATAACATTGTGTTTGTGTCTTGTTAAAGGTTTTAACAGTTGGTCTTTGTAATTCTAGTTTCTCTTGTGAGCCAAGCAACTATCAATTGATAAGTGCATTGGACTAGGATTTATTGTAAGGTAGTTTATCACTCAAAGCTTTGAAGCACAGTGTTTGTCTCTTGATTGTAAGCTTTGAGCGAGATCAAGATAGTGTATTGAAGTGTGTCTTCACAATTCAATTAAACAATAGGTTGATATCAACTGCGGTGATTGAGGGGAGTGGTAGGAACTCGGATCTAAGTAGGACTTAGGTTGAAGTGTCATTGGGTAGTGATTAAGTGAGGAGTTGTAAGCGGGTGAGTTTAACTCAATTGATACTACTAATAGTGAATTTCCTCCACGGCTTGGTAGCCTCGGGCGTGGGTTTGTTAGAACCGGCGGGTGAACAACTTATTGTGTTATTCTGCTTTCTATATTTCTTGTGTGAATTGTCAAAGCAGTGTCAGATACTGTGTCATAACATTCTCTGTGACATTAAGTATCTGCTGCCAGGAATTTCAATAGGGTATGTGTTCCGGATGTTGCCAATATTAGGAAGAGTATTTTGGGAAGAAGGACATCGTAGTGGGTTGAGTATTCGTCCTGGTGCTACTAAGATGTATCATGATTTGAAGGGATTATTTTGGTGGCCTGGAATGAAAAGGGAAATTGTCGAGTTTGTGTATGCGTGTTTGGTTTGTTAAAAATCAAAGATTGAACATCAGAAGCCGTCGGGATTGATGGAACCGTTGTTTGTTCCGGAATGGAAATGGGATGGCATTTCTATGGATTTTGTGTCTGGTTTGCCGCGGACAGCAAAGAATTTTGATTCTATTTGGATTATTGTCGACCGATTGACATAGTCTGCTCACTTTATTCCGATAAGAATGGATTATCCGATGGAGAGGTTGGCAGAATTGTATGTTGAGAAGATTGTAAGTTTGCATGGTATTCCGTCTAGCATTGTGTCGGATAGAGATCCGAGGTTTACTTCTAAGTTTTGGACAGGATTGCAAGAAGCTCTGGGTACTAAGTTACGATTGATTTCCGCATATCATCCACAGACAGATGGTCAGACGGAGAGGACGATTCAATCGTTAGAGGATTTGTTGAGGGCTTGTGTGTTAGAGAAAGGTGGAGCTTGGGATAGCTATTTGCCGTTGATAGGGTTTACCTACAACAATAGTTTTCATTCGAGCATTGGTATGGTTCCGTTTGAAGCATTGTATGGTAGGAGGTGTCGGACGCCGTTGTGTTGGTACGAATCTGAAGAAAGTGCGGTGAATGGACCAGAGATTGTCCAACAAACTTCAGAAAAGGTCAAGGTGATTCAAGAGAAGATGAGAGCTTCTCAGAGTTGTTAGAAAAGTTATCATGATAAGAGGAGGAAGGATCTTGAGTTTAATGAAGGAGACCACGTGTTCATGCGAGTTACTCCGATGATCGGTATTGGCCGAGCTTTGAAGTCAAGAAGTTGACTCCGCGTTTTATTGGTCCGTTTCAGATTACCAAGAGAGTTGGGAAAGTTGCTTATTAGATTGCTTTACCGCCGTCGCTTGCGAATTTGCATGATGTTTTCCATGTATCTCAGTTGAGGAGGTACATTGCGGATCCGTCTCATGAGATTCAGGTAGATGATGTGCAGGTGCGGGATAATTTGACTGTTGAAGCAGTACCTGCGAGAATTGAGGATCGGAAAGTGAAGCAACTGCGTGGTAAAGAGATAGCACTGGTAAG
Organism: Vicia sativa; assembly: GCA_021764765.1. Taxonomy (NCBI): domain Eukaryota; kingdom Viridiplantae; phylum Streptophyta; class Magnoliopsida; order Fabales; family Fabaceae; genus Vicia; species Vicia sativa. Next base: position 264,474,847 of record CM038793.1, on the reverse strand, counting down.
AGTAGCTTGGGGAGGACCAGTAGAAGGAAAATGTCACTTGGGAACTGGAGAGTCAGATGAAGGACTCGTATCCCGAACTTTTCGTCTAAGGTATGTTTTCGAGGACGAAAACTCTTTTAGTGGAGGAGAGTTGTGACACCCCGATTTAATTCGAATATTAAATAAATGGGAAATTAATTATTTATTTAATTAAAGTCTTAAGTATTTATATTTTTGGAATTAATTGGATTAATTGAAGGAAGAAGGTTAGAAGTGTGCAGAGTAAACAGTGGGTGAGAGGAGTAAATCACTCTACTTTTACTAAGTATTAATTATTTAATTCATTTGGAATATTAAAAGGAATATTAAAAGGAATATAAAAAGGAAAAGAAGGAAAAGAGGAGTCTTTTTGGAGAAAACTATTTCACGTAGAATTGGAGAAGAGAAGAGAAGAGAGGAAAGCCGACGCCGAAGGAATTGAGAATCATCGCGAGGTAAGGGGTGATTTCTTTCGGTTAATATGCCTTATGGGTTTTGGGAATCTACCGGGTAATTGGGTATGTTAGGAAATTGATTATAGGTTTTTGGAATGAAACCCTATTTTGTGTCGGTGTATGGAATTAGGATCATCTAGTGTGTCGAATAAATAATAAGGATGATGAAACTATGTTGTTTGATGTTATAATGGTGTAGAGTGGTTGTAAATTTGTGTTCCTAAAGTCACAATTCGTATTGGAATGATTGGAGGAGATAAGGAATGCATAATGTTGTCAAAAGTAGAAGAAATTGTTGTTGCATGTCGTGGGAATCGGTTCCCTGTGGGGAGGAACCGAGTTACCAGTGTTAATTTTCAAAAACTGGGAAATTTGTACTCAGGAACCGGTTCCTGTATGTGTCGGAACCGGGTTCCCATACAAAAACCAGGAGCTCATTTTAAACTTGAGGAACCGGTTCTGTATAGGTAGGAACCGGTTCCATGTGCAATTTTCAAAAATACTTAAACTTCAAAAATTCATATTTTCTAAACCGTAACTCCGATTCGAGTGCCGTTTTCGGTGTTATTTCTTAAATCTAAAATTCTATCTTTTGGAAAGGAAAAATATTATTTTCTCCAAAATTATTTTTAAAAGAGTCGAGCTTCCGATTTTGAAAAGTATGGATTAATTAAGGAAAATGGGAAATTAATATGAATGGCCTGAGTTATCGGATGAGTACTAATGCTTACAATGTTGTGTTGATTATTCATTATGATTGAATGCGATACATTGGTGATTGGCAATAAGTGAATTATGTTGAGATCATAATCTGTGAATTGGTTTAGATTGTTTGACAAGTTGAATGGAGATTGACATTGTTTGTTATATACATGTTCATTGTGTGAACTGCCTTGTGAATTGATTATGATTTGTGTTTGGTTAATGGATTAACGTATCCGATTATTCTGTTGCATTTTAAAAACGTATAATGCATGTTATATTGAATTGAAATCTCACCCTTACTTTAACAATTTCAGATCCGAAGTGATTAGCTGCTTGGAGTTGGTGAGGATAGCTCTAGAGTCGAGTCAGTTAATTAGTCTGCGTGTCAGTGTCGTGCTCTGGTAGATGTAACACTGGGGAAACGGTTGTTTGAATCCTTTAATGGATATTTTTAATAGTTTTGAATTGTGTCTTGATTACATATCCTGGAATAACTATTGAATGATGTATTCGGGATTTTGTTATGTTTCATTTCCGCTGTTAAACATAACTTTAAGTATGATTTATTTAATGATTTATTCTTCAGTGAAAGCATGACAACTTTTGGGTCAATTTTTATGATTTAAATTGTGACGCCTCTTAATTGTGGATAAAACTCTGATTATTATTTATAAAATCACGGGTAATTAGAAGGGGTGTTACACCTCTTAAAGCCTTGTCATGCCATAGGTCCAGGGTTCGAATCCCCCTGAGACCTTTTTGTTTTTTAACTTTCCAAAACCTTCATTTTCAACTCTTTTTTTCAACCATTTTCACAAACTTTTTCCAAATATAATCAAATCCACGACTTGTACTTACAAGCCACGCACATGGCTCAATGGTAAAACTTTTCACCTTTCAAGTCAAGGTCATGGGTTCAAACCTCCTTAGGACCAAAACATTCTTTTTATCACTTGTTTTTTTAAGTTTTTCAACAAACTTCAACAATTTCAAAAACCAACAAAACTTCTCATTTTGAGATGTTTGCACACTTGTCATTTAATATACCTATTTTATGATTATGTCAAAAAAATCCAAAAATATTTTCTTTTCGGTATATTTTTATTAGGTTAAAAAATGAGACGTTTTTAAGTATTTTTTAATACTTTTCAAAAATGTTTTCTTTCCGATTTTCAAACCTAATCTTTTTCAAAACTTCTTGTGAATATTCTTCAGTTTTCAAAATCATTTTCAAAACTTTCAAAACTTTCAAAAACATTTCAATTGACTTACGCACCTCTTTTCCATGATCCATTCGATTTGAAAATACAAACCGAACTAGGTTTTTTCTTTGAAACTCTTTCAAATTCAAAATCAAATTGATCATGGGTCTCCCTCACGGTGTAAGTCCAAAACCCTTCCTATGTACATATTCATTTCCTTGTACATATCCACCCTTTTGTGTACATATTCAAATTCCTTGTACATATTCAATCATCCTTGCAAATATTCAAGTATAACAAACTTCATTCGTTTGTTTTCATTCGCTTGTTTATACACTGATTCCATTGGTATTAAGAGGAGAATTATTCCCGGTGAAACTGCTCTTAAACCAATAAGCCCCCCTTAAGGTGTAAGTCCCAACTCCTTTGTATATATATCCAAGTATACTAGCTTATCCACTTGTTTTAAACACTTGTTTATATTTTCACACATCATTTGTATATATTCAAGTTACACTTGCTTTAATTGCTTGTTTTATAAACTTATTTATATATTTCCTTCATTAACTCCTGTGAATGCACACACACTTTGTTAATTATACTTGTTCATTTATAACACAATAACTAGTATAACAACTAGGTTCCCCATAGCCTCCTCTTGGGCTTTGTACAAGATAAATCAATTGTTGAGTAAGCCTCCGCTTGGGCTTCATACAAGACAACTGCCTTGCTGAGTTAGCCTCCTCTTGGGCTTCGTACAAAAGGACTCCCCTGTTGAGTTTAGCCTTCTCTTGGGCATCATACAAGAAAGATACCTGGAAATCTCTAACAACCTCTTATTGGGCTTCCAATACAAAGAATCACCTTCGCTAGGATAGAATCCTAAGAGTATGATTTCCCGGTGAAATCACTCTTTAATCCTAAGAGGATCGTTTCCTAGTGAAATCACTCTTAAAGCTAATCCAGCCATACCCTATAGATTTCTCTTGGGCTTCATACAAGGACCCTCGATGTCCCTCGAAATGCCTCATCTTGGGCTTACAATACAAGGACCCTCGATGACCCTTAGAGTGCCTCCTCTTGGGCTTACAATACAAGGACCCACAGGCTTCCTAAAAGCATCCCCTAATCAATAATCAATTTCTCATAGAGATTTAGACATGTATCATATCTATGGAAGAAGTATCTCATCTATAACATCACATACAAATCAAAAAAATTCTTCAAAACAAACACTTTATCAAACACTTTTTCAAATAAAACATCTTTTACTTGTAAGTGGAAACGCTTGTACACTCAAGCAAAACTCCCAATGCTTACAATGAAAGATTCAAACATCTTTCTTAACTTGTAAGTGGTAATGCTTGTACACTCAATCAAAATACCTAATGCTTACAATGAAAGATTTAATCAATCAACCTTTCAAAAATGTATGTGATGAAATAGATTAGATACATTTTTCATTAAGATGACATTTTTCTTTGTCTCTTAATATCACCCTTTTCTTCCACTATCATAAGTGGAAACTACGATTGCTCTGACTTTCTCAACCTCCCTTTGAGAATACGTAGGCACAAGGTCTCATCCTTGGCAAGCATACTTCTTTCTCCCTCAAACCAAACAAAACTTAGTTCCCTTAGATCCGAGCTACAGATGCTCTGATTCCCATTAGGGGATATGTATGTAGAGGATCCCAATGATGTTTGCGATCATAATAATAACAAAACTTAGGATCCTGCCTAACCTACTTTTCTTAAAACCCAAAGGAGAAACTTTCCTGAAATAGAGTAGCAAATAAAACAAACAAACATACAAAAATATGCATAAAACAGTTCCTATATAAAACTATAGATATATAGGGTGCTAATACCTTCCCTTTATATAACCAACCCCCTTACCCTGGTCTCTCCCCAATGCGTTGCGTCTAGCTCACGCTAGTCGCGTCGCATATCATTATCATATTTTAGGGTATTTTAGCTTTCCCCTTTTCCATCTTCTTTTCTTGTTTGGAAACAATAAAGCTTAGTGCTCGCGGCATCTTTTAAAACAAAAAAAATCAAAAGAGTAAATCGTTTTGAGCCTGAGATTCGAATTCCAATTTGATTTCCTCGTTCGTCACTTTTTACCGCGAACACTATGCTATTGGGAAAGTTTCTCCTTTGGGGATTAAGAATGTAAGTTGCGTAGGAACCTAAGTGGGTTTGTTATGATTATGCTCGCAAAGATTATCACAATCTTCTGCATACATATCCCTTAGAGGGAATCAGAGCAATTGTAGCTCGGGGGATAAGGGTAACTATGGTTTGTGTGGTTTGAGGGAGAAAGAAGTATGCTCGCCAAGGATAAGACCTTGTGCCTATGTATTCTCAAAAGGAGGTTTAGAAAGTCAGAGCAATCGTAGTTCCCACTTATATGCTAGTGGACGCAATGTTTTTAAGAGACAACGAAAATTTTCATCTTAATGAAAAATGTATCTAATCTATTTCATCACAAACAGTTGAAATTGAATGTTGAATCTTTCGTTGTAAGAAATGGGCTTTAACTTGAGTATACAAGTGTACCACTTATAGTTCTTAGAACGAGAAGATGTTTTTGTTGAGAAAATGTTGAACCTTTCATTGTAAGAAATGGGCGTTAACTTTAGTATACAAGTGTGCCACTTATAGTTCTTAAAATGAGAAAGATGATTGTTTGAGAAAATGTTTAATTTAAATGTGATGATATAGATGAGAAACTTCTTCCATAGATATTGAAATTCCTGGCAGCAGATACTTAATGTCACAGAGAATGTTATGACACGATGTCGACCTTTGCTTTGACAATTCACATAAATATAGAAAGCGATAAATAACATAATAAGTTGTTCACCGTTCGGTTCTAACAAACCTACGTGCGGAGGCTACCAAGCGGGGAGGAAATTCACTATTAGTAGTATCAATTGAGTTAAACTCACCCGTTTACAACTCCTCACTTAATCACTACCCAATGACACTTCAACCTAAGTCCTACTTAGATCGAGTTCCTACTCACTCCCCTCAATCACGCGGTGATATCAACCTATTGTTTAATTGAATTGTGAAGACACACTTCAATACACTATCTTGATCTCGCTTCAAAGCTTACAATCAAGAGACAAACACTCGTGCTTCAAAGCTTTGGTGATAAACTACCCTTACAATAAATCCTAGTCAATGCACTTATCAATTGATAGTTGCTTGGCTCACAAGAGAAACTAAATTACAAAGACCAGCTGTTAAAACCTTTAACGATTACACAAACCTATTGTTACTAAACCTAACGATATACAAATAAGAGCTGCAATGTCTTCAATAAAATCGGAGGCGTGGTGTAGAGTAAGGGTTGAATTCTTTATATAGAAGCGATCCACGAATCTTGATTTTGGGCTTCCATAAAGATAGCTAGGGTTTACTTAATTCTCTCCTAAAAACATGGTTTGTTCAACAACCAATTTAGGTTTAATTAAGATTAACCTAGCAGCCACGTGAACATGCTTTCTAATAACGAGAAAAACATAAATAAAATGCTCAACAAACTTCGAAAAATCTCGGGAAAAAGCGATTACGAGCAGAATATCACCTTGAATGTCATAACATACATTATGACATCGGTATTTTCTGAAATTTCCGGCCTGACTTTAGCTTCCTGATTACAGTGTACTTTTACCATCCTTGTCCGATGGGATTTATCTTCAATCTCACGAATGTCATGACATCTATCAAGACATTTCTAAAGCCTAGTTTTACCAAAATTGATGCCAACTTAAAACACTAACAAACTCCCTCTTTGGCACATTTTTGGCTAAAACTACTAGACCTATCAGAGTACAAAATGCAGCAGAAGACTAATAACCTAGTTCTAAGTTTTCCTAAGCTTTCCTAAGCTTCAAGTAACTAGAACTAAGAGAAGATAAATTCTACCCATACACAAATCCCATAATTGCCCACAGTTGCCCCACATACAATTGCCCACAAAATTTTAAACTGGCCATACAATTCCCCCCATACAGTTTCCCAAACATTAATACTTCCCACAGTATTTCTTCTCCCCCTTTTTAGCCATAAAGGGCCAAAGGAAACCATACAATTGCCTCAAGCATGCAAGCATAAAAATTAAAGAAAGTACCAATATTGTTAGGGGTACATCTCTGTCAAGGCCTTACAAATTTGTCAACAAAAAAAAACAGTCATCCAAACAAAATTGGAAAAAAGAGAACAGGAAAAAGTTGACAGAGAACAAAACAATCAGGGAACATAAAGGGCCAGCAGCAGCTCAGGTGCTCTCTTCTCCTGAGGAGGCACTGTGAAAGGACACATCTTCAGAGCCTTCTTTGACAGCTACTTCTTGATCAGCCTCAGCATCTTCTTCCATATTGTCAGCAGGGGTGTCACCATTAAGCCTTTCTTCCTCAACTTCTGAGTCTTTTTCTTTTTCAAGGGTGGAGATCAGTGCTTCAAGGGTCTGCTTCCTTGCTTCAAGTTCTCTACAGGTCTCCTTTAGCACAGCTATGACATCTGCCTTCTGAGAATTGGCTTTGACATTAGATGTCTCAGCTGATGTCATGACAATGTCAGGAACATGCTTCCCTTGAAATAGCTTGTAGTGGAAGCCAAGAGCAGGAGCTCTTTTACATACTGAATCTCTATCAACCAGTATATCAGGGTATTGATCAGTTATAATACCACACAGAGAGAGGAAATGCTATTGGTCCTTTTATAGCATAGCGTCATGTTTAAGAATCGATCAAAATGTAGCTTCCATAGTCAAACTTTGCTTTTGTTCCAACAAAAGATGAACCTCCCCAGACCAATGGAGATGGTTGACTTGTGATTCGTGGGAACCCAGTTGGCTGCACCAATCTTGTGAAGAATATCAAATTTGACACTTAATTTGCTAGCGACTTTCCCTTCAATGGCTAATGTTTTACACCTTGGCGATGATTGGTGACATACTTGATTGTCAGTTTCTTCAAGCTCAGGTTGAGCCTCATCTGATCTCCCTAAGTACTTGTTGATTATACTTGAGGAGAACTTCACTTTTCTTCCCCTGACAAACACAACCATGTGACAGGTTCACAATAAACTCTTTCACCAGACCTTCATAACAGTTTGAGAACTTCACCACAGTTCTCATCAACCCAGCTTCCTTGATCAGGTCAATCACCTCTTTGCATTCAAGGGCATCTTGGTGCAGTTCCCTTTCAAGTGCTATTCTTTTCAAGCTCACATATTTCCACCTATTAGCATTTTCGGGTGGTGAAAATGTTGTCAATTGGTACTTGGGAACTATGGAATTTTCCCAAGACAACCTTCTCTTTGTGGATGTCACGACATTCTGTAACATCAAAGTCGAGTCATCTGATCGAGGGCTCAGGTGCTTTTCTTTTCCTCACAATTGAGGTGCTCTTTGCTTTAGGAGAATCACCAGCATTCCTTACTTTACCCTTCCCTTTGGAAGTTCCAGCCTTGTTGCTTTTTCCAGATTTTTCCACAGCCTTCCTCTACAGGAGTCTTGCAACCAACTTGACTTTCTTCTCATGAGCAGCTTTGAGGCACTTTTCTTCCCTTTCTGTTCATTACCCTTCTAGCAATGCTTGGATTAACCTTGGCTATGAGGTCATTATCAGAAAACTCCTCATCTAGACTGATGATATGAGAAACCATATTATGATTGGTGTTCCTCTCAAGAGTATCTTCAAGAATGCTATCAGATATGTTATCAGCAGAGACAGCAGAAGAGTTATCAGGGGTACAATGATCTGGAGATTTTTCAAGAATCTCATCGGGATCTCATTCACATTATCGCGGAGATTCCATTTCATTATCATCTTGACACCTTTCGCGGGCGGAAGGATTAACATCAACTTTGACGGAGAGTCCACATCATCACGGATGTCTTGACATTCTCATTGACATCTGGATCAAGCGCCAAGAATGGCGGACTTATGATTAGGGGCGGGATCCAGTGCAGTTTATTCCGTTTAGGATATCGGACACTATCCTAGCTATGGCCACATGTCTGACCTAGTCCCGGAGAGGATGATGGAATAGAAGTCTTACGAAGGGGATGCTGTGCCCTTCTTGCATTTCTTGTGCGTAGCTTCTTGACTCTTTCTGGGTCAGTTGCCATGGTGTTGGAGTAGCAGTCAATGCTTGACTTGCATGGCTTGATCTTTGACCTATCTTCATTCATGGAAGGAGATGAAGATCACGATTGTTGAGATGATGAGGAGGATGAAGACATTTTTCGATGGTTGTTGTGGGAATGAGGCGAAATTGGCAAGGGGTTTAGAGTTTCTTTTAGAGGAAGTAAGAGTGATGCAACCTTCAAATGGAGAAACTCTTATATAAGGATGTCTCTTCCTATTCTTGTACTTTTTAAAATGGGGATGAAAGTACCTAAATGCCCCACTTATGGGTAATTGAAATATCAAGTCCAATTCATCCCTTGTTGTAGGCTCAATTAATTGCTACAACTTCTTATGTAGATAAATACCCAATTTGTCCCTTAAAGACTTAAACTGACTATCCTCAAGTACTTTTGTAGAAATGTCAGAGGACAATGTCATGACATTCTGCGTGACATTGTACTTAGTCAGCATCTGCTTCATCCAGACCACCCTAGAACAATTGTTATCAGCTATTGTGAGTTCGGCTTCAACATTGTATAGGACCACACAGTTTTGCTTCTTGCTGATCCAAGGAATGAGATTACTTCTCAAGAGTGAACATCCATCACAGTGACATTTATACAAGCTTTGATCAATACTTTTTCCAATTGATCTCTTGGACACTTCGATGTGGAGGGACAATAGTCAGTGATCTTGCCATTCATCATTCAAGCTTCTTGACACATTTCTTTGCACCTTGTTACGTGAAAGAAGTGTTGAGTCATCCATCAATCTATCGAGACTTCTTGATTCAAGTGATTACCATAGATTGAAGCCACCATAATATTTCCTCCTCGCCAAAGGATATTATCAAGACTTTTCTCCTGTAACATTTGTGATACACTTGGTCGACCTCTCATGCGAACCTAGTACTTTGCTTACTTGAGGTGATCAAATGTCGGACATTGAGTGAGACATTCGATTTCTGTCCACCCTTACAATTACCATAGATCTTCCCTTTTCCCATATGGATTCTTGGTAATCTTGACTCCTCTAGGAAGACCCTTTTCATTCCTCACGAGGTGTGGTGATCGATTCTTGTTGCCCCACTTCACTTTCTCTTCATCTTTGTCATAGAGCACATAGATGGCAGAGTGAGGTTCTCAGACTCCCATAAGTAGCAGTTGTCCTTTGATCTGACACCTCTCATAATCACTACTTTATCATCATTGGTCACAAGACATTCAGTCTTAGTGAAGTTGACTATGAATCCCATATCACATAGCTGACTTATGCTAATGAGATTTGCAGTCAAACCTTTTACCAGCAATACTCCATTCAGGTTTGGAACTCCATACCAGTTTGAGTTTCCAACACCTTTGATTTCTCCTTTAGCTCCATCTCCAAAGGTAACAAAGCTGGTAGAATGAGGCTTAACATCATTGAGAAGATTTCTATCTCCAGTCATATGCTTGGAGCACCCACTGTCAAAATACCAATCTTCCTTGGGAGATACTCTAAGAGAAGTCTGTGCTATCAGAGCTGTAGTCTTCTTCTTCTTCCACTGATGAGTGTATGATGCCTTGTTGGACTTAGGCTTCTCATAAGGAACTTGATTAGGATACCCATGTAGCCTATAGCAGGTGGACTTTATGTGACCAAACCTTCCACAATAATAACATCTCCATCTTTGAAACTTTTGGTTCAGTTTTCTATGATTTTGATGTTGACCCCAATGTTGTGACATCTGCTTTGACATTGGTTCATTAGGTCTGTTTTTCTTTTTGTGATAAACAAATTTCTTAGCCTCCACATACCACAGGCGGACCTATTTCTGTTACGTGGTATGACATCCTCTTTGCCTTTGACTTCCCCTCTCTCAGTTATTGGCAAATCTCTTTGTAGCCATATCTGTCCCAGACACATTTTGGTTTATCTTTGTGACAACTGTTTTGACATTGTTCTCCATGTCTCTTCTTCTTAGTGTCACCAGGGTTTCTTTTCACCACATACCTAGACCATGCTTATTTCACGCATTTTGTCAGTGAAGAATTTCATCCAATTTTTGAACTAGATGTCGACATTTTGTGAGACTTATACATCGATCAAGTTTGGAGTTCAACATGACCATATCACTTTGAGGAGAGTTATAGTGGTGTGTTTTCCTTTTCTCGACCTCAACTTCACATTCTCGACTTCCACTTCTCAATCGGCTTTTTGATCCTCGTTACCTTACACACTTCACCACTTTTCACACACGACTTCACAGGGTCTCGGAAGCTCTTCAAATGTTGCTTCCTCATCACTAGAATCCATATCAGAATTGTACACTCCAGTGAGAGCAGTGACAAGTTTGGCACCTTCTTCCTCGATTCACTTCGAATCACCATCGGACCAGTGATGACCGTTCCTTTCTTTTGTTTCTTAAGAAAGGTGGGATATTCAGCTCTAATATGTCCATATCCTTCACATTCATGACATTGGACTCCTCTGGTTTGACTTCCTTTTTCTTCTGACTTGGATCTTCTGCTGGAGTCATAAGATATGTTGATGTCAGATGGAATGTCCTTGACATTTGACCTTGACTTTGGATCAATCCTCTTGATGAGTTTGTTGAACTGTCTTCCAAGCATAGTTATAGCTTCAGATATCTTCTACTCATCTTCCACCTTGCATCCTTCTTCAGTATTGGATACAAGTGCTATGCTTTTGTTCTTCCTGTCAACAGTTTCACTGATTCCCATCTCAAAAGTCATAAGAGATCCAATAAGCTCTTCAACTTTCGAGTCTTGATGTCTGTGCCTCCTCTATTGCGTTACTTTCATTGCAAATCTTTTAGGCAAGGATCGAGAATTTTCCTCACTAGCTTCTCCTCGACATCTTTTCACCAAGAGCTCCTGAGGCATTGGCAATCTCCAAAACATTCATGTGAAACTCATGAATAGTCTCATCTTCCTTCATCTTCAAATTCTCAAATTTGGTAGTGAGCATCTGAAGTCTTGACATCTTCACCTTGGATGTTCCCTCATGAGTGGTTTTGAGGGTGTCCCAAACATCCTTGGCCAGTTCACATTGATGAACCAATCTGAAGATGTTTCTGTCAATACCATTAAATAAAGCATTCAGTGCTTTAGAATTCCCCAGGGCAAGCTCCTCTTCCTCTTTGCTCCATTCTTCCTCAGGTTTCAAGACAGTAGTCCCATCTTTCTCAACCTTGGTTGGATGTTTCCATCCTTTATCAGCAACTCTCCAAGCCTTGATATCCACTGATCTTAAGAAGGCAACCATACGAGGCTTCCAGTACTCATAATTAGACCCATCCAGAATAGGTGGTCTACCTCCAAATCCTGTTTCCTTATCCATTAAGCCAGAAACTATAATCCCTAGATCTCACCCGAAATAACAAGCGGTGCACCTCGATGCCAATTGAAATTCACGGCAGATACTTAATGTCACGAGAATGTTATGACACGATGTCGACACTTTGCTTTGACAATTCACACGATAAATATAAAGCGATAAATAACACAATAAGTTGTTCACCCAGTTCGGTTCTAACAAACCTACGTGCAGGCTACCAAGCCGGGGAGGAAATTCACTATTAGTAGTATCAATTCGAGTTAAATTCACCCGTTTACAACTCCTCACTTAATCACTACCCAATGACACTTCAACCTAAGTCCTACTTAGATCGAGTTCTACTCACTCCCCTCAATCACCGTGATATCAACCTATTGTTTAATTGAATTGTGAAGACACACTTCAATACACTATCTTGATCTCGCAAGCTTACAATCAAGAGACAAACACTCGTGCTTCAAAGCTTTGGTGATAAACTACCCTTACAATAAATCCTAGTCGATGCACTTATCAATTGATAGTTGCTTGGCTCACAAAGAAACTAAATTACAAAGACCAACTGTTAAAACCTTTAACAGTACACAAACACATGTTACTAAACCTAACAGTACACAAATAAGAGCCTGCAATGTCTTCAATAAAATCTGGAGGCGTGGTTGTAGAGTAAGGGTTGAATTCTTTATATAGAAGCAGTCCTGAAACTTCAGTTTTGGGCTTCCATAAAGATAGCTAGGGTTTACTTAATTCTCTCCTAAAAACATGGTTTGTTCAACAACTAATTTAGGTTTAATTAAGATTAACCTAGCAGCCACGTGAAACATGCTTTCTAATAACGAAAAACATAAATAAAATGCTCAACAAACTTCGAAAAATCTCGGGAAAAAGATTCGAGCAGAATGTCACCTGAATGTCATAACATACATTATGACATCGATTTTCTAATTTCCAGCCACTTTAGCTTCCACATACAGTTTACCATCCTTGTCCAGTAGGATTTATCTTCAATCTCTGCAGTCATTGGCCACATGGCCGAACTTTCCACACTTGAAACACTTCTTGTCATTGTTCTTACAGTCCACCATACGATGTCCTGTCTCACCACACTTATAGCACCTAGCGGAAGAACTAGAATCTCCTCCACTAGACTTCTTCCAACCTCCGGATCTCTGATTACTCCTATCATAAGGCTTACCACGATCCATCTGTTGTTTACCTTTCCTGTCAACATACCCCCGAGCATTCGACCTAGTGTTAGCAAGATCCTCCTCGAGAATCCTACTACAATCAACGGATCGGAAAATCTTGGATCTGACGATACCACCTTAAATCTCGTCACGAAGACCATTCTCAAACTTGATACATTTGGAAAATTCTCCATCCGCATCGTTGGGGTAATGAGCATAATACTTTGCTAACTCGAAAACTTCGAAGCATACTCACTGACAGTCTTGTTACCCTGCTTGAGCTCCAGAAACTCAATCTCTTTCTTACCTCTGACATCCTCAGGAAAATACCTCCTCAGAAAAACTCTTCTGAACGCAGCGCAGCCCAAGTCAGTACAACACCATCTTCTTCTAGTTCAGCTCGGGTAGCAACCCACCAGTCATCAGCTTCCTCAGCTAACATGTGAGTTCCATATCTCACCTTCAGCTCTTCTGCACAGTCAATCACTCTGAAGATCCTCTCGATCTCCTTCAGCCATTTCTGAGCACCTTCGGGATCATGTGTACCTTTAAACAATGGAGGATTGTTCCTCTGAAAATTCCCCAATTGTCTGTTAGCACCAATCACAGCTCCCTGCTGATTCCCTCCGAGCACTCCAGCCAACATTCCCAAAGCCTCAGCAATAGCAGCATCATTCCTTCCGTTACCTCTTCCGGCCATTGTTCTGTAAAAAATAACAAAACAATCTACATCAACACACAAGTATCGACAGTGTCACTTCACACTAGTCACATACTAAAGGGATAACGACACAGGACAAGACCGACTATGCTCTGATACCACTATTGTAACACCCCATCTAAATACCCCGAATATATTAATTAAATTAATATCTAATTCATCTTTAATCAGAGTTTACACGGTAAAATAAGGGATGTCACAATTAATAATCAAAATAACTTCATTCAAACAGTAGCCATGCTACACTGAGGATCATCGTCCAACAATTCGAAACATCATAAGACCATGTCTTACACAGCGGAATTACCAAAATCAATCAAATTAATAAAGCATCGTAGTTCTCAAGGAATTCAAATCCAAAACTATTAAATAATAATAATTCTCTTAACTAAGCGTTCCCATGTTACAAACTAATCGAGCATGACAACGACACACGGACTAATAGACAAGCTCTAGAGCCATCCTCACGACTCCTCATTGCTAATTCAATGCGAAATGGTAAAGTAAGGGTGAGACTTCTCATAATTAAAGCATATTATAAGTCTTTCAATCAATAATATAATGCAAGCATATTATTCTACCACTCAATACCAATCGAATCAATACACAATCATAATCATACAATTCAACATGCATCTTCAATCAACAATAAAGGCATTGCAACGGAAGACATCCTAACATGTTACAATCCTATGCAAACACTAATGCAGACTCAATGCATGCGGTGACTTCGTGACCAAGTCACCCAACACGATCCATCATCCACGGATACGGTCCATCGATTCGTCCATAACCACTCGGACACGAATCCGCCTAACCACCCATCCTCACTCGGGTATCGGTTATCGGTAATTCAAGTCAAATTCCGCACAATGGGAATTAACTTCACCAAAATAATGCATATGCACACATCAATAGCATGCAACATTAATCGGTCTATGTATACATTCATTTAACATAAGCGAATCACCAAAATCAACATGATATATCAACAATTCATGCATACATCTACATCGGCATAATCATGCAAATTAATCAGCATACATCTAACCTCGGCATAAACATGCTATCACATCTACACATCACGGTATCCTTATCATCAGTACCTCTACTACACATACATCTTTAATGCATGATTAAAATTCATCATTTTGAAATTATACCCCTTTCCCAAAATAATTTCAAGTTTTCCAAAATATTTTCATTTCATAAGGTAGAACATTAAATTTAAGAAATAATGTCCAAAGCAGCGCTCAAAGCGGACTTACGGTTTGAAAGTTATGAATTTTGAAGTTTCAAAATTTTCAAAATAAAGCGAGGAACCGGTTCCTCCACAGAGTAACCGGTTCCCACAAGTTCAAAATAACGTGCCCTGGAAAAATGTATGGGAACCGGTTCCTCGTAGGGAACCGGTTCCCGAAGCAAAATTCGATCCCTACGGAAAAATCAATGGGGAACCGGTTCCTCCCACAGGGAACCGGTTCACGAGTTCAAAATCCCATTTTCACCATTTTAAAATCTGGAACCGGGTTCTCCGGGAACCGGTTTCCACGACGTTCAGACCAAAATCTTAGTTTTTGACATTTCTTCCATCCTCAATCAATCCAATTTTACCCACGAATCCCATCATTGGAAACACCAAAATATATCATTTTGCATCATTCATCACATCAATTATCATCTTTCCATCATTTCTATTCATTAAGCGACACCTTAATCATATTCGGACATATTCGACCTGATCGGACTCACTCTAACACCGACACTATTAGGTATACCTCCAGGAACCTAGAATTCCTAACATAGATTTCCTAACATGCCATAACCTATATTATCAACATGAAACCTATAATAAGCCATAATCGGTCGAAATCACCCACGGTGGTTTCTTGAGATTCACGCTCCTAGGTCTTTTCCTTCTTTCCTTCTCTTCTCACTTCTACGTAGCCTTGTTTTCTCCAAATGAATCTATTTTTCTTCTTTTCCTTATTTCATTCCTTTTATTCCTCTTATTTCCTTTTAATCATAATTAAATAAAATAATATCACTTTCTCCTTCAATTAATTCCATCATAAATCTTAATATTCCAACATATTAAATAAATTATGTTCTCAATTAAATAATTAATTAAAAATCATAATCATTTAATTATTGAATTATTTTGGGGTGTCACATCACCTCTACGGACAAGACAATTTCGGTTGGATTTGGTTTTTTAGAAAGTGAGAAAGAATACAATGTCACTTGAGCATTGGGTATTTGCAAGACTTTGTTGAAAGATCCAAAAAATATACCTACAGTAATTGTTACCAACCGAGATAACGCCCTTATGAATGTGGTTAGCACTATGTTTGCTTCATCAACTGTAATACTTTGTCGGTATCATATAACAAAAAATATGAGAGCAAGGCTAAAACCCGCAGTTGGCACCAAAGAGAAAAAGGGTGACGACGGAAACATGGTCAAATTCGGTATTGTGGTTGAGAAGATAATGGGTGTGTTGACTGATATTCTTAATTCTTGTTGTATGTTGAGTCTGTAACATCCCGATTTTTAATAGCTAATTATTAGTTATTATTATATATTATATTATGTGATAATTATTTTAGTTGGGAGATTTAAATGAATATTTGAGTTATTTGAATATGCGTCTTATTTAATTAATTGGGTTTTATGAGTAGAATTGTGGTTATTTGGTATTGGGCCTAAGTTTAAGAATGGAAGTAATAGGGAGGTGTTAAGTATTAAGCCCAATAAAACATTACTAGTTAGTAAAGGTTAGAAGGAAAAAGATAATTAGTGTTGTCATTTGGAGAAAAGAGAAAAGAGAAAGAAAAAGAGAAGAGAAGAGAAGAGGAGAAGAAGAGAAAAGAAGGTGAAACCCTAGGAAGTCAAATCTTCAAGAGGTAAGGGGGAGAATCTTCATTATTATGCATTTATATGTTGTTGGATAGTGATTAGTAACATGCTATAGGATTGGGTATCTCTAATTCTAGGTTTTTTATTCTCAAATTGAAGTTGTAATTTGGGGATTTTGATGATTAGAACTAGATTTGATGATATGAATAGGTTCTCTATAGTGTATACATGTTAGATGATGTTTATTTGGTGTTAAATTAGCATTAGAATATGTTTTGATAGTGGAAATCATGGCTGGACAGATGCAGGTCCATAGCAGATTGTTCTGCATAACAGCAAGGGCGTTGAGCACGCGAGGTGGCGCTAGGCGTGGCTTACTGGTCGCAGAAAAATGATAATTCTGTTTTATGTATGAATGGCTTAGGGTATTGTTTTCTTATGATTTATCCTTAATTTACATGATTTCTAATAATTGTATTTATGAGTTTTGGATCATGTTTGGATGCAATTTCGTTGATTACATGCTACTTGAATTAGTTTATGTATGTTATGTTTTGGATGGATTATTGAGAATAACATATGTTGGCTTGAATACTATATGTTATGTTCATTGCTTGTTGTTGATGAAACATGATGTTGTGCAATTGGCGGATAATTCAAAGGAGTTGAATAATGGTGATATGCTTGAATAATTGAGGTTGGTGTATAATCTTAATTTGCATATGTTGCTTGATGAATTTCACCTGCATACATGGTTGAACTTGAAAACTGAGGTGGTGAAACTTTAGGTTCACATTTGTCTCGATTCTTGAATGAATAAGTAGCTTTGATTCTAAGATAATGAATTGGAAGTCGGGTGAACGAAATGTTCCCAATGGTACCACATGCATATTGAGTCACATTGCATTATTGTCACATGAGTCATTGATGAATATGAATTATGTGTATTGGCATTTCGATACTTGATTATGTAAACAATTGAATTGTTTGGATTGATGACAATTATGCTAATTGTAATATATATGAATATGTTATACTTGGAATGTTTGTATAATCATATTATGTTGGAATATCACTTGAAGTGTGTGGAATTCGTGAATAGATGTTGTTTCTATATTGCTTCCAATCATATATATTTGGATAATGATGTGAATTCTCACCCTTCTATTATGATGTTGCCTCTATGGGTAACATGCAGGTTTCGAGGATAGTGGTGCTTCGCACGAGACTAGTTGAGGAGTTTATCTATTTATTTCTTATACTAGATAGTGAGTCATTGCTCTGGTCATGTAACACGGGGATTATCTGGATTTCTTCTTTTATGAGATGTTTGTTATGTATTCTCATATATTTTGTATTTGTATGTTGAGATATTATGTTGATGTGGTCGTGGTGCTGATGTATGAATATTTTTGACTTGATTATGTTATGGATTCATTGTTGTTTCATCCAATAATTATAGTATGGGATATAATCATTGATAGTATCTGATATATTAAATACTCCGCTATGAAATGCATAGTTTTATTTTAAAGCATGAAATTCAAATATGTGTTATAAGTATGACCAAGTGCATGTTAATGTTTGTTTGTTGGTTTTCCTAAGTATGGAAAATAACATGTGACACCCTTTGTATGCGTGCATTTTATTTTACTCTGATTTATATCATGATTATTTGGGGATAGAAAATAGGTGTTACAGAGTCCACTATCCTTGACCACGTGAAAGAGAAATTTGTATGTGCTCGAACAGATCGTCTTAGACATTTAGGGAACACAACAACTAATATAGTGGAATATGCACATGCGACATTGAAAAGTGGTATGGTGATAGTCAGGAAGACTTTTGTAGATAATGGGACATTGTGAGCCAAATGCTCCAAAATCAACATAATGAAATTCAAACAATATTTGGTAGGAGCAAAACTATATTGGAACACAGATTCAAAGACAACACTCTGTACTCGCAGTTGGTTCACAATATATCTCGTGCGGGATTGAATTTCATTTTTTATGAAGCAAAACAAGCAGAAACAATGTGGACATATAGTTTGAAATGCGGATGTATAATAAGGATGACTTACGGGCTACCATGTGCTTGTATTATTTCAAAAAAAAATAAGCTCAATTCCCCCATACGTATGGATGAGGCTTGCACTCATTGGAAAAGGCTTCGATTCGACGAGTCCGAAAAGGAAGGTAAATCCAACATAACCATTACAACCTAGTTGGAAGTCATTATGCATCAATTTTCTAAAGTGGATGATGCTACAAGTTTGTACATTAAAGAACAAGTGAGAAAATTCGCATTTCCAAAAACAAATGATTTGAAACCCCCATCGCAACCGGTGAAAACTAAAGATACGCCTAAAAAGGTGAAAACTTCACAAGCTGAAAGCACAACAAAGCGTAATCCTTCTTACGACGAAGTTGTTGATGAAATATTCTTGAATTCTCCAACCCCAAAATCCAAAACAAGTGTTAAAAAGGGAGCTTGGATTTCTAAACCACCTCGTACACCGCCTATTATAAAACAACCACAACCACAACCACCACTGATAATCTACATTGATGAGATGCCACTTTTTATGCACAAATACATTGAAAAAATCGAGGATGTTGGGAGTGATGGTAATTACGGGTATCGGGCCGTATCTGGGTTGCTTGGTCAAGGAGATGAGAAACACGCTCTTGTGCGCCAAACACTTAAATACTTAAAAAACACGGGGCTTAACTCACATATGCATGTGCGAATTCACCTCTTATTTTAATAAAAAAAATCGTGGTGGTTGCGGAAGTGCACATACGAATTTCCCTTATTTGTATAAAAATATGGGTGCACTTCCGAATTAACTTCTGATAAGATTTCTTTGGTCTATGTTACTCCAAATTTCCTATATATTGAGTCTCCAAACAATTTCATTCTTCATAATAAACCAAAACCAAAAATGGCATAAACATATACACACTTTGCTTTTGTCTACTTCAGTGGTGCGCAGTCGCCACTTCAATTCAGGTTCTCGCATGACACGTCGTTCGTCGAGCTCATTATGATATTGCATTCTCTCTTGCAGTATCCAGAGAATCGAAAGGTGGTCAAGCTTGAGTATCGTTCACCTTCACTTGACATTGAAGAAAACGTAAAGTTCACCCCGTTTGAGCTCAAGAATGATGGCGATTTAGAGATTATGTGGGATGTCTTTCAACAATACTTTTCCAAGGGTCCAATTGAGATGGATGCGAGGTTTCGAAGATCGGCAACAGGTGTTATCAAGATGTTGCAACGTCCTCAACTTCTCGTTTATAACAATATGTAATTTTAATTTTCTGCATAACTAATAATGTAATTTTTTTGAATTATGTTGAATGAATGTTATGAATTATGTTGACTAATGTTGATTGATCTGCCCAGAGATAAATTCACAGATGCACATCCGGAAAAAACTAACAGATGACTTCGCATGTGCACATGCGAAGTAAATCTAAGAAATTATATTGATGGTGTGCTCGCATGTACACTTGCGAATTCTAAAGGTATTTTGAGTTTTTCGCTACACATCTTGGAGAATGGTACTAGATATGGAAGAAAAAATTTCCCATTTTAATTAGATCTAAGGTGGTTGGATTTTCTTGTAAAAGAGCATTTGTATGAGGTGAGCAGTACAAGTTTCATACTATATATAAATTAAAATAAAATATATTTAAAATTATCATACAAAATAAATAAATAAAATAATACAGATTTTTTTAATATATTTTAAAAATAAATCTATCAAACAGGTTTTTCCATTTTTAAAATAATTTTCAAAAGTAAGATTACCAAATATATTTTGTTTTGTTTTATTCTTCAAAATAGTTTTTTAAAATTAATTTATAAAATAAATTAAAATTCTAAAGGAGGAAAGTAGTGTCTAGATAAATCACTCAAATTTTATATAATTAATAATAATTGGAAAGAATAAAGGAAATAAAATATTAGTATGAACAAAAAAAAAATTTATAAAAATACAACTTGTTATACAATATAAATATAAAAAGTTTTACCTTCTCAACAAATCACATATTAATGTATAATTTTAAAATAATTAAAAGTAAAAGTAAATTATGATAGACAATTATAGAGCCGCTTTATTTCAGCTTTAAAAATATAAAAAAATTTATATTTGTGAATATAAGTTTTATTAAAATCGTTTTTTAAAATATTAAAAGTTTTTTTATATTCGTTTTGTATGAATTGAAACACTAGTTTTGACATCCTATAACATAAACATACATTATCGAATACTAACACATTGTCAAAATCATAATTTTAAAAAAATATAATATTTCAAAAATAACTTTTATGAAAATATATTTGTAATAGCTTCAAAACTAAATAATTTTAAAAAATTTTGATATCCAAAAAAAAATTTAATAAAATGAAATACCGAAAATAACATTTTAATAACAACTATTCAACTCAAATTTTAATTGAAAAGTTTTTATAAAGAATTTCTTTTATAAATGTTTTTTACACAATTATATAAGACACTATAAAAATTATTTTGTTAAAAATACCAAAACAATCAGGTCCATAATTGATTAGTAATGTAAAATTTGTATATTTAAATTTGTTAAATTTGACTCAATTAATTTATATAGATTACCCTTAGAAAATGTAGAAAATCCAAACTTTTAAATTAAATTTCTTTTATAGTAAATCATTAAAAGAATTTGATCCAGTTTCAAGATATGATATAATAACCATATATATAGATAAATAAATAAAAAGCATATAATGATAATCCAATTAAAGCATATTCACTTTAACCATTTTTAATTAAATAAAAATGGTAAAACGTTTACAAATTCTATGTGCCAACAAAATACTTTGAATAATACCAATAATCCTATCAATCCATTTCCTCCCTCCCTCAAAAATTCAAAGATATAAAGAAGAGATAGAAGAGGTGACCAGTTGCATGCATGAAATGGCTAAGAAGGCAGTGTTGATAGGGTGCAACTATCCAGGAACAAAGGCTGAGTTAAAAGGGTGCATTAACGATGTGAGGAGGATGCATGAATGTCTTATTCGCAATTATGGATTTTTAGATGAAGATATCACAGTTCTCATTGACACAGATCGTTCTTACACTCAACCTACTGGCAAGAACATTCGATTTGCCATGTCTAAGTTGCTTCGATCAGCCCAGCCCGGTGACGTGCTATTCATCCACTATAGTGGTCATGGTACCCGTCTCCCTGCTGAGACCGGAGATCATGATGATACTACTGGTTATGATGAGTGCATTGTTCCCACCGATATGAATCTCATCACTGGTGAATTTGTTTACTTTCTTTTACTTCATTTTGACTCCCTTTCCTATTATTTCTAATTATTACTATTTTATATGTTTTCTGATTGTTTATTTTAATCTATTTGAACTGAGTCAAAGACTACTGAAAAAAATTGGATCTGCAGTACCAAGTAATTCAATAAACATTTGACATGTAAATATTGGAGGAATATTGGAGGAATATGGTGATTTTGTTGAAATCTAATTAATTAATCATAATCCTTGCTCAAACTTTGATGACTCTTAACTTGAATACTATGCTGAACCAAAAGAAAAAATTTCGATGTTCTGTATGAATTTTTTAAAGATTACAATTTACAAAATAACGCTTGGAAATTAAGACTTACAATATAAAATATTCTGCTTTTAAGAAATTGTATATTATTAGACATTATTGTATCTTTTGACAGGGTATATTATTATGTAAGGGTTAAAAAAACTGCAAAATGATGCTTACATTGTCACTACGTTAAACGATGCTAATAGTTATTTTGTCTGCCAAACAGACGAAGATTTCAGAGAGTTTGTAGCAAAGGTACCTAGGGATTGTAAGATCACAATTGTATCGGATTCCTGCCACAGTGGTGGATTGATTGAATTAGCAAAGGAGCAAGTAGGAGAAAGCACACAGGAAGGAGGACCTATTCCATCTCCTGGCTTCAAAAACTTCCTTCATAGAACTGGAGAAGATACATCCGAGTCTCGTGGTATTGAGGATGAACATGGTGAACTTCATCATGGGGATCACAGCTATGTGAAGAATAGGTCTTTGTCTCTTTCAACTCTTATTGACATACTGAAGGAGAAAACTGGGGAGGATGATGTAGAAGTTGGAAAGATAAGGCCTACTCTATTCTATATCTTTGGGGAAGATGCTAGTCCTAAAGTGAAGAACTTCATTAAGTTTTTCTGGAACAAATTTCAACTGGGTGGAGATGAGAGTGGAGGCCATAGTGGAATTTTGGGACTGGTGAACAATCTTGCCCAAGGACTTCTCAACTATAAGCTGAGTGACAGTGATGAGGAGAACGAAGATCGTACACCAGAAGCACATGGTACGTCAACTAAGCATAACATTGTAGCACGTGGAATTCTACTTAGTGGTTGCCAAACTGACCAGACTTCTGCTGATGCTAGTCCACATGGAAATCCTGATGAAGCTTATGGGGCTTTTAGCAATGCTATACAAGCTATAATTGCAGAAACTGGTGGTGCAATTACGAATCGACAGCTTGTGATGAAGGCTAGGAAGAAACTTCACAGGCAGGGTTACACTCAGAAGCCTGGACTTTATTGCAGTGACGATCATACCAGTGCTCCTTTTGTGTGCTGATATGAAAATGATACATCGTATGTTGATTTTCAAGTACTTTAATAATTTTCCTACAATCAATAAATATTTACTTTAAATCTGATTATGTGTAGAATATGATTTTCGATAAATAATGTGGAGCATATGATGCAATTCAGTTCATGTATCATATTTGAAAGGAACCCGTATATGTCGGTGATCACCCATATAGTTATACAATTTTGAATTATACACACTTGATGATGTAATCAAAATATTGAAATGGAGATTGCACAATCGTGCTGATATCAATGAGAACAATGGACTTTCCTTTCTGCAAAATTCAGCAGAAAACTTAAGCTTTTATCTAAAACAAAAACTTTTTGTGATCTTCAAAAAAGGGAGACGCCTGGTGCCTCAGATCTGATCTTCAAAAAAGGGAGGTGGCTAGTGACTCAGGTCAATCATCCAGCTCTATAACCCAAGTTAAACCTACAGATGTCAAAAGCAAATATATAAGTGTTGTATCACGTTGCAAATAAGAATAATTGAGGAAACTAATATTATTAAGTTTTTAATGTTGAAATCGGAACAAAAGTCTATCCTTTCTGTTTGAGCATGAGGTTTTTTATTGCAAAAATATAAAAAGAAAAAGAAACGATATGTATATGTGCAAATGTATTTTTTAAGAATAAGGTGGTGTGCGTAGGGGTAGAGAGAGAGAGAGACCATGAAGGACAGTTTTAACAGCTGCATTAGGTACAAGAAGCCCAACTATATGTCTGTTATCTGATGTAGTTTCAACACGAACAATTCGTAGCCTCTTATGTATTTGCCGGGCCTGTACATATTTTTATTTTCTGTAAGAATTCTCTTGCACAATAAAATAATAATCCAATTTGATGCAAAGTATAATGCTCCAATGTTTAAACAATCCACCATATGTTCAACAGAATCAGCATATTATTCATGATAAAGAAAGTTTTTCAGTTCTGAGGTTGCTGAAAAGTTAGTTATATCACAACAAAAGCTATCCATTACAATTTTCACATTGCCAACATAACCAATTCAAAACTCAAATAATCCAATCTAAAAGATATCAGTGACAAAATGATACATCATACGTCAATTAAGAATTTTAGCTACTGCAAATTATAATCTTTCTCATGAATGATTTATGAGTTGGTGAAATACCTGCTTAGAGAGAGCCGTTTGTATGTTTCCCCAAACAGGAAGAATAACACCACCTAAGATATTTACTTCCTGTAGTCTTGAGCCAACTGAACAGAAGTTACCAAGCTTACAATTGGGACCATGCATGCACTGACAACAAAGGCAGTAAGATTACAAGTCAAAATTTGAGATAATGTGAATTTGAAAAATCTACATATTTTCTCATCCCGTGACTAAATGAGTGAGGCACACTAACGTGCATATAGTACACATGCACTGATAGATTAGATTCTAAATCCCATAGATGATACAGCAAGGTAGAATACAACTTTATCATACAACCGCAAATAAATGTGTGGTTTAGTTCCATGTGTACCAATTAGACCACAAGTTCTGAACAAGCAACAAGGTGTTTCTATAGAAGAAGGTCCAGGAATAATGATGAAGGCCTGACAGTTTCTGAGAAGGAAGGTGGGAGGTATCCGGCAAGAGGGGGCTAATTCATTTGAGAAGCAAGAGAACCACAGGGGGGACAGGTGTCACTGAGAGGATGAGGAAGTGTGATATTGGTAAACATTTGAGAATGATGGAGATGTTGGCAAATTTGGTTGGGCAGACATGCTGGCCTGACAAAGGGGAATCCTATCATTCTGTTTTATTGTATTTTCTATTGCTTCGTTTTGTTTACTGGTTTCCATATTCAGACTTGTCTCAACTGTAAGCTAGTCTCTCTGCAGGGGATTATTCCCATTCTTAAATATTTAATAGTTCAAATGTGTACAATGTTCTTATCAGTTCCTTGCATAAAGTTACAATTATGAGAGATAATGTATGGTATATGTACCTGCTTAGATGAAACTTTATATTCGCGTTCCCAGCCTTTTTGAGCCTCCTCTAAAGATGAAACTTTTGAATATTTTCTAGTTAACTCTGCCAGATGCATATCCCTATAATTGCATGGGGGAAAATGGGTAAAGAATAAAATAAAATTAAAAGAAGGCCAAGTAACTGAAATACATACCGAACTGATTCTCCGACAGGGGGACGAACTATCTTATACATAGCCGGAGCAGAACTAGGACAGAAAGAAGAACAAACATAATAACATCAGTAAATGAAACCAGAAAGTTTTACTATGTACTTGACTGAAGGTGTCCCCACAATATCTACCGATTCATCTTGAGTAACTGTATTTCTTGAATTCAGAAATTGAGAGACTAATCAATCACAGTGACAGACATAAATACGAACAAATTTATTTAATTTCTCTGATCCTTTCTTAGTATCATGCCAAAAGAAATTTATCCCTTTGAGCCCTTATCCTTTTAACTCAGAAACGTGTTAATTCAACACATCCAAGAGATATTGTCACAACAATCCATATTTTTGTATATAACATAATCTTAGATGGAGAGTTTAGAAAATAAATAAATGGGCAGAAACAAAGAGTAAAAATAAAACACATGGAATGTAAATGCAATAACAGAAACAGAGATAGATGTAATGTATAGGATTCAAGAGTAATTTATACTGTGATAGAAAATAGTCACTCAGGATTTCAAGATTACACGAAACTTACCATACAATGCAAGTTACAACTATAGAACAAGCAATGTTACATGGGACTAAATGTTGGGCAATTAATAATCAATGAGAAAGAAATTCTAAAAATGCTGGACAAAATAAACGGTTATTTACAGAAATTGAATAACAAGTACTACAAAAACCAGAAATGATACCTTTCAAATGCTAAAATAAAATGGCGTTTTCCCAACCACTCCCTCCTGGACTTGTAGAAGCCATCACCGGATGAACCAAATCCAGCCTTCTGCTTCTCATTCAGCATGGTATTTGCCAACTGATGCGCAAATGTTATCAACAAAACATGTCGATTATAGTTGAGTGCAATTTAGTTAGGACATCTGAGAAAGTGTATGTACCTCCCATGGAACACCGCGATCCAAGATGAATGTGAACAGAACAGTTGAAGCTCCGCTCATTTGATCAACATAGACTGTCTGCATCAAAGGAAAGTTATCTTCAGTCTCAAATTTGATATACAAGTAACATATGAAAATGGGTGGCAGCAAGAAGTTAAGGACAAAAATAAAATACCTTTGGAGTCCCTCGCAGTTCAATCACATTAGCTTTCAAGTCAATAATGCCTGTGTCAAGGTTACCATCAATGCGAGCTTTTTGAACAAGAAGATCCAAGATATTCACAAATAACTCGAATAGCCTGTTGGTACCAAAAAAGTTAGTGTATTGAACCAAATGCAGAAAGTAGAGGTATCAAATCATTTCATTCACAAAATACAAACCCATTCTGAGTCTCAGGAGCTATTCCCAAAAGCCGGTTTAGAAATCGTCCGATATCATGTATATCTTTATCATCAATGTGGCAAGATAACCATCGAGGGTCAATGTCATCTCCTTGAAATATAAGAAGTCAACATTTAAAAATGATGAAAAACACAAGGAATGCGGCATCATAAATTTTACAACAGTCAATGATGAAGCCTGAACTATATATTTATTAGATATATCACTAATATTATAAATAATAACTATAACTAAAACTATTCAATCTAACATTAGATAAGGGGAAATAATGAATTACCAAGAATGGCATCCTTTAAAATTCCAACAGAAACAAGAGCAGCCTTTGCCTGCTTGATAAATCTTTGGATTGTATCTGGTCTGTCGGATAAGCATCCTGGAGGTACAACTGGAAGAGGATCCTACATAATTACTTATCAGTAGATGGATTCAACTTGTTTGTTTCCTATTAAACTCATTGTCAATATGCACATTTGTTATTTTCAATAAAAACCACATACCAGCTCCATTATTCCTCTGTACAAAATCATCAGAGCCCTCTTCCCATAAGCACTGTCATAATTATATGCACTTAATGAAATTCCAGCCCTGCAATGAACATAGGAAACATAATTAATTAAGGTGTTAAAACTTATCTATGTAGGCTCAGTGGGGAAAAAAAACAGGGAATCCAACTTACCTGCGATCCCCCTGAGTTAGAGCTCCAAGGGATTCTAATCTCTTAGCAACAGCTGATGCAAACCGGCGTTCTCCACCAAGATTTGTAAATAGTATCCTGAAGAACATTTACAAGGTTAAGAAATAAGATATAAAGTGCTTCTGTCTTAGCTCAAAAAGATTTACATGGCATAGTATCAATTTTAATCCCTAAGTCGCCACTCTCTCTCCAATTTAGTCCCTAAACTACATAAATATCATAGGAATTCCATAAAGTATATAAAATACATCAATTCAAGTATATGAAAATCCGTCATTTAATCCCTAAAGTTTTAATAGCAGGGAGTAAATTGAATGACTGCCCATATTTTAAGGACAAATTTATTTACAAAATTTAGGAGACTAAATTGATAGTTCGGCAAATTAAATAGTAGGAGCCTTGGACTTTGGTAGGAGAATTGTACTCTCTGCGTACCATTAATAAAATGATTCCTATTTTTCTGTTCTTTCTTAGTGAAATATTTGAAATATTAATCGTCACATTTGAAATATTTTCTTGTCTCATTATTTGTCCTTTTAGAACACTTATGAAGCATTAATTACTTTTTTCCACAAATACTTTTATATATTGTATATATCAATCCACCCAACTTCTTTATTAACGAGATTATTTTAGACAATGAAACTCATTTTATCATGAAGACTAGTGCATTCAAACCAAATTAATCAATAATGCTTAGTATGCTCAATAACCTTAAACAACGCTTAATTTGAGCTAGAAGCTCACTAAAGGCAAAGCAAACAGGTGTTATAAATATATCATTATACAAAATTCGAAAAACCAAATTAATCAATAATGCTTACTGACCTGTATTCTGGTGCTGAGACTTGATTTGATCTATGAGTTCTTCCAAACTGCTGAATTGCTCGGTCGGCACTCCATGGAAGTTCTAGAGTTAAGTGAACCCTTCTTTTCTATTTTGTAAAGGTCAAAGGGAACAAAAACAGCAAAAGAAGCATAAAGCAATTGTAACGTTTACAAAATATTAGAATATCACCTGCTCTTTGAGTAGAAGTTTGCAAAAACCATCAAAATATTTCCGAAGAGTTTGATTACCTGATTTCTCACTCTTCTGTCTGCCTGCAGCGAAACACCAGCTGATCCAGCTTCAGAGATGACAGCAACTAACTTCTTAGCTTCCATAAAGAGCTTTTTCTCATGCATGTTAACCATCTCGGCAGTGACATCTTTTCTATAAGGAAACACACAAAAAGCTAATTCAGCTAGCATGAAACGATGTTTATCAATTAGATAGAGACATTTTGCAACTCACGTATTTCGAGTCTGATAAACAACACCCATTCCACTAGGGGCCCTCACAAGCATTCCTTTCCTTCCTGTAATTTCTGCAACTTTATTATGGCCTCCTAACTGCATCAAAAATTCATTTATAGTCTAATAAAAGGTCTACACTTTAGCATTTATCATGAGTTGCAAAGCATAAAATTGCTACAACAAACATCTTTTATAGCATACTTGCATAATTGTTAAGGGACTTAGCATAATAGCTGTCATCTACTTAATGACAGTGAAGTAGTGAACAAAATGCCCTAAAAAAGAAATGTGCCTTTAAAGGGGAAAATGAGGATGAATCAACGAATGATTATTACCTGGTCAATGATATCATCCAAGGGATTGTTTGGAAGATCCAAAGCATGAATCCTCTCTAATATTTTTTTCTTGCAATCCATGGCTGTGTCATAACTGCAGCAAACCCAGGAAAAAATCCATCACTGTCAAACTCTTTTTTTTATTTCTAACTTTTTGCAGACTAAATTCTATTGATTTAAAAAATGGCTTTAAGTTGTTATTAAAGCTAGTTATCAAAACATAAAATTAAGAATTATGTCATTGAAACCAGAGAGCCAAACTAAAACAATTTATCCGAATTCTAAACCTCTTCTGGAGTTCATCTATGTTCATTCCAGAAGGGAAATATTCCACAGTTCTATCCTTGCACAAATGACATGCCCATTCCTCAAGAACAAAATCGCCAATTGGAGGCACCACACATGAGTGATGAGCATATTTTCCACATTGGGAACACTGCAACAAGTTTTCCCTTTCCTGCACAGAAAAATATATGAATCCTACACATAGCAGGAAATTCAAAAAAATAAATCAGAATAATTAAATAAAAATTACCCCTTCATTACTGCAAATTTCACATTTCTGAAACTCCTCAGAATCAGAGTCGGAAGATTCAAGACCAGAGGCAGCTGCATTAAATCAATGGTTAAATCAGACGGTTCCCATGACGATTTTGATGTACTGAATACTACACTCGCTGATTAAATAAAACTTCAGACACTCAAATCATAAACAGCATTCGTTTAACAGTTCCTCTTCATAATAGCAGGTATGTTGACATGCACAAAAGCTCTTGATGATAACAATAATAATACCAGAATAACAAAAGAGGTGAATTCTGTTATTTTCCCAAGCAACTTTAGTACAAAAATAGAAAACGCACCGCTTTCATCCCCTTCTGGTCCGTATTCAGAATCAGAAGATTCAGGAACAGAGGCAGCTGCATCAAGCCAATGGTGAAATTAAAATGGTATCATTTAATGTTGATGTGATTGAATATTACTAACATAGTAACATTATAAGAACACTTAGGATACTATCAATAATAGCCCTCTTATAGCAGCTCTTCACAAACCCCAACATTTAATTACTTGTTATATAAATAATAGTTTTTATTATTAATATTAATAAACAATAAATTTAAAAGGGAGAGTGGACAAAAAGAACAGACTGTGGTCTCCAAATTTTATTTACCCAATTTAATTAAATGAAAATATCATAGTAGAAAAGTGGCCGTGGTGCTTGCTTTGTTGTGCTTCTGTTTTGATCAATTCCATATCTGCCACTCTTTAATAAATTCTTTCATTGAAAAGGGTTTACAAAAAATAATAGAATTTTAGAAACTATTGTATTTTTATAAATTGAATAACTTTTTTAATAATAAAGTTGATCAGCGCCCACTTTTTTAGTAATAAAGTTGATCACCACCCTTTCTCGCCCCATATAATGCTGTGAATAAGTCTGCATTAATTTATTTGGAGCCCACTTTTTTAATTATAAAGTTGATCACCACCCCTTCTCGCCCCATATAAGGCTGTGAATACGTCTGCATTAATTTATAAGGAGCCTTATAGCACTGACGCCTCTGAGCCAAGCCATGTCTGGTGTCCAACATGTGTCAGTTTGACATGTGTCCAACACCAACACATTTAATTTATTTATTTTTTTCAAATTATTACCGGTGTTGATGTGTCAGTGTTAGTGGCCGGTGTCCGTGCTTCAAGGCCGGCACAAGGTTAAGGTTTAAAATATATTTTAAGGGTCTCACTTTTCTTTAGGCGTCTAAACATGTTGGTCCGGCCCCGGTGCTTGATAGATTAGTAAAAAGGGTTGCCATATTGATAGAGACTTAGATGAAGAGGTTGGGTCTGACTTTGGACCTAAGCGAAAAGTGTGGAGGGTTTAGAAGTGGCCAAGGAATAGAGAGAATAACTATAGGAGTTTGTTACTATAATTATTATAGGAGTTAATTATAATAATTATAGGAGTTTGTTACGATAAAATAGGGAAAAGAATAATTAGCTAAGTTTGTGTCTATAAAATAGG
The DNA here is from genome assembly GCA_021764765.1 of Vicia sativa. Classification (NCBI taxonomy): domain Eukaryota; kingdom Viridiplantae; phylum Streptophyta; class Magnoliopsida; order Fabales; family Fabaceae; genus Vicia; species Vicia sativa. Next base: position 264,443,723 of record CM038793.1, on the reverse strand, counting down.
AAAGGAAGGGAGGGAAGTAGGTATCTAATTATTTTATTAGGATTAAGGATCACGATCTTGGTGAGGGAAACACTACGTGCTTAGGGGCTGATAGATATTCTCTATCAGTTTGTTATTTTCATCATTGTCAATTATCTGTAATTGTCCATCCACAATAATACAATTATGGCATTCTTTTACTATTCTATTCATATACTCACTGCTGACCTACATATTCATATCAGAACCCATCACATATGCACTTGAAAGAATGATAGCTGCAAAAGATTAGTCAAAATGTTCCTGAAACTCACATTCAGATTCTTCATCACTTTCAGTATCACTAGGAGGCTGACACCTAGCTACTTTTCTAACTCTAGATTTTCCTGAAACGTCGGAACTTGCCAAGTGCCTTTTCCTTTGAAGCTCCATTACACCAACGTCTATTATAATTGAGATGAAAATAAAAACAAATGATTGCAAAATAATGAAAATAAATGAAACGTATATAATAAAACATAGCATGTAAATACCGGGGGGGAGTTCAGGCTTTTTGGGCAACGGGTAATTTTCTTCAACATATTTTATCAGCAACTCACGGGGTCCAGAAATAAAGTCATCAAGTTCATAGCCCTACCCAATACAATAAAAAATAGCACATAATGAAACTGAAACGCAAGAAAAAATTGCTTTAAATTAAATGAAAAAGGATCCAAATACACACTAATTTTGAAACAGCTTCCTCTGTCCTTGCTTCCCCTGTACTCTGCAGACCTATGACTACACACTTGTCTTCCATTAATGCTTGTTTCACCAATCTCACTGCAGTAGGGACTTTAGCAGACATACACAAGTGTCTGAAGAAGTGCTACAGTTTTACCAGGAAAAGGGACAGTCCAAAAACCTCAATAAATAATAAATGTCTAATAGAAATGAAGAGCTTGTCTCTAGGAACAACTTTGACTTAATACCTGGTGGCTTGCCCAGTAAAGTCTCCATAGTTGCCTAGTATTAGGTTTCTCAGGTAGTAAGGCAATGGCGGACAACAACTTTTCACGCAAATCCGCCCAAACTTCTGTAGCCTTTTTATACACGTCCTACAAAATTTGAAAGAAAAAAAAACATACATCATCAGATGAGAATATTGAATTTAAAAGAAATATTATAACATACATCCCCAGATGAGAGTAATGAATTCAAAAGACAAATGAATAAGAAAAACAAAATACAGATCTGAACTACCAAATAGACAATGATGTCAAAATTCTATTAAAACAAATTTTGTTACATAGTTTAATACACATAACTGATGCAGCAATTGAAAGAGACTCAAGTTTGCATGCATGTTGCCTATCATAAGACAACAATCTACCATTGAGCTTTGCTTGATAAAAAAAATACACTCTTTGATATGGGTACAAAGTGTGTGGAAATATACTTAAAAGAGGTATATGATCCATAAAAGACACAGTGTAAATCACAAGAGTATGGTCTACTTTAATAGCTTAACAATGTTTGAGCATCAACCAATGGCTACTACATTGGATGAAGATGCTGAAGATGGAATAGGTAGCCCTTTATCTGCACAGCTGCTGAAGATGGAATAGCTTTCACGAACAAGAGAAAGTGTTGGCAACTGTCCATCTTTCAGTTGCTGCCAATGCTTTTGAGATGAACCCATCACTTCGCAATGTACTAAGGCCAAATCAATTTACATGTACTAAATCTAAAGGTGGAATAATCTTCATCAACAAGCGAAAGTGGAAGGAAGATGGAATGATAGAATTAACTGATGATTGCAGTGCTATTCTTCAAAGGATGTTTCTTTAGAAGTGAACAGACATAACCTTGATGCTAGCCCTAAATCAAGTATCGCATATCTCCTTGGCCAAATGAAGGAGGTCTACAAAAGACGACAAATGCAAGGATGCGCAAAAAGAGGTGTGACCGAAGTAAAGAGGAGGGGGGGAGCTCGACATTCATGGGAATATTGGAAGTTATGGGAAGTTATCCCATTCCTGGAAACTTTTGTACTAGGAAATAGTTTTTCTTAACCTTGCAACAAACATGGGTATATCCATTCCCTACCCCATGTATTCCCATAAAAGTGACTCCAAGAATTGAAACAAATACCCCCATAGATTACCCACTGCATAGAGTTAATCCTTAAAGACGACTAAATGAGGAGGGATTAATCTTGTCAGGTTTATCTACAGCCATTCTAGTACCTTGTTGAGAAACTTCACAAATAAGAGAAGGGCTTGAAGAGGCATTCAATTTGGATTTTTCTATCCTTTCTATCATTAGAAAAGCTTCATAAAGAGAGAAAATCTTAGAAGAATGCTTTTTTTCTAATGAGCAGAGTATAAACAAGTTTTATAGGGAGGCTTTGATACTGATTTATTAAAACCAACACCCAACTCACTGAAACTGATGAAACTTCATTGATATCAAAGCATTGCCTCTGAGAACAGAGGTCTCAGCAGCTGTACATGGTGATTGTTTACTTACTTTCTAGTCTGCCCCTCCATAGGTAGCCCTTTTTCAGACACCGACAGTCAGCTTGTCCCATTTGATAAGTAGCCAGCACTTGCGGAGGCAACAAAATATTCCTCTAATCATCCCAAAATACCTGTTGCATAGAGCTTGTGTGGCATTCGGTTTTTTGTATCAGCTTGAGGTTTTAATTTGGATCAGGATGGACATTACACCCCTACCCAAGTCCCTATCTAAATCCAAGGGAAGGGAAACGGTGAAAGTTGTCCCGTGCCTTCATTTTGGAATTGTGATTTGTAGTCTCAAAGCCACGGCACCTCTTGTTAGGGAGCATCTCTTGTGGTCAGTGGAAGAAAATCGACCATGGGCTATATTTATGAAGAAGCTATAATCACATAATGTTTTGGTTCAGATGACACTGTAACCACTACTATAGCACTATCCAAGGCATACCCAGATGCAACCATGGCATTCCACCCCAATAATGAACAGTTGAACATTCAACCACAAACACTAGGAAAGTGGAGAGCCTTTCACCCCACTCCGCACCAGCACAAGCCAGCAACTATTGACTACTAAATTTGGTGATGGAATTTTTCTTTCTTCATTTAATTATCTACAGAGGAGACTATTGAAATGTAATAACAACTAACAAGTACCGGGTAATTGTTATTAACAAAGAATGACAATTACCACTTCAGAATACAGTAAAGAAGAAACATCAATATGCTCAAAGAAATTTGCCAGTCATACCATCATTCTATCTTCTAATGGTGCGTCAACAATTTCAAACTCAGCACCCTTGTAGCTAAGCGTACGACATAAATACATCCCCCTGAAATAAAAAAAATGAAGCAATATCATATATATTTCAGATACATATAAGTGCATAAGGCTAGGAGTGAGTGTGTTCGTAGAAATATTACCTTGCTTTCATGTCCATTGCAACTAATTCTAGAGCTCCAACCCCCCCTTTTTCAAGAGCACCTGGATTATTACCTTGTTAATTAACTTCAAACAATTACAGGGTGAGGGCCAATGGCCAAATGAAGGAAACACGGGTACATGTGAAAACAATTAAATAATAACAAAATCTAAAATGCTCTGTGTGATGCAGCAACAGTAAGTTGAAATTGAAACCCTAGTAGAACAGATCAGCCAACTTACTTACCAATTGAGAATGATAGATTTTTATTCATCAGATCGGGGGAAAGTCTGGTAAATGCTAATGTTGCCATAGTTATTGGATATATATATTTTGTAATTATTAGTAATCATTTATTTGGTCCATTAATCAGAGTCGTTCGGTGTAGCACAACATATATAAGCAAATTAGTGCATGTACTCTATTCACAACAAAAATATTCTTTAGAAAAACTTTTGTTAAAAAATGGTGCCAAAATACAGTTAAGTTATAGAAACTGACTTTTGTTGATGGCAAAATATGTGTACAACAAAACAGAATTGCATGCACTAGAGAACACAAAATTCACATATAAACTAATGTATTACAAAATAAATTCTATCCTAGAAATTTGGACTCTCCTTTCCAAGAATTAGAGAGCTTGGTCTCTCCCTCCCATAACCACTCAATAACTATCCCATAACCAAATCCCTTTTCTCTCTATTTAATCCTAAAAACTAATAACAACCGACAAATAATAAAAACATAACTGCTATAATAAGCTATGCAAAAAAAAAAAAGCAAGATCATATGCCAAAGCCCCTATTAAACCCACACATAAACATTAGAAGGGCAAGAAAAGAACATATTCCAAGGATTTGCAGCACTGGCATCACAAAAAACCAAGCAGTAGGTCAGTTAACACAATAAGAAGTCTAAATTTTATATATTAACCAATTCAAAATATCATTTATCTATCAGTCCGGTTCTTATCAGTCTAAATCATTAATATTACCTTCTTCTTCCATTATTAGTCTAAATCACATGATCAACTACAGAAGCATATCTTCTTCCATTAATATATCTTTTGAAAGAAAGAAAAGGAAAATACGAGACAGAATACTACCTAGAAATTCCCCAAAATCACTGAAATAAGTCCCAGCTCCCCAAAGGCCAAGCCGAACCATATAAGCCATATTGCGAGGTTCAGATGCACCAGTAGCTGAGCAATAAACAACACGAGCTTCAGGTAGTCGAGCCTGTCAAATTAGATTGAAATAACTTAGAATAATCCATAAACTCCACAAATTATTTTATTTATAAATAAACATTGACACGATTAGAGTATAACCCAAAGGGAGAGGATGAAGGAAAAGAGACAAAGAGGAAGAGGTTTATCTTAGAAAACTTAAAGGCTAACTGTGTCAAGGTTTCAGTTTAACAGACTTTAAATGCCCTTATAGGATCGTTATTTAGATACAAAAATACACGGTTAAAAAAAATACTAATTGATAAGTGTCAAAATGTAGTTATTTTGTATTTATGTTTTGTGACACTTATCCGTTCTTATTTGTTAATAATTGTTGAATAACCCCACTTTTTGTTGTAAATACGTTTTATTGTTTGTGTTGTTAAGATAGGTCAGACATGGCTATCGAGGTGATGCAGTTGAATTCTCAATTTAGGTTAGAAATAGCTTGGGTTATGAGAGGTATGTGATGACACGGACGAGTATCGTAGGCTGAGTATAACTGGACGGTAGATTTAAGTCTGTGACGGGTAGTGTGCATTCGTTCCGGACAAGTTGTCTATTTTATATAGTTTTTGTTCATTTACTTTTTGTCTTTTCTTTACAACCATTTAATCTCAAACTCATTAACGATATAATTGTCGAACGACGAATCAATAATCAATCTCTGTGGACACGATACGATATAACCTAACCGGTATATATCACCCGGTAAAAATAAATACTTTACTTTTTGCTTGGTTGCTATACAGCATCCGGACACTAATTTCCTTCGGCTCTAAGCTACGGGCTTATTGTGCGAGTTGTGTCTTATAGAAATACAAAAACAACATATTACCTTAGTAACTGTTTTATATAGTTCCTAGTTTAGATATTGTTCTTTACTTACTTAATTCTACCTATTAGCAAAATACTCGAAATATTGTAGTATTCATCCAAAGCAACAAAAACCTTTCATCGCCACATAAGTTTTTTTTATTACCGCATAAAAGATTGTTCACATGAAGAAGAAATTGAGGATCAAAATGGCAAAAGAAACTATACACAACAAAAATACTTTAAAACAGAAAGAGTATTAGAAACTTCCAGCTACATAGTAAGATGCACAAACCTGGATATCAAGTACTGCTTCACCAGTTCTTGTTGGCTTCTTACCAGTTTCAGGAACCAAATTTTTTGCTTTATGACACTGTAATGAAGCCACTCACACACTTAAGCAATAAAGGGTAAATAAATATAAATTAAATACTTGAAATACCTTTTAATAGAGAATTATTCTTCAAAACTAAACAGAGGAAATATCAATTTTATTTTGGTAAACAGTCGAAATACCAAATGATTATAGGAATATTTCCATTTAAAAAAGTCTGATACCTCATCAAAAATTATAAGACCATCAAACCCTGGTCCACACCACTGCACCAGCTGTTGGATACGAGTACGACCTCTGTCAGATGATGCTATGAGGCTACTGTATGTCGAGAAAATAACTCCCTCCCTAACTCCAACAGACTTTGAATCAAGCTTAGAATAAGGCAGTTTATTCAAAGCATGCACTGGAAATATTCAAGAAAGAAATATATTTAAATTTAAATGTATAATAAATCTTGCAAAATACAAAAAAAAAAATCCTAATATTGTTTTATGTGCAATGTTGACAAAAAAAATCCATGAATCACTCATACATATTATAATTCTAAATATGCAAAATATCAAGTAAATAAAATAAAGAATTTTCACTTCATTATTACTAACTTTACTCTTCCCAAACAAAGAATTTTCACTTCATTATTACTAACTTTACTCTTTCCTTCACAATCAAAACTGAACCCCTTCTATTGGTGTTTAATGACATTTTCTTATTCTAACCACGTGATAATGACATCAAATTGTCAAAAAACTTAAACATATCATAGGACTTTAGTTACACAAACCCAAAAAACATACCTTCAATGCAACTTGCTCCCATATCATCCAAATCTCTTCTGGCATCAAACTTCAAGTCTGAGCCAACAGAAATCCATCTGTGAAAGATCATTGAAACATGAAATTAGGAATTAAAAAGAACAAATGAAAAGTCAATGCATAGACCCGCTAGTTGAAATTACAAACAGCATGTATATGCATGCAAGACCAATAAAGTACATTGAAAAATGAATGTGTATCTCAATTCTTAATAGCACACCCATGTTTTCATGCTCAAACTGTGACCTAAACTTACAAGGCTTTTCTCCTCCCATGGTGCCAGTTCTCCCAAATTAGCCCAGCAACTGTTCGACCTTTACCTACCCCAGCTCCATCTCCAATAAAGAACCCTGCCCTAGCACCATTAGGAACGTGTTGAAGGTGTCTCTGTCAAGGAAATAAGCACCATAAATACGAAAGTTAAATTGTAATTACTAATATTCAATCATGTGGCGAGAAAAACCTGACAGGCATAAACCAAAGTCTCAATCTGCAAGCATGACAAAGTCTTTGAACATTCCAAATCATCCTTAATCTTTGGATCATAAGTAGGCTCAGGTGGCTGCACAGCAGACAAGGAAGATGTCTCTACAATGGGATCCGGGTGTGGTGGTCCAATAGATATCTTTGCTGGTCGCTGCATGACAAGAAACCGTGGTACAAATAAAACGTGTTGTTTGATAAATTAACCCCAAACAAACTTTCAATATAAACAGCTCTCTAGAGGAAAGTGTCTTTAACTCACATAATCTATAAAGGTTTCTCCAGCCATACCACCATCATCTTCATCCTGCTCCACTTCATTAAGTAGCTGGTATATTTTAATATTGAAAAAGAAAATGAGATACAAATACAAGGATAATAAAACTAAAAAGATATAGAATCAACATTTCCAAAGACATCAAACCTTTAAAAGGAAATTGACAAACACAATCCATGAGGAAATAAAAGAAAGGAAGAAAATGTATCTGAAATGTTGAAGAAAAAATAGAAATGACAGAGAAGAAAGTCATCCACTGATTTATTTTTAGTTTCTTATCCCAAATCCATCTCCAGCACATTTTAAGACAGCTTGTTTTTGGAACGTCTCTCTGGGATTCTTCTCATGGATTTATTGTGGCTGTTTCAAGATTAGACTTGCAACGGGACAATAGTTGCTATAAAGAGTTAAACTACTTTACTTTTCTCTAATCTTTTGATTCTAGCTTTACTAAGATTTCCAATCATCCTATTTGTACTCTTTTTTCTCATATGAATTCTTTTTATTAAGAAAAGTAAAAGACATAAAATACTAGGAACAATGAAACATTAAATTAAGAAATGTTCCTCTATAAAATCATGCCTCTGAAGAGTCATTGTTGTGGATGCTGCTTGTAAACTTTTAAATATCCTACATCTGAACACTAATCTCGTGAAAATCCAACATGATACAATACAAGAAAGCCTGTGTAACTCTTTTCATATAACCAAGACAAAAGAAAATCTGCTTTCCTATGTAGCATTGTCATATAGGGCCACTCTTCAAGACCCACAAACAACTTCAATTTTATAATGAATAAAAATTTCATAACAAACAACTCCAGGCCCATTCATACTTATTCCCTTTCCACAAACAAACAAACAAACAAAATTAGAATTTGATAAAAGAAATGAAGCATCTGTGTGCCAGAAAACAAGATCACCAAATCACTACCAGAACTATTATTGACTTGAAACATTGTTGTATATTCTGCTTATCAATAATGAAAATAAAATCAACCTATGAAGCACGGACACCCCAAACACGACAATGTCATTGACACAACGACACGGGTAATAAATTGAAAAAATAAATAATTTAAACATAATCACAAGTGTTGTTGTCGGCCATGCATCACGAACACCTCAAATACGACTTTAACACATACACAGCAACATCGGTAATAATTTGAAAAGATGAATAAATTCAACATAATCACAAATATCAATATCATTGCATGTATTGAAAAAATGAATAAATTAAACGTAATCACATACAAAGACACCCCATTTTCAGAGGTGAGACACGGATTTATTTTCAGAGGTGTCAGTGTTAAATAAACAACAGATATGCAGCATTTGTTGAACCCTGAAGTTTAATTCCTAACTCATTTGTAAATGTAACAGTAACGCATATATAATAGTAACTACTACTAGTACTACAATAACAACAACTAGAGATACAAAAAAGGAAAGGTTAAGTCAACACCTAGCAGAAGTAATCAAAACGAACTAACGAAGTCGAAATCAGTATCTCAGAAACACAACATGCATTACATAAAATTCCCCCAATCTGAAAAATTTAGGTCAAAATCAAATCATCAACTACAGTAAAAACACCAAAAGCATAGAGTCAAAGTAAAAACCTCGTTGACATCTTCACTATCAACAAGAAAATCAAGCTCAACTCGACACTGCGGACACGGAAACTTGGAGAGATCACTAGGTCCTTTAACCAGAGCCTTACAAGCGGGACATCGAATCCGAGCAGCGGAAGGATCGATGGAGAATACATGCGGCATTTGACATTTCGGACATGGTAGCTCCGTCACGCCTTGCGCCGCGTGAAAGTAGGTTCGGCAACCGGCGCAACGAGCACGGACGGCTGGAGGAGGTTGTGGTGGCGGTTGATTCATTGTGGGGAGAGTGGGAGAGAGTGAGCGCCAAAATGGTGGAGTTGGCGGGGCTTTTTATCTTCTTATATAAGTTTTTTTTTACTACTTTTTAGAGGAATACGAAGAGTAATGGTGGATAAATAAATAGTTGTAATGTGCTTTTTGTATAAGATATAGTTTTTTCTTTTCTTTTTTACTGAAGTGTTTTGTGAAAAGAATAGGAGATATTTTGTTTTGGTTTAAATAAGTTTCTTTTATTGTACTACTCATTTCATTTTGAGAAAAAGTGTAGACTTTGTGAAGTTTAGGTAAAAAAAAGAAAGGGAAGGTAAAACGGCAAACATGAGAGGAGAACCGTTACACTTATTTGAGGAGAATTTTTCCTATACCCCCAACTTATGCCTGGTATCTCTTCATGCAGTTAAAATATTCACGTAAAATATCGAATATTTCGAAATTTCTAGTACTTATAAGAAATTTTATGATGAATACCGGAAATTATGAGAAAGTTATTATTTTACTGTCTTTGTTGAAAATTTCTGTAAAATTTAAATTTTCGGTACTGTATATTTGAAATTTCCGGAATGCAAAATTAGTTTAAATGCATACTGGAAATTCTAAATTTCCGGTACCAAAATAGTATCGGAAATTTAGAATTTCCGGTATGTATTCCAACTGCCTCATAACATCAAAACATGCACATGTGTCTCATCCCAACGTTGTTGCAATACAACGGTAACCACAGTTTTCATCTGGTTCGACATCAATAATGTCTTCGATGTATGGATGAAAGAAAGCAGGAAATTATGGCAAGTACTCACCTTTTGCATAATTGATACAAGGTTTCCTACGAATCAGTATGGTTGACGATTAACTTCCACTTGGTTATGTGCATGACCTTTTAGTCTGACTCCCTTGCGAAGCTCCAGCATATTCCCACTGACTTGGATAACGATGCACGTCACTTTCCGTACCTTTTCTACTCTTCTTAACTCCTATTTTTAATGACTTGTATTTCACTGGTGGTGGACACATTGAAGTTGTTAATTGATAAGCTAGGTCGCGGACATTTTTTTCAACACTCTTTGACCCACAATATCCAGAGTACTGAACTGTTTCTTCAACGCTCCGCACTCTTCTTCTAAATCCCACTTGCTCTTTTCAGGACTCACCTCGTGTTCTACAATTTGCAATTTCGTTCAAAACACATGAATTGTTTCCAAAGGTATAGGTGTGCCTAGAATCTGAAAACCTGCAAGCTGACACGCACACGGTAATCCATGTGATGTTCTAATGTAACAACCACACCTCTCTTTGATTGTACCAACATATTTGACTATTTTAAGTTCCTTTCCGATGAGTTGTATATATTGTCTTGAAACAAAACTGTGTAACTTAGAATAGAATGGGGTGTTATACATTTAATCAATACCGATGATACTTTTTTGAAACGACACCCTTATGGAACCTAACTGCAACTTCAACATTGTGTTTACAGCATCCAAGCTTGCACATAAATCACCACGACTTGTAGTCAACATGTTTTTCAGTCTCCAATGTGTAGACTTTGCCCTATACATCATAAACACATTACATAAGCAACTCTCAATTTAATGCATGAACATAAACATATTTCATGTTAGAAGAATGTACCTGTTTGTTGTTGTGTTCCCTAAATGAGTGATTTTGTTAGTCCATGCAGCAACAAACCTTTCTTTATATGGTTTTAACCATGTTTCTTTCACATACTTCACAAATTTAGGAATATCACCACAAACACTCTCAAAATGGTTCAGATGTACATCAAATTCATCTTTTGTATATGAATACATCATGTTGTTCCATTGATCCATGACATGTTGTTGCCTCTCTGATTTCACATACTCCTTACACTCTGTGCTAATGTTTTTTGAAATATGAAATGTACACAACATATGAGAAGCATTTGGATACACCGACTCAATGACATTCATTAATGCAAGCTCCTGATCTGTCACCATGATATTTGGTAGCAACTTCTCAGAATAAAACAACTCTTTCAGCCTCTCTAGCGCCCATGTGAAGTTTTCTTCTCTTTCATGTTCCAAATAATCAAAAGCAATTGAAAACGTCAATTTTGTTTATGTAACACCAACAACCTCAAGCAATGGTATTCGGTACCTGCACAATTACAAAACACAAGCGATTCGGCAACCAAGTCACTCACCATATTTTTAAGATGTGATGAAATTAAAATTAAAATTCTTACGTATTTTTTTTGTAAGTGCAATCAAAAATCAACATCATCGGAAACATATTCAACAACTTCACAAAATCAGCATGTGTCCAGAAGATATCAGTCACCATATATGAATTATCCTTATTTATAAACCAATACAAGTATTTCTCTTGGTGAACAAGACCCAATAACATTTGCATTTTTGTCATTGCACCTCTCTTGTTCATTCTGTATGTTGCTCTAGCTTTATATATCTGAGTAATACTCGTGAGGTTTTCTGGATCTTTGTCTTTCAAAGCAGAATTGATGTACCTTAGAGTCATGTTGTACTTCGTCATGTCATTCACAAACTTTCTTTCTTCCTCTTTTAGATGGCCCAAAATGCCATGCCCTACCAATTCTTTGTCTAGTTTATGAATGTGCATCCCACATCTTACCATCACCTTCCAGCCACCGCCACTCGGAACAGATCTCAGCCTAAATGGGCATTTAACTCTCATAAAACAATTGCCATCAAAAAGGGCCGCAACTTCATTTTTCTTGTTGTAATTACCTCCTCTGTCACAGCCCATAATCAATTTACTCTTCCTCTCAGGCATACCATTAGCAGAGTCAGGTCGGATTGTAACAACAACAATACCGTGAGTTTTTCCAATTGATTGTGTTCATTCAAGAACTTTATCTCGTGATTCAAAAACCTGACAATCGCATTAACGTTTAATTAGCTAAATTAGATCAATTTAGAAAAGAATATAAAAATGCGTCTAAAGTCAAGAGTAGTGTACTGTATTGGTGATGAAGTACTGCGTAAAATCAGTACATGAATCTGTAGAAGAAGCTGAAGTAGTCGATTCAGGACCACGAATACATAACATTTCATTTGTCATACCAGAAATTTCAGGCTTCACAAAATTTACGGTATACCAAAAATATGGAATTTTCAGTATTACTTGTATACTAAAAATATGGAATTTCCGGTACGTGAAGTATTTTTTAAAAATATACTGGATGTTTTTGCAATTTTTGGTAAATCGCGTTGGAAATTTAGAAATATCCGGTAAATCGCACCGACAATTTGTAAATATCCAGTATATTGGTATCGAAAATTTGTAAATTACAAAAAAATTCCAGTATGCGCCAAATATCGATACCGGAAATTTGCTCTGATCTACTGGAAATTTAGTTTTTTGTTAATTTTCTCGACAGTAAAAAAAAAATTCTAAAAAGTAATTTTTTGAGTAAATAGGGTAAGGGATATTTTTGGAATATCAAAATACGGGGGTGCCAGGTTTAAAAATAAAGGTGGCAAGAAAAAACCTCTTATTTGAGATATTTGGGAGATAACAACATTAAATATTCATTATTCATGACATTCTCATTTTTCAATGTGTTTAGAATATGACTATGGAAATCTTTAAAAATTTAATGAAAAAAATCTAGTGAAATTAAAAGAGTATAATAGATTTTTTAATATAAATTTATTTTTTTCTTCTTAACTAAACGATTATTTATTCAAACCAATTCATTTATTATCTATTATTTGATTGACTAATCCTTTTATATTGGGATGGTTGAAGAGTCAAATGGGAATATTAATCTTTTGTACTAGTTGGTCAAACGTTATACTTAGGAGTATATGGTGAGAATAGACTAGACCGACCTAAAAGGATCTATAGTTTAACCTGATTAAGATCAGGTCAGACCGACCAACAGGGGTTATAGTCTAGTCTATTTAAGACCAAGTCAGACCAAACTTATTTAAAAAAAGAGGTCGGACTTGGACTTTTTTAAAAGTCTATTTAATTAAATAAGTTTAACTTAGACTATTAAAAAAACATATGAAACTATATAGGTCGATGAAACACCTCATACATATACGTGTAGAATAATATGTAGTGATGCTATAAATGGTACATAGAAACATACAAAAGCTGGAAAAGACAAGAAATTAAAATTGTATACAACATAATTTGACTATCAGAATGTATATAATTAACTTGTCTTCAGTAATGCACAATGGAAAAGGTAAGATCTAATGAGGTCTTCCTACCATCTGCTCACCTACAGTCTTCAAAACCGACCACCTAGAAACTCTTCTACCTAAATTTGTTCCTGAAAAAAATAATAAGAGGATTGGGGTGAGATTACTAAATCTCAGTGAGTTCCCCTATCTTATGGGTTTAGTCGGTTCTACAGGGTACATGCATCAAAATGGATTCGTTGAGAATCTGAGTTTATATCTCACGGCGCGGTACAAGTACACAACAAGGATAAAATCCGCATTGGAAGTCCCTTAACAAACCAATGAGATCAACAAACAATCATGACTACCAGTTTCCTCCAGAATAGGTCTTCCAGGTTTACCACCCTATCTGCTCTCGGAGACAGTTTTCACAACACACAAACAAGTATGCAGACCCGCACCCGTGTGCAGGGAATCCAGGAGTTCCATCTATCTACTTCGGCTACCTCAACCACACCCTCGGTGAGTTCACCCGTACCTTTTCATCAAGAGACTTATACAGGCAAACAGCTAGACAACGGATATGTCCTAAGTGGAATTCATCCGCGACGAGTTCAGTCATGACCTTGCCTATGTGGCGTCACGATCCTGCCTCTGTCAAATGCAAGTAAGATGGGCCCTAACCACAAAAGTGCAAACACGTCATCTTGAACGTACACGCCCATCGGGCTAAAGCCTAGTGACATTGCCTAATTGGCGTTACTAGAGGCAAGTTATCCAAGTGATGTTGCAAATGTGGCATCACAAACTTTCCATACTAAGAATACAGATAAGAACTAGTGAGAACGCCTCAAAACCCGCACTTGCACATCGCCTTTGGTAGCTCAGGTGTGTCTCGTGCCTCATGGTCTATTAGTCGAACAAGGCAACCAATGGTATAACATGTGAGATAGGCTTTACCTCCTAATAGTCTGGTTCTACTCTGATTCAAGCATATTTCAAACCACAATGTGCATTGAAGCCTCAAAGGCACAAATCAAAACCAATCAATGTCATCAAGACCAACCATCCAAAGTTTACCCCGAAACGAATGAAAACATAATATCCATACAGTTTCCAATACATAATCCATTTCAAATATGGCATATATTAAGCATAATGGACCTCTACGATTATTAAAGTATACATGAACACACATTAGTCTCATACAATTTCCAACATATCTCGTAAGTCATATAAGATTACGGAGGCGCCTGATTCCCTAAACGGAACAGAATTGCACTCAGGGGAATTAAACATACATTTCTTAAATTCCATTAACATTAATGTTAATCCGACATTATGCAACTAAATATCCATTTTCCATATCTTTCAGATGAACTAAAAGCATGATATTTAAGCATATTCATAATGATCATTAAAAGACCTTTCTAACGCTTCTGACCGGGCTTCATTTCGAGTTATGAAACTCAAGTTATGGTCGAAATAATAAAAGTTATTTTTCAGTCACTGAGCAATCAATTTACACTATATGCAAATCGATTGTACACTTCAATTTTTGTTCAGAAATCAGTTTTTCAAGGGAGCAATCGATTGGCATCCCGTGTAAATCGATTTGCACCTGAAGTAGAGTCAAAATAGCATATTTTCCTGCATCAAACCAGTCCCCAAGCATTCCAATACATTCCTATTCAAATCACATCATGTAAGAACAATCCATAGCATATATTAGCATTATGGAAACACAATTCTCATTATTTAATCAAGTTGCAATGCATCAAGGTATCTCACTAAATCCTTGTTCCCAAATTCATACAATTCCACAAAACCCCAATTCCTACCCCAAGTTCTAACTATGAAACTCACCTTAGGTTAATAGAGGTTTGAATGATGTACTTGCTACAATTGAACTCTTATCATGATCTAAATTTCATCTTTATCATAAACAATCTCGTAATACCAATTTCTCCATTTCCAGCAAGAATCTTCCAACTTCAAACTCGTTTTTCTCCTTCAATATAGAAGCTATGAAGATGAATTAATACATAAAATTGAAGAGAATTTCATAAGCTTTCCAAAAAATTTGGAATAAGCTTAAACAGAGTTACAAGAAGAAATTTATCACCTATTAAGTGGGAGTTATTCCTTAGGTGCGAAAATGGAGTTTTGGAAGAGATAACATATGACTTCTTATTCTCTCTCTATTTTCTTCTTAAAAATATGATTTGCTATCACTCAATACCAAAAAATGTGTTATACCTTCATGCAAGGATGTTTAATGTCCAATGTACCCTTTAACTAAGTGATATTTACTAACATGCCATTTAGTTTATTTATAACTATCAAAATCGCTTTTTTAAAACAATAAACTCGCCACCTAATTTTATATGTTTCAAAGGAATGAGAAAATATAGATAAAACCCACTAAGAAGGATAAGACGGTCTACGAGACGAAAAGATATGGATTCAGTAATCGGTTATGCAAGGGGAAAGTATTAGCACCCCTCACATACATCGTACACGATGGGAACCATTCCATTCGTGTGTGTTTAAGTGTGTTTAAAGAATTTGTTATTTCTAAGTTAAGAAAGGAGAAAGGAGAATGGTCTTTATTTATGGGTTTTTGAACTCGCCAAAGACATCGCATCTTGTGCCTATGTACTCGCTCGTGCAATCGGAAAGTTAGAGTTTCGTAGTTCCTCTTGAAAATGTTTAAGTTGGTTGTGTTGATTTTAAAAGAAAGGTTTTGTGCGTTTAGACATTTCAAATGTTTGAACTTTGACTTGTTTATTTTGTTTGAAAACTAAGTCTATGTTCGTATTTGAAATGGTTATTGCACACTCTTTGTAAGAAAAGAGTTTGATGATCGCATAACAGCGAAAAAAGAGTTGAATTTGATTTTAAGTGGGTGAAAAGTACCGAACAATAGGACTAGTATCCTACGATTCAAATACTAGAAATCAAAGGAGCACCGAGGCTCAACGAGTCGTCTATCATCCCAAAAAGTTTTCTTATGAAAAATGTGAAGTGAAGCAAAGTTCATGCTTATTAAATTTGAGTATTTAAACAATTGGTCTAGCAACCAACGATTTAAATACCCGAGTTCATTTTTGCACAAGTTTTTAAACAATTGGTCTAGAAACCAACGATTTAAAAACTCAGAATTTATTATGAAAAATAGTTTTGAAAAGCCACTCGATGTTGGATCGAGGTTTGTAACTTCTGATTTATGAAAGTGTTTTAGCATTTGGTTTATGAGAAGGTGAGAAATGGAATCGGGTCATGATTAACCAAGTATATGGACTTAATTAATATTGCGAGGATAGGTGCTCATATCCCCAACCATGTAATCCTCGTGCATGGATAATTGATATATGTACCAATGTTATTCGGGTTATGGTTAACCCAGCCGGTCGGTCACCTCCGACCACCTCCCTACCACCGTCGGTCAGCCCCCTCCGTCGTGATCGCCTCTCTCCCCGCGCCTTTTTCGATCACCTCCTTGAGCGATCCGACCTCCTCCTATTCCCTTGTACTCCGATCGCTCTCCCTTCCTTCCTATTGACCGGACCATCGTTGGTCCTCCTCCCTCCATCGCCTTTCGCTCGGGCAGCCTAGGGACCGACCGTTCCTACTTCCACTTCCTCCAAGGAGCTCGTCCTCCTTCCTCTTCAACATTAGGAAGCTCTTCCTTTGCATTTTCTTCAAGGATTCAAGTTTTCCTCTCCAATTCTTCACAAATTCAAGTTTTCCTAATCAATTGGAGCTTGATTTTGGTATTTTCTTCAACAATTCAAGTCAAACTTCAAGAACAAGTAAGTAGCTTACTCAATTAAGTGCTTATTTTAGTCACTTTTTCCGATTTTGACTTTTATTGAAATTGAGTAGTGGAATTGATTGCAATTTTTGTGTGGATTTTGATTCTTTAATTTTCATTTGTGAATTCCTTGATTTGAATCCGATTTGTGAATGTTATTGTGTCGATGTGAATGAAGATTGTACATAACACACACATACACTTGTGTAGTTCACTTTCTTTGCATTTTAGTCACTTTAATTGAAGTTTTGCATCGTCTATCACATGCTCACATCGAACCTAAGTGGGACCGGTGTCTAAAATTCCGTATTGAAGTCCTCTACGACTTTCATTCACACGTCCATAGCTAATTCTACACTATTTAAGAGTAGTTTTTTATTCTTCGAAATTGATTTTGAGACGAACCGAGCATTTTTCATCTGATATGCGAAGTTCGAAAAATCATATCTCGCTCGATTTTTATCTAAATAAGGTGGTACCAGTGCCAAAAGTTCACAAATTTCGTTGGCTTCATTTGTCATAGAGACACTGATAAGTGCCAAAATGTAGTTATTTTGTATATACATTTTGTGGCACTTATCCGTTCTTTTGTTGATATTCTTCGAATAAATCCCCCGCTTTGGGTATAAATGTGTACATAACAGAATAATTGAGTTTTTGTGTAAATATTGTATCATTTGATAGTTTTTCATATCTTTTATAGGTATTCATTCATAATTGGAGCATCGAGTAATAAAGTGTCGAAGACACGGCTTCAAACGCACGATTGGAGCAACTCATCAACGAATAAAGCTCAAAATCAACAAAATAAAAATCATCAATTTGCTTGATATTTATTCATGGTTATATAGATCATTTAATAAGTTTTCCAACACTTCAAACCGGACGCAATTCCGAGTTACGGTTCTCAAGATATGGCAAAAATAAGATGTTAAACAACATAGACCGCGCTTAGCGCGAATACCGCGCTTAGCGCGCCCTGCGACTTCAGAATTCTTTAAAAGGGGCTAAAAACTCATTTTTAGGTTATGGGTTGGGTAATTTTGAGTCCCAACACCATCAACATCATTTTTTGGTCTAGATTAGCTTAGAAAACAACATTAGGGCTTGCTCATGGATGATTGGAGGTGGATTGCTCTTCGATTGGCTTTGACAACCAGTGTAGATCTGTGGTTTATCTCTTCTTCTCTTTATGTATTTCTCTTTTGTTGGGTTTGTATGTATTTCTACTCATAACTCCTGTATATTTATTGCCCTTGGCGTTATATAAAGCTTGCTTTATGAATTTGTGTTGGTAGTTATCTTGGGTTTTTACTCTATGTTAGGGGTTTGAGCTCTACTAGAGATAGATTGCTTAGATTCTTACCTAGGATGATTATCTGTTAGTTTCTGAATACTAGAAATGGGTTTAGATCTAACATTCACTATAGAGTATCTGAACTTAATGCCTCTGTGTTGGTGAAGTATGCTAGAAATGGTTATGGAGGTGACGCAGTTGACTTCTGTGTTGTTGAGATAGGCCAAACATGGATATCGAGATGATTTAGGAGGATTCTCAATTTGGGTTAGAAATAACCAAGGTTGTGAGAGGTATGTGATGACACGGACGAGTACCGTAGGCCGAGTATGATGTGGGTGGTAGATTTAAGTCGGTGACGGGTAGCTTACATTCGTTCCAGATAAGCTGTCTATCCTTTATACTTTTTGTTCATTTACTTTTTGTCTTTTATTTTCATTTCTTTTAATCTCAAACTCATTAACGGTGGAATTGTCGAATGACGAATCAATAACCAATCTCTGTGGACACGATACGATATAACCTAACCGGTATATATCACCCGGTAAAAATAAATACCAAACTCTTTGCTTATCATTTTACCGCTTCAACAGACATCGAGTTCGAATTTTAATCAAAAGACCCTCGTTCGAGACAATCTCTCTGAAGAGCGCAATGAAAATGTTGTACGTGTCAGATGCCTGAAAAGTGTGCTGAAACTTCAAAAATTCGTATCGCTTGGACCGTTCGTCCAATTGAGTCAAAATTTTGAATTACGCAAGCAAACTCGCGTTCTGGACATTTTTCGTTAAGAGTCCAACTTCAAATTTCATACAAATTTGGTTGTTTTGGATCGTAGACAAAAATTATTCGGATAATCGCGATTTAGGCTTAATTGTGGATCCAAGGCACTCTAAGGCCCAATGTTTCACCCTATAAATAAATTTTTCCCTTTCACAATTTGAAAACACACAATCATTTGCTTAATTTTGCTCTCAAATCTCATCCTAATTCTCTCTCAATTCTCTCAAATCAAAAAGCAAAAAACTAAAGGAATTTTTACTCCTCTCTCTCTCTCTCGCTCTCTCTCACACTGAGCCACACCTCTTCCTCCTCCATAAACAGTCGGTCAGCCGCCACCACCTAGTCGACCGGTCACCTCCGACCACCACCCTGCCGCCGCCGGTCATCCCCCTTCGTCGTGACCGCCTCTCTCTCCATGCCTTTTCTGATCGCCTCCTTCAGCGATCCAGCCTCCTCCTCTTCCCTTGTACTTCGATCGCTCTCCCTCCCTTCCTCTTGACTGGACCGTCGTCGGTCCTCCTCCCTCCACCGCCTTTTACTCGGCCAGCCTAGGGACCGACCATTCCTACTTCCACTTCCTCCAAGGAGCTCGGCCTCCTTCCTCTTCAACATTAGGGAGCTCTTCCTTTGCATTTTCTTCAAGGATTCAAGTTTTCGTCTCTAATTCTTCACAAATTCAAGTTTTCCTCATGAATTGGAGCTTGATTTTGGTATTTTCGTCAATAATTCAAGTCAAACTTCAAGAACAAGTAAGTAGCTTAATCAATTAAGTGCTTATTTTAATCACTTTTCCAATTTTGACCTTTATTGAAATTGAATAGTGGAATCGATAGTGTTATACCCCAAAATATGCCCTCCTATTTCTCAAGACAATCCACATCTCCATACTCAAGAATTTCTCAAGGGTTGACCAGATGAATTCTCTCCTAAGCAATCAACCCATGTTCTCTCAAGACAAAATCAAGTTCTAATACATCAAGTGGTCATAATACATCCTCACATGTCTCAAGGTATCACCATGTCAAGTTTCAAGCCTCATAGCTCCAGTTTGCTCAGTCAATTGCTCAGATGGTTGAAAATTAATTGTATTGGACAAAAAGCCAATTATGGTCAACATACAGTCAAA
The DNA here is from genome assembly GCA_021764765.1 of Vicia sativa. NCBI lineage: Eukaryota > Viridiplantae > Streptophyta > Magnoliopsida > Fabales > Fabaceae > Vicia > Vicia sativa. The sequence continues at coordinate 264,423,293 of CM038793.1, read as the reverse complement.
CTTCATAATTTTTGGTCAACATCAATATTTTGAAGTCATATTCATCATATGATCAAGGGTTGACCATGAATCATTAAGAAAACTCAAGATTTGATCAAAAGTCAAAGTTTCCAAGTTAGGGTTTTTGAACCAAAAGTCAACAGAACTTTGATCAGGCTAACTTTCACATACTTTATTATAAATTTTCCCACCAAAGCTCATTTTTAATGGAATTCAATTCTCTACAACTTCATGTCTCACAAGCTTTGGCCAAAAATGCTTCATTTGTTAGTTATGGATCAAAACATTAGAGGTCTTTCTAAAAGTCAACAAAAAGTCATCTTTTTGCAAAGAAGTGTACATGAACATGGACACTTAAATAAAGATGAAACCAAAAGGAGTGTTTAGAGGACGTCTTGAGCTTTCTAAAAACTCCAAGAACACTTAAAAATGTTGAAAAGTGAGCAAGATACAAGTTGTGCAAGTTTGACATTTTGAAGGAGGTGTATGAAGAGAAATACTTAGCAAATGCAAATATTTTCCAAATGGACCTACATTTTCATGATCTAAACTTAATCTTGATATTATCCATGGCCTAAAAACTCAAGTGCACGCCCATATTGTATTTATTTGATCTATTTTTGAATTTTATGATTTAAATTCAATTTTAATTAAATAAAATGCAAAGGTAAGAGTTAAGATGAGTTGGCCTTGATTTATACTTGTCTTGAGGTCCAAGATAACCCATGTTAGCTGGAAATTTCGTGCACCATGAATTAATACAAGATTGAGCCAAATATGGAAGAATTTGATAAAATATTTCAATCAAATATTTTGCATTCAAGTTGATATATTTTTCATTCAAGTCTTGACCTAACCTCTGGCCCTATATATACATAGCATATTCAGACATCAAGGAGGACGAGTTTGGCAGCCAGAAAACTAGGGTTCTTGTTCAAATTCTCAAGAGAAAGTTGCACCACCGAAACCCTAGTTCCAGCCATCCTCAAGCAATTCCAAGCACTCCACTTTGCTCATGAGGTAACATAGGGTAAGTATGGATCAAAATCCATGACCAAAACATCCTATTTTGATCTAAACTAACCATGCTAATCGTTTCCTGAAGTTTATTAGAGCAGGCCTGGGCCATCGTTACAAGCTTTTCGTGGCCAAATCGTGGTTTGCCATAGTTAGGGCATAAAACAGTTAAGCTTCGAATTTCTATTTACAGGAAGTTTCAGGCCAAGATAACACCACCATTAAACTCGTAACATCCTAATTATTCGATCTGGACCATTTGTTTTCATTTTTTGATGGATTATTGCAGGTTTTAGAAAACCCTTCACGGAGAAGAAGGTGGAAACCACCATCCACGGTGGTCAAGGGTTTTCAGAGGGAAACTCTAACTCTCGCATGGCAAAAACTTGCCTTCTGGTTGCTCCATTCAAACCCCCTGGGGTCCACGCATATTTTAATATGATCCTCTAATAATATGATCCTCTGATAATATAATCCTCTAATGCTATGATCCTCTCATAAACTTGATACTCTGACCTATTTATTGTTTTTCAGCAGATGTTCTGACTCAAGTGTTAGAATGAAACGCTACACCTTGTTGAGCAGAAGATGAACTTAGAAGTTCTGGAAAAGAACTTCTGGAACACAACCTCTGACAGAAGCATACAAGTACAACTTCTGATAGAAGTAACTTCTGATGGAAGTATCTTCTGTTAGAAGCATGCAAGCGCAACCTTTGGGGCTCAATCCCTGCTGACCCTTTTTCTCATTTTTTCTAACTTTTCTTATTTTTCCTATTTTCCTTAATTTAACTTAATTTTCTTTTCAAAATTAATTAAAACCTTTTCAAAAATCACAAAAAAAAAAATTTCTTTTCTAGTAATTAGGGTTACTAACCTTAAACCTTTTTTACTAATTTCAAAAACATTTTCACTAACATATTTCCTATTATCCTGATTATTTATTTGCTATTATGCATTTACAATTCTAGAAAAGATGTATAGGTCGCACAATTTTTACTCTATAATAGGGTAGATTTACATTTCTGCCTTTACTTTCCGCACTCCTATTATGTATTTGCCCCAAAGTTATGTAATAGTGTAGGATTTACATTCCGCACTTTACATTCCGCACTTTACTTTCTGCATATATTAACTGCTAGTTAATTAGGGTTTACATGCTAAAGACTAAAATCAACCCTAGATCACTTCTAATCTCAAGATAAATATCTGAATGCAACACACTTTTCACACTTGCACACCTCTTAGGGTATCCTCTCTTGTTGCCATTACGAATAACATGGTCATGTCCCTCAAACGTAGGGATACCATTAGCAAAGACACCTACGAATAATATCATCATAGTCTCTTCGATATAAAGATCATAGTCCCTCGATGACCCTCGATGTTGCCTACGAATACATGATCTCGTCCCTCGATTGTTGCCTACGAAAAGTATTGATCGTCCCTACGAATTACTAAAGGTATCCTGATCGGTCACCATTTCTAGTAAGTTTTCGCACCTTTTTCCGACAAGAATTCATAGTTTGGTAACACTAAACGGTAGTTGCACGTATGTTTAGAGTAAGTTTTCGTATTTCTTTTTGTGTGATGTCTTTGTGTCTTATTGTCTTTTAAGTGTTAAAAAAGTACCATTTTATGCTGTGCTTGGTAGTGTTGATGTTCAGGTTGATACATGGGTGAATAGGAACTTTTGGCGCGCACAGGCGGATGAAATAGAGCCGGAAAAAGCAATTGTAAGAGGTCAACACGGGCCCCGTGTAGCAACACGCCCGTGTTGAAAAGTGCTGGAAAGTGGATTTTGGGCCGAAAGCGAGCACACACGGTCACCGTGCGGGAACACGGACCGTGTTGATCAAGCAAGTGAAGTGTGTTTGCAGAGGGAACACGGCGCCAGATGCGGAACACGGCCCGTGTTTGGGCGTCTTGATTCTAATTTCTGATTTTTTGTACATCCAAGTGAATTCATTAAGGGTATTTTTGACACTTGGCTGGGGGCAGAGAGAGAGGACACTATAAAGACATCTTTAGGTCAAGAGAGATGGATCTTTTTTTTGATTGGGAAAAAATTGGATTAGAGAAGCAAGGTGACGACTGACGGAGAACTTCAAGGTGTCACCATTGAAGATCAAAGTCTAAGTTCTTGTAATGTCAATTCCTTTTAATCTGTTAAACCTGAATTCTATGAATAACTAAATTCCCCACTTGCTAGGGGTTGGTTCTAATTTGGATCTTGTAATGGTTATGAATCCTTAGTGTTTCAATTCAGATATTAAGTTTCTTCAATTTAATTATACAATGTTTTTATGCATTCTCTTTCGGAACAATTGAGATTGACTTATGACTAATGAATATAGGACTATATTTGTTAGGGTTTGTGTATAATTTGATTATAGTAGATATCTCCTAGGACTAGGGATACCCTATGATTATCATATATGACCTTGATATTGATTTACTTGAATGCATTATTATTCTTCTTGGGTATAGGGATTAATTTGCATGTTCAAGAGTTTTTCTCTAAGGACTTAGGAAAAACACTATAGAGGCTGATAATTGAAGTAACACATGTTTTTCTGAAAGAAATTGGGAATAATAACCTTTATAGGCTAAATTGAACGAACCAGCCCCTAGCTTGTTTGATTAAAAGAAAGTTACTTATTTTACATTGCCTTGTGTAGAGAATTTTTCAAACAACAAACTTCTAGTTTTTGTCCACTTGATAGGACTGATATTTCGTATTTGCTTTGCAATCCTTGAGATCGATATTCGTGAGTTAAAAATCACTAAAACGACATCGACAAAATAGTACACTTGCTATTTTTCGATCAAGTTTTTGGCGCCGTTGCCGGGGATTGCCAAAATACGGAATTGAATTCTAATCAATTGGAATTTTATTGCTCTGCAATTAAAATTATTTTATGTTTAATTGTTTTTGAAATTTGGTGTGTGCTAATCTTTTGTCTAATCTTGTATGCGAGGTCAGGCCTCAGCAGAATTTCCTTTTGACGCAGAGATAGAAAGAACGCTTCACGCTCGGCGGAAGAAGGCTAGAGAAGCAAGACTGGCAGAAAGAGATAATCTGGACAGAGAGGAAGAAGTATTTGTTCATTCAGAAGAATCTGACTCGGAGACAGACACATTTTCAGACACTATGGGAGACAATCCTCCACAAAAGAGATTGTTGGGTGACTACGGAGCAACCAATGCACCAGCTGGTAGACACACCATTGTCAACCAACCAGTGAATGTTCCTAATTTTCAGCTCCACCCGAGCACTGTCACTCAGCTAGAAAGAAGATCCTTCTCTGGGAGGGTGAATGAAGATGCAAACAAGCATCTGCAATGTTTTCTGACTATGAGCACCACATTGAAGATAGATGGTCATACTGGAGAGCAGAAAAAGTTGCGGATGTTCCCATTCACATTGGCCGATGAAGCAGAAGAATGGTTCTATTCTCTTCCAGCTGGTAGCATCACAACATGGGAAGAGATGGAAACCGCTTTCCTGAATGAATATTTTCCAGCTTCAGTATTCATTAGGAAGAGACATGAAATACTGAATTTCAAACAAAAGGAGGGTGAATCACTGGGCGACTCGTTCAAGAGATTCAAGAGACTTCTTGTGGCGTGCCCAACGCATAATCTGGATCACACTGAACAAATGCAAACTTTTGTTAATGGGTTGAGAATTCCAACGGTGATTGACACTGACATCCGGGGCTCATCTAACTTCTCAACAGCCACTGGTATCAAGAAGATTATTGAAGCAATCGCTGCCAACGAACACTTGGAATTATATGACAGAGTTGCTAGCAAACCCGAAGGAGCGATAGACTTGAAATTAGATGCAAACAAGCAACTCAAGATGGAAGAGAAGATAGCTGCAGAAGTGGAGAAAAAGTTAAAAGCCATGAATATCACCACTCAGCAAGTAGCACAGATACAACAAACCCAAAGTGTTGTTTGTGATATTTGTGCAGGACCTCATTTGACAGCTCATTGTTTCGCAACTCCTCAATAGATTGAAGAAATCAAGTTCCTGAAGCAGAACAACCCGTACTCCAACACATATAATCCAGGTTGGAGGAACCATCCAAACTTTGGGTGGAGAGACCAAAAAGGGAACACTCAGCAGCAAGGTCAGGGACAATACCAAAATCAACAGCAGCAACAACAACAGGCTCCAAAGAAAGCGGATTGGGAGTTAGCTATTGAAAAAATGGCAGCTCACAACATTCAGTTTCAAGATGAGACCAGGAATAATCACAAGAATACTTCAGCCTCTATTAAAAATCTAGAGGTCCAGATGGGACAAATAGCGCAGCAATTGGCGAATGTACAAGCACCTGGTGGGTTGCCTAGCTCAACTGTGACGAATCCTAGGGACAACCAGGGAGTGAAGGCCGTAGTAACCAGAAGAGGTAAAAATGCTGAGAAAGAGGTAATTGAGGAAGAGTTGCTTGAAGTGGATCTTGAGATTTGTGAGAACAAGGAGAAAGCTGAAGAGGTAACAACACTGGTGGTGGAAAAAGAAAAACCTAAGGATTCAACTCCTAAGGTTATTCTTCCTTATCCAGCAAGAGCCAAGAAGAAGGATGCCAATGAGAAGAATTTTGAAAAATTCTTGGAGTTGTTCAAAAAGCTGGAGATAAACATTCCGTTTTCTGAAGCTTTAGAACAAATGCCTATTTATGCAAAATTCATGAAGGACATCATATCAAAGAAGCGGTCCACTGAAACTGAACCAGTGGTGCTAACTGAACGATGTAGTGCTATTCTACAGGGACTAAAGATTCCTCGAAAAAGAAAGATAGAGGTGCGTCACTATTCATTGTGAAATAGGTGACCGAACATTTAAAAGGCTCTCATTGATCTTGGTGCGGGGTGAGTCTCATGCCACTCTCAATATACAAGAAGTCGGGTATCAATTCGTAAAAGATACAAGAATGACTTTGCAATTCATGGACAACTCGATGAAAAACCGCATGGGATTGCAACGATGTTTTGGTAAGGATTGACAAGTTTGTTTTTCCGTAGATTTTGTTGTTCGACATGCACAAGATGAGGAAATCCCATAATTTTGGAAAGACCTTTTCTTGAACCGGACGGGTGATGATAGACATGGAAGAGGAACGATGACACTCAAAGTCTATGATGAGGTTTTGAAAATTAATGTTAGAGACTCAATGCGGTTTAAAGAAGAGATAGGGACAAGCAAGAACATTGAAGTGCTGGATACGCTTTTATCGATCCATAGATTGTCATCACCGAATTACCTCTTGAAAGGGTGTTGAGTCAATCGATCTTCGAGAAAAATGAAGAAACGGATGAAAAGGAAGCTGAAGTCATAGACATGATGGAAGTTCAATCAAAATGGAATAAGCCTGGACCACACCGGTGGGAAGACTTACGCCAACCATCATCTTCTGAAGAAAATAAGGAAGTAAAAAGGGATAGAGTTGAAGCATTACGAAAACTTGAAATACATTTTCTTGACTCGGAGAAATGTCCTGCTATTATCAATTCGTCCTTGAAAGAGATACAAGAAGAGAAGCTGACGCAAGTCCTAAAGAAGCACAAGAGTGCGTTAGGCTGGGCAATTGAGGATTTAAAGGGAATTAGCCCCACCGTGTGCATGCATAAAATTTTAATGGAAGATGATCAGAAACCGGTAGTACAACCGCAGAGGAGACTCAATCCGGCTATGAAAGAGGTTGTGCGCAAGGAGGTGGTGAAATTGCTAGATGCAGGTTTGATTTACCCCATCTCTGATAGCTCTTGGGTAAGTCCTGTACATGTCGTGCCAAAGAAAGGAGGAACAACTGTCATAAAGAATGAGAAAAATGAGCTGATTTCGACTCGCACTGTTACCGGGTGGAGAGTGTGCATCGATTACAGAAGATTGAACACAGCCACCAGGAAGGATCACTTCCCGCTACCTTTTATTGATCAGATGTTGGAAAGGTTGGCAGGACATGATTATTATTGCTTTTTGGATGGGTATTCGGCTACAACCAAATTGCGGTAGCCCAAGACCAAGAGAAGACCGCTCACATGTCCTTATGGTATTTTGCATATAGGAGAATGCCTTTCGGATGCAATGCACCTACTTTCAAAGGTGTATGACATCCATTTTGATGACATGCTTGAGAAGAACATGGAAGTGTTCATGGATGACTTTTCGGTGTTTGGACCTTCTTTTGATGAATGTTTGGTGAATCATCAATGGTGTTGGAGAGATGTCGAGACCAATTTGATCCTCAATTGGGAAAAGTGCCATTTTATGGTGAAAGAAGGGATAGTGCTAGGCCACAAAATTTCTCATCGAGGAATTGAAGTGGATAAAGCTAAAGTGGAGGTAATTGCCAATTTACCCCACCGTGAATGAGAAAGGAATCGGGTTTCTTGGGACACGCGGATTCTACCGCAGTTCATTAGAGACTTCTCGAAGATTGCAAAACCATTGACAAGTTTGTTAGTGAAAGACACTCCGTTTGTATTCGATGCAAAATGTGGGGAAGCCTTCACCACCCTGAAGAATAAATTGGTGACCGCCCCTGTAGTTATTTCTCCTGACTGGTCTCTACCCTTTGAGATCATGTGCGATGCGAGCGACATAGCAGTAGGAGCAGTTCTTGGGCAAAGAAAAGAAAAGCTCTTGCATGTAATCTACTATGCAAGTCATGTTTTGAATTCCGCCCAAATGAATTACGCAACTACCGAGAAAGAGCTGTTAGCAGTTGTGTATGCTTTCGACAAATTCAGGTCCTATCTTTTAGGGACGAAGGTAATAGTTTATACTGACCATGCTGCTTTAAAATACTTGTTTTCTAAACAGGAGGCGAAGCCGAGGCTCTTACGATGGATCCTGCTATTGCAAGAATTTGATCTAGAGATTCGGGATAAAAAGGGGTGTGAAAACACAGTGGCTGATCATCTATCCCGGATGTCACCAATAGTGGAGCCACACACCCCATCAAGGATGAATTCATTGACGAACGAATCCTCGCTGTGATGGGGATCCCTTGGTTTGCAGACTATGCAAACTACTTGGTAGGTAATGTTATTCCTGATGATTTTGACTATAACAAGAAAAAGAAATTTTTGCATGACTGCAGGTTCTACTTATGGGACGAACCTTTCCTGTACAAAAGAGGTGTGGATGGATTGGTTCGGAGATGTGTCCCGGAAGAGGAGCAAGAAGATATCCTTAAGGCATGCCACAACTCTGAATATGGTGGGCATTTCAGTGGAGACAGAACAGCTGCAAAAGTCCTGCAATCAGGATTATATTGGCCTACCTTATTCAGAGACGCACAACGGATGGTAAAGGAGTGTGATAGGTGCCAACGAACAGGGAACATCTCTAAGAGGAATCAGATGCCACAGAAAGGGATGCTTGAGGTTGAACTATTTGATGTATGGGGGATAGACTTTATGGGTCCCTTCCCACCATCTTATGGAAAAAATTATATCCTTGTGGCTGTAGACTATGTTTCCAAGTGGGTTGAGGCAGTTGCACTACCCACGAATGATGCTAAAGTGGTGGCTACTTTTCTAAAGAACAACATCTTCTCGAGGTTTGGGGTGCCTAGAGCATTAATCAGTGATGAAGGCACCCACTTTTTAAACAAGTTGATGGAAAGTGTGCTGAAGAAGTACAATGTCAAGCACAAGATTGCTACGCCATACCACCCGCAGACAAGTGGACAAGTGGAAGTCTCTAATAGACAGATTAAGCAGATACTGGAGAAGACGGTCAATTCTTCAAGAAAGGATTGGTCGATTAAACTGGATAACGCATTATGGGCATACCGAACGGCGTTCAAGACTCCCATTGGAATGTCCCCGTATCAACTAGTTTATGGAAAAGCTTGCCACCTCCCGCTTGAACTTGAGCACAAAGCATTATGGGCTACAAAATTCTTGAATTATGATCTGGCTAAAGCGGGTGAATCACGAATTCTTCAACTCCATGAGCTAGAAGAATTTCGTGATCAAGCCTATGAGAATGCTAAAATGTATAAAGAGCAGACCCGAAAATAACATGATCAGAGGATACAACAGAAAGAGTTTTGGGAAGGCCAGTTGGTGCTCTTGTTCAATTCCAGGCTTAAACTGTTCCCTGGGAAGTTGAAGTCCCGGTGGTCTGGTCCGTTTGTAGTGCAGACGGTATTCCCTCATGGCGCGATTGAGATTAAAAATCCGAACAATGAGGATGTCTTCAAAGTGAATGGCCAAAGGTTGAAGCCCTATTATACAGGACAAGTACCGGGAGCAATTGATCATTTGCGTCTCACCGACTGAGGTGGAGTCCGTCGAGCCATGCGACGTTAAACGAAGCGCTTCGTAGGAGGCAACCTACGTCTTTTTACTTTAACGTTTTCTTGTGTTTTTGTGTTATTTTATTGTATTTTTGTAGGATGGTGTAAGACTTGGATCGGTAGCAGCAACTTCAGTCAAAAAGCATTAAGGAAATTCAAAATTGGTGTATATCAGAGCAGAAACACGGGTGCCCGTGTCCTGGCACACGGTCCGTGTTGATCGCAGACCTCAAGAACGCGCAAAAAGAAAAAGGGAGTGCAAAGACAGAGCTTTCACACGGGTACCCGTGTTCCTACACACGGACCGTGTGACGGGGCGTGTTCAGCTTATGCAATTTCATCTTCTTTGATTTTAAGTGGACCCCACCTCAATAAAACCTCCATTATAACCTTTCTCTCACTTCATTCTCCCACTTTTCACTCTTCTCCTCCATTGAAACCTAGCCTCAAGAGCTAAACAACTCACTTTTACACCATCACCCACTCATCAAAACACTTAAGTGCTTTTATTAAAGTTGTTCTACTCTTCATGCTCTACACTTTCACCGTTTTAGTTTTTAATTTTGGGCAATTTTAATTTTCGAATTTTTGTGTGTTGTGGTTTGTGTTTTGTTCTCTCTTCTTTGTGCAGGAACATCATCATGCCTCCAAAGCGAGTAATCTGCGTTCAAGGGGATGATGATTTCGCGGACCATCCGAACCAAGGCAAAGACCCGCCGCGCTCTGAGTCGGGCATCCGGACAAAATAGGATCGGATGACCCCCAGTATTACCTTTGCTGACCCTAAGTACAAACAAAGGTATGACGTTTTGATTCAGCGTAAGTTACTCCCGACCCGCTATATTTGTGAAGATACTCTAGTTAAGTTAGGCCTTAAGGATGAGGTATTCCGTATGTTTCATAACATCAGAATGTTGCCGTTTATGCTTTTTGAGGCACCTACCTTTGAGGGCCTAACTCTTGAATTTTTGAGCACGGTTGAATTTAAATTGAAACACAAGTGGAATGGAACTGAGATGGGGTATTACGGTGATTTAGAGTTCTTTATGTTTGGGAACCAGCATAAGCTGACCGTAGAAGAGGTGGGGGCTGCCCTTAAATTGCCATCATCTGGACCGGGGCCCTTTGAGACATTCCCTGAATTTTGGGAGGCCATCTCTGGAAAAGCTGGGTACAATCCTAGTTCTGCCAAGGCCTCGGGGATTCGTAATCCTTGCTTCAGATATGCCCAGAAAGGTTTAGCGTTTACTTTGTTTGGGCGGGGAGATAGTACGGGGGTGTGTGCGAAGAGGGAGTTGTTTCTGTTACATAGTATGCTGGAGGTAGGAAGGGTGAATGTGGCGGCATTTGCTGCCAACCATTTGAAGCAAGTTGGTCATGCTTCAAATGGAGATATTTCGGTAGGAGGAATGGTTACGCAACTGGCTGATTACTTGAATTATAGTCAGCTCCTAATAGAGGAACCCTCCATACCGGGAAAGAAGATTGACATGACTACTCTTGTCAATCAAAGGATGATCGTAGTGCAACCCGGGTATTACTCCCTGGTGATTCATGAGCAACACATTATGTCACTACCAGCACCTCATTGTATTTCTGTGGCAAACCGTGCTAATTGGTTATATGTAGCTACAGGTATGAACCTAGGAGAAAGTCCTCCACGTGGTCAAAATTTTTCAGGTAATGAAATGGAGGATGACGTTCAAGCTCCGGGCCATCCTGACCAGCAGCACCCGCAATTCAACCAACAGTATGTCGGATCCTCCTCTATGACCTCAGATCAGTGGGGGTGGGTGCAAACTGAAATTGGTGCCATACGCACCGAACAGACGCGGCAAGGTGTTGAGCTGTTCAGACAAGGAACTGTGGTGGACGACGTCCAGACTATGTTGCGACGTCTCATGTTGCAATTTCCACAGGACCCTCCTCCTCCACCTCAGTAGGCAGGTAGTCTCCGTCGCACTTGAATTTAAACATTGGGGTCAATGTTTAGTTCAGGTGTGGGGGAGGTTTTATGTTATTTTATTGTTTGCTTGATTATTTATTGTTCAGTTTCGTTCAGTCGATTTATTTATTTGATTTGTTGCATCTTTGTTTGTTTTAATTTGTGTTTAAGTAGTCCAATGCAGTACCGTCAGGGTGTTACCAGGTGATTGATAGAAGTCGGAAGGGAGCGAGCTAACAGTGAGTGGTTGAACAACACACACCACACTTAATCCCCACAGGCACCAGGGGAGTTAACACAATCCAGAGCATCAACATTGATCAATAGAGTGTTGTGGCATTTTTGCAGTTGAAAGAGAAATTGCGTGACACCACCAGCACTGTGGAGCATGCAAGCTAAACCCACCGGTGAGGTTGAGAGCCAAATTCGTGATTCCATATGAGAGTTCAGTCAGGTATGACGTTATTCACTTTGATTTTGCGTATTTTCTCTTAACACAAACACACCACGAAAGCATACACTGAGGCAAGTTCTTTCTGTAACCCCGAGCCTTTCTAAACCATCCTGAATGCATTGTATCCATAGTCACCCCCCTTGAGCCATTTTCTTTTATTTGTTCATATTGTTAGTCATGTTACCACCTTTTCACCGTTCATGTTATTGCTCGGCATTCGTGTTTTCATCTTATAAATGTGTGACAGAATCTAAGTGTGGGGTAATGTATCATTGAGTAAGGGGCAAGTGCGAAGAAAAAAAGAAGAAGAAAAAAAAAAAAGAGAAAAAAAAAAGGTTATGGAAATCCAAAGAAAAACAAAAGTATTTCAAGAATAAGAAAATCAAAGGAAATACCCTTGACACTTGCCCACTTATTGGAAACTCCTTTAGAATGACTCTAAAAAGCTGAAATCAAGAGTCGGAAGTCTTTACCCCCATACTTACGAATCAAGGTCGTTAAGAGCAGAAATATGGACCCTACATGAATGCCGAGCACCAAAACCCTTTGTCATCCGTTCTTTGTTTATCCCACCAAACCTAAGCCACATTACATCCCAAAGACCTCGTGAATGTGTGTGTGATCTGTGTGTAGTGATTAGAGAATTTATTCAAAGTTAAAAGTAATATGCTTACCTTGATACTGTGAGTGTAAACAGTTTAACCCGGAGAGATGTTGTGAGAATGTGAAAAGCTTGCAGGTAAAATAGTGCTCGGAGGTGGAAATGTGGTGGAAAGATTGACGGAAGATGCCATGGACTAGATTGTGAAGTGAGGGTGTTGTGGAGGAAGGGATCTTGTTGGTGACCTTTGTTCGCCTCAATACATCACTTGAGGACAAGCAATGAGATAAGTGTGGGGTTGTGATCGGTCACCATTTCTAGTAAGTTTTCGCACCTTTTTCCGACAAGAATTCATAGTTTGGTAACACTAAACGGTAGTTGCACGTATGTTTAGAGTAAGTTTTCGTATTTCTTTTTGTGTGATGTCTTTGTGTCTTATTGTCTTTTAAGTGTTAAAAAAGTACCATTTTATGCTGTGCTTGGTAGTGTTGATGTTCAGGTTGATACATGGGTGAATAGGAACTTTTGGCGCGCACAGGCGGATGAAATAGAGCCGGAAAAAGCAATTGTAAGAGGTCAACACGGGCCCCCGTGTGTAGCAACACGGCCCGTGTTGAAAAGTGCCTGGAAAGTGGATTTTGGGCCAGAAACAGAGCCTGCACACGGTCACCCGTGTGCCGGAACACGGACCGTGTTGATCAAGCAAGCTGAAGTGTGTTTGCACAGAAGGGGAACACGGGCGCCCGTATGCAGGAACACGGCCCGTGTTTCGGAGCGCGTGCTGATTCTAATTTCTGATTTTTTGTACATCCAAGTGAATTCATTAAGGGTATTTTTGACACTTGGCTGGGGGCAGAGAGAGAGGACACTATAAAGACATCTTTAGGTCAAGAGAGATGGATCTTTTTTTTGATTGGGAAAAAATTGGATTAGAGAAGCAAGGTGACGACTGACGGAGAACTTCAAGGTGTCACCATTGAAGATCAAAGTCTAAGTTCTTGTAATGTCAATTCCTTTTAATCTGTTAAACCTGAATTCTATGAATAACTAAATTCCCCACTTGCTAGGGGTTGGTTCTAATTTGGATCTTGTAATGGTTATGAATCCTTAGTGTTTCAATTCAGATATTAAGTTTCTTCAATTTAATTATACAATGTTTTTATGCATTCTCTTTCGGAACAATTGAGATTGACTTATGACTAATGAATATAGGACTATATTTGTTAGGGTTTGTGTATAATTTGATTATAGTAGATATCTCCTAGGACTAGGGATACCCTATGATTATCATATATGACCTTGATATTGATTTACTTGAATGCATTATTATTCTTCTTGGGTATAGGGATTAATTTGCATGTTCAAGAGTTTTTCTCTAAGGACTTAGGAAAAACACTATAGAGGCTGATAATTGAAGTAACACATGTTTTTCTGAAAGAAATTGGGAATAATAACCTTTATAGGCTAAATTGAACGAACCAGCCCCTAGCTTGTTTGATTAAAAGAAAGTTACTTATTTTACATTGCCTTGTGTAGAGAATTTTTCAAACAACAAACTTCTAGTTTTTGTCCACTTGATAGGACTGATATTTCGTATTTGCTTTGCAATCCTTGAGATCGATATTCGTGAGTTAAAAATCACTAAAACGACATCGACAAAATAGTACACTTGCTATTTTTCCGATCATATCCTTACATGTTGCCTTCTATGATCATACGATGACCCTTCGATTTTCCCTTCACATCCAAACAAATAAAGTTACTTGCCAACTAATGGTATGGATAACCTTATTCTAAAGGAGAAGGAAAAATAACATAGAAACTACCATTCTGAGTAGGTAATAAGACTCTGTTGCTTGCTCCAATCAAAACACTTTTCACACCACACACTTTTCAAAAACTTTTCAAACACTTTTTATACATTCCAGCGTGAATCATTACAAAGTTAAACATATTTCAAACCAACATTTCCAAACACTTCGTATACATTCCAACGAGAATCATTACGAAGTCAAAGAGAAATGCCTTTTTTTAAAACATTTTCAAACTACACAAACACAGAAAGCAAATTTTCAAAGTGAGATAAGCAACTAAGAGCCCGTAGAAAACTACGGATGGAAAGGGTGTTAATATCTTCCCTTTTCATAACTGCCTCCCGTACTCAGAATTTAACGAAGGTCTTTTCCTGTTCTTTTCACCTTCCCTTTATTGGATAAAAGAAAAATCGGTGGCGACTATTGTTATCCGCAACATTTGCGATAAAAATCAAAACAAACAAGTCAGTTCTTCCACCGTGTTATAGAACTGACGACTCTGTTGGGGATACAACCTAAAGAAAGGCTACCTTAGGGTTTAAGATCACTTTATTGCTTTATGTTGCTTTGTCTGCTTTATTTTTAAGGGTTGCTTGGGTATTATATCTGTGGGGGGTCCTACACCCGGATCCAGGTTTCCATAGGTAAGTAACAATAAATCATCGCGACTGTTGGGCGTATACCGAAATGGTCAAAATGATGGCTACGGTTAGTGTGACACTTTAGATGTCCCGATATTCCTCATGTTCAATTGAGGAAATATTTGGTGTTTGCATGGTGTCATCAAGCACTAACTCAACTATAGAACCCTAATTGACCCATCTTGTCCATTAGAAGGTAGTGAGATTGTTGGCTTCGGTGCAGACTGAGGTTGGTTGATACTCGATGCTCACTCATTAAGATTTAACTTTCGGGATGATTCGGTCGACCACTTGGTAGTCGTATTGAAATAAAACCTACGAGAAAGATCGATGATATGAGATTCTTAGAACCCGATGTTTACTGTGGAAAATGGTAAACAAGCGTTGGTCCTCCCTAGGTCTTAAAACTAAGGGTTACTCACAAGATCGACCAGTTAATCTTAAGGCGCGTTCTAAGATTTTGTATGTTATATTGACTCTGTCGAAATATACCTTGACCAAGAAACGGTTTTCGAAGACCAAGGGGAACAATACAACGACTTTCCACATAAAATTTGGACTACCTGCCTAACCGACAGTAGGTTTTGAATAAAACAAGACTCAACTATTTACTAATTGGTGACTCGTGACCAACAAGTGATTTTGAAATGTTCATGTAAAGTTGTTTGAAACGAAACGAAAGTAAAGACAGTAAAGAGATAAAATTTAAACATAAACTAATTGCATTGAAAGTAAAGATGGTGATTCACGTACATCAAAAGCTTAGTGACTCTTAAATCCTTTGGCGCGGAGTTGGGCAGAGTGTTGGTAAGCAATTTGAGAATACAAGTGAACACCCAAAATACAATAAAGTAACTTATTTATAGTATTTACAATATAACAGCTGGAACTAATCAACGGATGAAATGAAACTAAAACATAACCGCTACATAAGTACAAGTAGTGGAGCAGAAATTGTGCAATGGAGGAGGAATTGGGTTTGCAATTGTTTGTACAACTTGTGTGAGTGGAGAGGAAGAAATCGAAGGAGAGAAGGAGGCTCTGCTAGCTGTAATAGTGTACTGAAAATTTGTTTTCTTGTGTCTCAGGGAGTACAATTTGATACAAGATGGTGGTGGAAGGCAATAGATGGAAGAGGACACAATGATGATGGTTGGAGTTGTGGAGAAGAGGATTTGCTGTAAAATTTTATGACTTTGTCTTTTTCTGCCTTGTATTTTTGAACTTGTGATGTACTATATGTTTTTGGTGTTTTGGTTTTGCAGGTTTGTACAAAATGTACACGAGGTGGTGGAGGTGGTAGTGGTAAACCGTGATGATGGAAAATAAACAACAACACAACATTATTTGAAACATCTAATTATTAAAAAATAAAAACACTAATTAAGCAAAATTAATTACTAATCAAAATATGAATTTCAATCAATAATTAAATTGGACAAAAATATTAACAAATATATATATATATATATATATATATATATATATATATATATATATATATATATATATACAATTGAAAGTTATAAAAATAATAAACGTTATTCTGCATATAAAACAAATATTTGACATTACAGTAGTTTTGACCGTCAGAAGTTCTGGCCATCAGAATTAATAGAAGTTCTGGCCATCAGAAGTAACAGAAGTTCTGGCCATCAGAAGTTCTAACCATTAGGCAAAAATTGAAAAAAATAAACAATGCAAAGTCAAATGTGCAAAATCCAAAAAAAATGATGCAAGTATGACTAAGACTACTTTGATGCTAAATATATTCAATTTATTAACAATGCAAAGTGAAAATGCTAAGTGAAAATGCTAACTAAAATTCAAAGACATCATAAAAATGCAAATGCTAGAAAAATGCAAGAGATTAACATAAGTATTAACTAAAGATGTGAAGCCAAATGTAAAAAATTGATTACTAATGTGGGATGCGAATAAGACAATGTAAAGTGATGCAAATGAATCAAATGGAAAATTTAGGGTGTGACAGCTGCCCCTATTTAATTATCTTTTAGCCTAATAGCGTGGATCAATGGTTGAAAGTAATTAAATACAAACAAAACCTGAATTTCATCCCCGATGCAATGCGATGAAATGATGTGCCATGAATGTATTGATTTTACTAGGGAAATGAAAATTGAGAGTAAATTATGCGGGAATTAAGATAAATTGTGAAAGAACTATTATCAACGCGTGGGTTAATGAAAAAGACACGACATCCTCAATCATTGGATTGAGTTCGAAAAAACAAGGAATAAAGGACAACATTAATCAATGGATTAATGAAGGTGAACAACAAAGAAATAACATCAATACATGGACTAATGAATGTAAACAATAAGAACTAACATCAACGCATGGGTTAATGAAAGTAAACAACAAGAGCTAACATCAACACATAGGTTAATGAAAGTAAACAACAAGAACTAATCATTAACGCGTGGGTTAATGAAAGTAAGGACAAATACTTCTGTAACACGGTGGAAGAACTGACTTGTTTGTTTTGCGTTTGATCGCAAATGTTACGGATAGCAAGAGTCGCCACCGACTTTTCTTTTATCCAATTAAGGGAAGGCGAAAAGAATAGGAAAATACCTTCATTAGATTCTGAGTAAGGGAGGTGGTTATGAAAAGAGAAAGTATTAACACTTTTTCCATCCGTAGTTATCTACGGGCTCTTAATTTCTTAGCTCACTTTAAATTGTTTTATTTTGTGTGTGTTTGAAAAGATTTTGAAAAGACATTTCGCTTTGACTTCGTAATGATTCACGCTGGAATGTATACGAAGTGTTTTGGAAATGTTTCGTTTGAAAAGACTTTGTAATGATTCATGCTGGAATGTATACAAAGTTCTTTGAAAAGATTTTAAAAAAAGGTGTGAGGTGCAAAGAGTATTTTAATTGAGCAAGCAAAAGAGACTCATTTTACCCACTCAGAACGGTCGTTTTTGTGTTATTTCGCTTTCCTTTAGGGTAGCGCTATCCATACCATTAGTTGGTAGGTAACTCTATCCATTGGATGTAAAGGGACACTTAAAGGGTCATCGTATGGTCATAGAAGGCAACATATAGGGATACCTTAGCATATTCGTAGGGGCGATCATCACTTTTCGTAGGCAACAACCGAGGGACGAGATCATGTATTCATAGGCGACATCGAGGGACTATGATCTTTTAAGTCGAAGGGACTGTGATGATGTGTTTGTAGGCATCGTGCTAAGGCATCCCCACATTCGAGGGCCTTGACCATTGTTCATAAGGCGACGAGAGAGGATACCCTAAGGTGGGTGCAAGTGTGAGAAATGTGTGTTGTATTCGGATATTTTATCTTATGATAAGATGTGATCTATATTGTTTTTAATCTTGCCATACACGCCTAGTTACTAGCAGTTAATAGGTGCGGCAAATAAATTGTGGAAATATAAAGGTCCTACGCTATTACATGGCTTTGGGGCAGATACATAATAGGGGGTGCAGAAAGTAAAGGCAGAAAATAAAATCCTACGCTATTACATGATAAAAAACTTGCAACCTATACATCCTTTCTAGAATTTAAATGCAAAAATAAATAGCAAAAAATAAACTATATCCTAGTATTTTTGGTGTTTTGAAAACCTAATTCCAATTGATTTTAATTAATTAAGAAAAATTAATGAATATTAACCTAAATTAAACTAATTAAGTTAATTAAAAAGCATGGAAAAATTTATTTATGAAATTATCTAATTAACCTAATTATTTAACCTAATTACTAATTAAATTAATTAAATTAATTTAGCAGAAAATAAATAAATAAAAACCAAAAAAGAGCTTCTGGAAGAAGTTGCCTCAGAAGTTAGGCCTTCTGTGAGTGGCGCGCCGTGGGCATCCAGAAACTGGAGTTTCTGGTGGAAATCCTGCTAAGCGTGTCCAGAAGTTGTGGCTTCTACGTCTGAAAGGGTCCAGAAGCTGGGGATTCTGGAGATTCTGCTGCTGGGGACATCTAGAAGCTGGAGCTTTTGGGAAATTTAGCGCTAGAAGGGTCCAGAAGCTGGGGCTTCTGGAGATTTTGGATCTGGGACGCTCAGAAGTTGGAGCTTTTGGGGACTCTGTTGCTGAAGGGGCTCCAGAAGCTGGAGCTTCTGGACGTGTTATCTCCTCTAGGGATCCAAAAGCCGGAGCTTCTAGACGTGATGCTTCTGAGGGATGTCCAGAAGTTGGAACTTCTGGGGTTGAAACCAAAACACGCCAAGGGATCGTCTTCTTCATTTGAATTTCTAGACCTATGCCAACGGATTTTCTGCATCCTTTGCCTACGGATTTTGGTTCGTACCTATAGTACTTGCAAATTAAAACTTGATAAATACCAAAGAAAAATTATATATGAGACCATGGATCGATTGGAATTGATCCACTGAACATGGCCATGCCCTTAGTTTGGTCTAATTTTGGCTAAAACAGAGAACCCCGATTTGAAGGTCCAAACCCTAGCAATGGCAGATCTTGGTTCCGGTACCTAAACTTAAATCAAACCATCCCAGCAGCTTCGAAACATTGTTCTAAACACAAACAAGCAATCAAATCATGTTAAATATGCATGTATGATCAAAATCAAATTTGAAATATATGAGTGCAAACCGTGGTGGTGATTTTATGATTCTAGATGCTTGGATGGCTAGTAATGATTGGAAAAACTTCAGAGAGTATCAAGGAATGTGTTGGAACACTTTGTTTGGCTTGAATCAATCCAAAAACCTGGCTGCAAGTGACTTGTAGTGCACGGTTTTTTGAAGCTTTTTTAGGGTTCTTAGAGGCAAAAAAAATTTCCTCTGGCATCTGGAATCAGTGTGTATATATACTAGGATGAATTAGGTCTTGAATCATGGAGAAATTATATGTCAATCAATGAGAAAATATTTGATTTGTGATGAAATCAAATATTGCCTTTTTTGAATCAATTTCAATCAATTCCATTGTCAATCTTGATAATTTTGAAAATGACAGCTTGTGTGGCTTGCTTGGACCTCAAGAATGAGAGAAAATCAATCTTGCATTTAAAATTTGATTTTATATCTTTTATTTTAATTAAATTGATTTTTAATGAATAAAAATCCAAAATAAATAAAAATAAAAGATAAAAAATGTGGCCTTGGGCTTGGAGGTTCTATTTCAGATAAGGAACAAGTTTGGACCAAGAAAAGTTAAGCCCGCTTAGAAATAATTTGATTTTTTCAAGTATTTCTCTTTATGCACCTCCTCAAAAATGCTCAATTTGCACAACTTGTATCTTGCTCAGATTTTAACATATTTGGGTGTTCTTGGACTTTTTAGAAAGATCAAGATGTCCTATAAACAGCCCTTTTATTTTCATCTTCATTGAAGTTTCCATGCTCATGAACACTTCTTTGCAAAAAGATGACTTTTTGTTGACTTTTTAAAAGGACCTGTAATATTTTGATCTATAACTTCCAAATGAAGCATTTCCAACCCAAGCTTGTGAGACATGAAGTTGTAGATAATTGAATTCCCTTTAAAATGATATTTGGTGGAAAACTTTCTGATAAAGTATGTGAAAGTTATGCTTGGTCAAAGTTCTGTTGACTTTTGTCTGAAAAGTCCTAATTTAGAAACTTTAACTTTTGATCAGATCTTGACTTTTCTTGATGAATCATGGTCAACCCTTGATCAACTGATGAATATTACTTCAAAATATTGGTGTTGACAAAAAATTATGAAGTTTGACTGTATGTTGACCATAGTTGACCTTTTATCCAATATAGTTGATTTTCAGCTATCTAAGCAATTTGATGAGCAATTTTGACTTGTAAGGCTTGAAACTTGATATGGTGGTCCCTCTCAGTAAATGATGAGGTATGATGACCACTTAGAGCACTGGAAATCCATCTTGACCTAAGAGGAGCAAAACCCTTGTTTGGATTGATTGCTTAGGAGGGCAAATTTTGGGGTATAACACCAACACTTACACATTTTTTGCATGTAACGGTTGCTAAGGTCTTGGGCAACACATGTTGGTTCCTTGGCTCATCGTTTGACTTGTTCCTCATCTTTTTGGGTGCCCAATTACCCTTCTAATAATTGGTGGGCTGACTGCCATTTGTTCATCCACAACAGGCCATAGTCGTTTTCCATTAGTTGGGTAAATGATGTTGGAATAACATTCCAAATATTTAGACTTCATGCATTTACATAATTATTTATCAACAAAATTTACACACTGATTATGAATAACAGAATTACAACAAAATTAGTCTTACTTGTAATAGTCATAAACATATTCTTCAGGTGACATCTTGATCTGCCACATACAAGAGATAACATGTATGCAAGGAATCCCAATGTAACACGGTGGGAGAACTGACTTGTTTGTTTTGCATTATATCGCAAATGTGTGGATAGCAAGACTCGCCACCGACTTTTATTTTATCCAATAAAGGAAAGGTGAAAAGAACAGGAAAGACCTTTGTTAGATTATGAGTTCGGGAGGTAATTATGAAAAGGGAAGGTATTAGCACCCTTTCCATCCGTAGTTATCTACGGGCTCTTAATTGCTTTAGCTCACTTTTTGAAAACCTTCTTTGTGTGTGTGGGTGATTTGAAAAGTATTTTGAAAAGTATTTGAAAAACATTTTGCTTTGACTTCGTAAAGATTCTTGTATCAGTCCTCAAGAATGTATACGAAGTGTTTGAAAATATTTTGAAAGTTTAAAGCTTTGTAATGATTCTCGTTGGAATGTATACAAAGTGTTTGTTTGAAAAATAGTTTAGAAAAGAGTGTGAGGTGTGAAAAGTATTTTTTTGATTGAATTGGAGCAAGCAATTAAAAGTATTTATTACCTACTTAGAAAGGTCGTTCTTGTTATTTTCCTTCTCCTTTAGGACAGTGATATCCATACCATTAGTTGGTAGGTAACTCTGTCTGTTGGATGTGAAGGGACGGACGTAGGGTCATTTTATGGTCACTGAAGGAAACAAGTAAGGATACCTTATTGCTGTACCCCAATTTTTGCCCCTAAGATTCTCTCATACTTCATACAATTGTAGTGCACAAAGATCACAAATTGGTTCTCTCTCTCTAATATGTAGGGTTTTCCCTTTGGGAGATTACCAAACACCTTGTGGAAATGATTATTGTTTACGTGTGATGATTGATATTTGACTAACTATAATGTGTATACTTTTCTCTCTAAATGTTGTAGGTGAATGGTGCACAAGTTCCTCAAAGAGCTGATAGGTCCATGAGTGTATTTTCATGCCCTCTCTCATTAATTCTCAAGATTTTGAAAGTGTTGTCTCTAATTGAAGACTTCTATTATTATCAACCATACTCTATTATCTTGAATGTATGCTTCATGATTGAAAGAGATCATCAAATTCAGAGAATTCTATATCATATGGTCATTTCTCTTGAAACTAGGGTTTTGGACTTCTAAGGACCATATCTTGATGTTTGTGTGAAGTTTGTGGAAGAATTCAAAGCCATTTGATTCTTAAGAGGAATTCCAATTTCATATTCTTGTATCCAAGAAGTTGGATTGATGAAAAGATTGTTTTATAAGTCTATGATTGCCCACCCTCTAGATTAATGCTTTGTCTATCTTGTATGACTTCAAAGGATCATAACTTGGTCATCTCTTGTCTCCTTGAGCTCATTTTTCTTTCACAGTGAACCTAAGGATGTATAATACAACTTAGTTCAATTGGTGAGAAAAGAAAATGAGCGGAAACTTTCCTATAAGGTCAAAAGATTACAAGTCCTTGATGAATTCCTCAACTTCAAATGAACATATCTTGATCATCATTTATCATTTTTAGGTAATTCTTTTTGCACAACAATCTTGAATATGTGAAATTCATCTCCATATAATCCTTGAAGATTTAAAGTGTTTAAAAGTTTCTTGAAGAAGTCAAAAGATTATAGGTCATTTCATGATTTTTTTCCTCAACTTCACAAGATCATAACTTGCTCAATTTTTGGATTTTTTGGTTGGTTATTTTTGCAAAATGTTATTTGAGAGATCTACTTCATTTCATATTTGATTGGAAGACAATATTTTGATTGAAAATATTATAGGTCATTTTTGCCAAACTTAGAAATTTTCCTAAGTGTGAAAATTTCAGATGGTTTTTGGTGATTTCAAATGATCACAACTTTCAGCTCAAGTTACCAAATGCTGCCTTTCCAAGTGAATTATGAAGCTTGCAATCTCAGCTTTCCAAAGAGCCCAGGATTGCATCATAAAGGTCCCTGAGCAATAAGCCATACATGTTTGAAGGAGGCTCCATGTCATCCAATTTTGTTTCGAATCAGGAAAATTATAACATGTAAACTTGGATTATAAGGCAAATTACTCAAAGTTTAGATGCTAAACATGTTTAACTAATTGTCCAGATGCGTTTTGATGTAAATTGCACTTGAAATGAGGTCGTTTTGATGCCCTTCGAGTCACACGTTTGGCATGATTTCAGCCAACTCATTTTACGCGAATTCACCAATGTTCCTTCTCATTTTCATCACCACTCACTCTCCTATAAATAGAGGATCATTCCTCACTCATTTCCTCAAGATTTGATAGCCAAAAAACCTCTGCCAAACTCCCTCCATAATCGGTTTTTCTGTAACTTCTAATTCGTGTTTAGACCACTTCTAGTTTGAAATTAACCCTTGATTCTTCTTCCTTGAACATCACTGAAGCTAACAGAACAAGAATCGTGCCTTGAAGCCTCCTGAATCGTGCTATCCAAGTCCAGTTTCAGAGCTCTGAAAGTGAACTTTGTTTAGGTAGAAATCTCCATCAAATCTTGCAAAATAAAACATCATTGCACTCTTCTCATCTCCCTGATCCTTGTGATCTTCACCATTTGCATTTTCATCAAGTATTGACTGAGAATTTCTGGGAACAAGTGCTCGTTATTATACCTGTTTTTTCCAGATTTTTCATGATAGAAGTGAAATAATTTTTTTGCGAGGGTACCATTAGAATCGTCTTGAAGAGACAAAGCGAACGATACCGGTCTGGGAAATTTATTTCACAATTTAAGGATCACGTATGGATGAAGGCTGAAGGTTGAAGACGACCTACGTGTCTGTTGTAACACCCCTTCTAATTTACCCGCGATTTATATATTTTATCAGAGTTTTAAACACATAACAAGAGGCGTCACAATTTAATAATTCAAAAATAACAAAACAGTGATTCATACCTTTTACTGAAGAACTTATTAAATAAAATAAAACCAAGGATTATGTTTAATACAGCGGAAATAACATAAGAATCTGGAATAATGCAAATCATAACTATTCCTAAACATAAACCAAAAGGAAAAAAGTTTTAAATCCATAAAATTCCAATCAATCGTTCCCCAGTGTTACAACTACCAGAGCATGACACTGACACACGGACTAACTACGTAGCACAACTCTAAAAGCTGTCCTCACCAATTCTCGAGCAGCTATACTCCTCAATCTGAAATCATTAAAGTAAGGGTGAGATTTCATCAAGATTAAAATGCATTATACATTTCTTTGAAACAATAAAACAACCAATTCGTTATTCCACCCTTATTAACATCATCAGAATACGATCCACAAATACAATCACACATATCATTATGCATACAACAACAATTAAATGCAATTATAACACTGGAAACCATCCTAACATGTTATAATTACATATGCAATGCAGACTCAAATGCATGTGGTACCAAACGTGAACATAGTCCACACCCTGTTCCGCTTACACCTCGGAAAACAGCGTCAATTCAATGATTCTCCCATACATCACTGGGTCAAGAATCTAGTCTCACCACCTCTGCCCATTAGGTACGATTATTGGCCCTACAAGCTCAATTCCACACAATGGGAATGAACCATCAACAATGCTTATGCATGCACATCAGGAGCATGCAACAGTTCAAAATACGAAATATGAACATACAACATTATTCCATTCATTATCAATAACAGCAACAGCACATGCTAACAGAGAAATCATGAATATAACATTAATCATAATACAAGGAATCAACATACAACATTTACACGCAACGAATAACCACGAAATCACAACGTATTCTTACTATGGAAACCATATTAATTCCTCAAGATCTCAATTACTGGTTTGAAAATATTTTCATTAGGTAGTACTCTTTCTAAGCTTTCCAATGATACCAACTATGCCTAAATCGGAGTTATGGTTAAAAAGATATGACCGAAACCGTTTTCAGAAAATTCATGTTCAACCCAACACAGTATGTATCGATGCATAAGCCTATGCATCAATACATAAACAACATGTGTCGACACATGCGTTGTATGCATCGATGCATACATATGAATTTTCTGCATTTTTAAAAATTTGTTCAGTATGTGTCTACCCATACGCATCATGTGTCGATGCATAGCTCTGTTTTTGGCCTATGTGTCGATGCATAGCTAAAAAAATCTCCCTATGAGCCGATGCATGGCTATATGAGTCGATGCATACCTTTTCTTTGCTTCTGGTTTTCTAAAATTTCACTGCATGCATCGATCCATAAAGCTATGTGTCGACCCATACTGTTGTTTTTCATCAAAAACTCAGTTTTTCTTCACTGTTACGAATTCCCATTTATTCCATACAACACCAAACCTTATAATACATCATAACAGAATTAAGTACTGTGTTTTTTTACATCCAATTGATCACAGAATTTGTTTTCTAATTAACCTATATTCATCTTACATAGATTAATCATTCATAACAGTTTCAATCATGGTTTTTACGTCGGATTATAACGTTAGGGCACACTCAATTATCCTAATTCGAGATTCCTAACAGATCGATTCGTTCTATTGATCATCAAAACCTATAAGGCATAATAATCGGATTCAATCCCCCTTACCTCGCGATGAATCTTCGAATTCTCGGCGTTTGGCTTTTTCTCCTCTTTTCTATTCTCTTCTCCAATCTCACGTAGAATGCAATCCTAATTCCTCTTCTCACTTTTTCTTTTTATTCCTTTATTTATTCCTTTTTATTTGCCAAATAATAGAAATAAATTAATTAGGATTAAGTAGAGCTTTTTACTCCATACACCCTACAATTCAACTTCACACCCCCAACACTTCCATTATTTAATTAATCAATTAAATCTATTAATTAAAATACCAATAATTAAACCTTTAATTAAATTAATAATTAAATTTCTAATTATTTAATAATTGAATTAATTTGGGGTGTCACATCTGTCTTCAACCAATGAAGGCGTGACATGTAATTTTTTCAAATTGGATCCAATGTTTTGATTTTACCATACGCGCGTGATGTCATCCCTTGGATCTGACTACTTTTGTGAGTCAGACTTCATCTAACGCGCAACATTAATTCTGATTTTATTCTTTTAATTTTAATTTAATTGGTGATCCGGTGTGATTTCCAAAGAGGTCCATATTAAGCACAACACGTATGATCCATTGGATTAGCTTACTAACGCGTTTTGACTATGATCAGATGGTCCATATTTTTTCTGCTTTTATTTTATTTTATTTTATTTTCTGATTTTATATTTTAAATCTTTTAAACTTCAAAAAATCATATTAAATTCATTTTTAGTCCAAAAATTATGAAAAAAATCACAAAAATATTTTGGAATATTATCTTTTTGAATTTTATTTTTTCACAATTTTATTTTCAAATTTGATATTTTTTGTGATTTTTCTATTTTATTTGATGTTTTAATTATTTTAAAATACTTTTTGACATTAAAAAATTCTGGAAGGATCCAATGGTCATTTGACTAATATTGGTGACCTCATTTTATTTTTATTTCTGACGTTATTATTTTTTGCCTTTTTTTTTTTGGTTTATTCCATCATTTTCTTTTTATTTTAAAATAGTTTTTGACTTGTAAAAGTTCTGAAAAAATTCGTCAACACTTGTTGACCTCTGATTGACTTTAGGGAATTTTCTTGGAATTTTATTTAGATGAAAAAATACTATTTATGTATTTCGTCAATAAAGTCCAATTAAAATAACCTAATTTCAACATTATTTAAAACCTTATTATTTTTAATTTTATTTTCAGTTTATTTTGCTGAATTTATTTTAGAGTCATAAATTTCCTCAATATCAATGGAACTTGGATGTTGATAGGCTTTTAGCCAAATCCACCAAGAGAGTTGATTGATCTTGACGAAGTTAGACCAAATAAATTCATCTGATACAAAATAAAATTTGAAAATGTCTTCTTCTTCTTCATCTCATTTTTCCTTTGTCCCGATTTGAAAAAGTGATCAATTGGTGGCATGAGCTTTAATGTTCTAACATAAGCCCCAAAAGATGACTTGAGCTTTGATCTTGGTTCAACACTTGTGGCGCTTGTCGTGTGGTTGCGTTGATTTCTAATCAAGCTTCTGGCAAGTTTTCATTAACCTTGTCCATTTGAAATTCTCAATCATCTTTGATTAAGTGATATGATAATTCCAAAACCGGTGATATACTCGACAAAAAACAATTGAAAATTGTCGTGTGGTCGCGTTGATTCTATCAAGCTTCTGGAAAGTCTTCATGCGTAAGTTTCAAGATGGTCACCTTGCTGACGATTAACAATTAACAACTCGACGATATACTTGACAAGTTTTAAGATGGTCATCTTGCTAACCTTTAATTAATCGCCTTTTATTTTCCGCTCTTTACTTCCCGCATTTACTTTTATGCTCTTTATTTTTATACACCTCTAATTTTAGCATTTACATTTCATGTTAGTTTTCCTTTGCTCAGTTGAGCATTTTACTTTCTTGTTATTTTGAATTTGCTCACTTGAGCTTTATTTTTCTTTTCTAAAATACCTAATAATTCAACTTAGACATAAAAAAACTTATAATTGGACTTGGTTACTATCCTTGTGCTTGGAGCTTGATCTTTGGACTTAGGATTAGGACCTTTACCTCAGCTTGGAGATTTATGTGCCCCTGGTGTTATTCTGTCTTGTCTGGTTATTATATTTGTATGCATGTTATTCCGTTATACTCGATTATGAGTGGATTTCCTCAAAATACAGCCGTTACTCTGCCAGTTTTTCTTAAGATAAGAGTTCACCCAAAAGCATTGGCTTATCTGAAGCTTGGTTTTTTGTATGATAATTTGTTGTTTATGTGGTAATCCAAAGGATGGGATGTGGTATTGCCTCTTGATGTCAAGTACTAGTCTTCTCACCCAGTTAGATCTTTTCTTTACCCTTACCTTTTACTTTATGCAATTAGGTTAGCCTCTTCATCTCCTCCCCATTATTTAATTTTTCCAAATCTTCTCTCTTTTTCAAAGGATTCTTGTTTTCAAAACTCGAACCACTTTCATAAAAAAAAACTTGGACTTAGGTCCATGAATTTTCAAATTTTGTTTTCTTAATAAACTTTCAATCCATTAATATTTTGACCATTTCTCATAAGACTAAAAAACACCTAACCTCATTCAAACTTTTTGAGCTCTTTGTAGCTTTTCTAAACTAACATTTTTTTTAAAATCAACCAACACAAAATTTTGGTTTTTTTAGCCGAACTACTTGGTTTTGATTTCAACATTGCACATTGTTGGTATGTACGCCTGGAACTCATTGGAAGTTCTATCAAATCAAAAATTATAAAAAATACTTCTTTTCTCCCCCACCATCCATTTTGTACATACTCTCTTTTAGCATATATACAAATTTTCAAAAAGGTTCTTGTGGAGTACCGTAGATGCTTTGGGTGTCTAACACCTTCCTTTTGCATAATTAACCCTCGGTCCCAGATCTCTGATCTTTTTGTTAGGATTTTATTCGCTCCTTTTCCTAGTCCTTTGGATAAATAAAAGCGCGGTGGTGATTCTTTTGTTAATTTTTTGAGTTAAGTCAATTCAATGGCTTATACTCGCAATTTTTTCCGCTACACTTAGCAATTTGTAGGGACGATCATCACTTATTCGTAGGCAACAACCGATGGACAAGATCATATATTTGTAGGTAACATCGAGGGTCATCGAGGGACTATGATCTTTGTGATGATTTTGAATCGAGAGACTTTTGCTAATGGTCCCCCTACGTTCGAGGGACATGACCATTATTTATTCGTAAGGCAACAAGAGAGGATACTCTAGGGGGTGCAAGTGTGAAGAGTGTGTTCAATTCAGATATTTTATCTTGGAGATTAGGTTATTCTAATGGTTCATTTTAATCTTGTTATATAATCCTATTAGCCATACATCTAAGCAGTGTATATACAATTTATAAGAGGTGCGGAAAGTAAAAATGCAGAAAATAAACCCTACGCTATTACACGGCTTTGGGGCAGATACATAACAGGAGGTGTAAAAAGTAAAATGCGGAAAGTAAAACCTAGTTTAGCTATTACATCCTGTGAGCAGATACATAATATTGGAAAAATGCGATAAATTAAACCTAACTATTACAACTTGGAAGCAGTTACAATAATCAGAAAAAAAACATCGCGAGAAAGATTAAATCGAAATAAAGAAATAATGTCAGAAGAGAATAGTTTGTGATGTTAGTAAAAAATATTTAAGGTTAGAAAAACCTAATTACTAAAAATAAAAATATTTTTGTATTTTTTGTGGTTTATTTTAATTAGAAAAATTAAATTAAAGTTTAATTTATGGTTAATTAAACAATTAATTTAGATAAAAGAAAAAATAAAAGTTTTTGGTGTAAAAAATTAAATTAAGATTTTTTAAAACCTAATTCTATAATAAAAAAAATTTTGATTTTTTTTTGTATTTAGAAAATTATTTTAATAGGAATTAAATAAAGAAAAGAAATTGAAAAAAAATAAGAAAACAAGGGTTAGTGAGGAAAATTGCCAAAAATAAGGGTTGCAGGCGTTGGGGTTCGAACTGGGTACCCCAAGGTGAGAGTTTCCACACGTTTGTCATCTGAGCTGAGTGTCTTAGCTCTCATAATAATGAAACAAAACTAATATATAATAAAAATAAATTTTAAAATATATTAATTCAAAAACGCGCGCGAAGGGGCCATCGTCCCCGTTTGAATTTTCCTGGGACCTTTACCGACGGTCAATTCGTAGGTAAAGCTTTTACCTACAGACTTTGTCCATAGCTACATCACCTGAAAATCAAAAACTTCACAAATTGAAATATAAATTCACTATGGAACCATGAATCAACTGGATTTGATCCCCTGAACACGAATATGCCCTTAGTTTTATCCAATTATGGCTATTTTAGAAAACCCCAAATCGGAGCTATGAACCCTAACAATGGCAACTCACAATTCTTGCACTTAAACTCAGATTAAACAACCCAGATAGCTTGCAAACATCATCACCAACACAAATATATAATCAAATTATGTTAAACATGCATGAATCATTGAAATCGATTTTGAAAAAAGTTGTGCAAACCGTGATTCTGTGTGATCGATTTGGCTTGCTTTAGGCTTGTGTGATGATTGGAAAACATTCCTGGGATCTCTGTGATGCTCGATTGATCCTCAAAACTCCTTGCATTGGACTGCAAAGTGGAATCCGAAGTTACTTTTCTTAAGTTTTTTGGAGTTTGGTTAGGGTTCTTGGAGACAAAGATTTCATCCTCTTGTGATCTGAATGTCTTGTGTACTTATAGAGGAAGGATTTAGGTCAACAAATGTGTAGAGAATATCTTGCATTCATGAGGAAAATATTTGATTTCCAATTTTCATTAAAACTTTATTTTTTCTTCAATCTTGCACCAATCTCATGCCAATCAAGGACATTTCTAAATTTCCAGCTTTCTATGAGTTACTCGGACCACAAGAAGCTTGGATTTACAGCCTTGCACTTATTTTATTTTATTTCATATTTATTTTAATTAAATTTGAATTAAAAGGAATTAATCCAAAAATAAATATAAAAAAATGAAAACATGGTGTGACAATGGGCTTTAGAAGTTCTTGGCAACATTAGAAACAAGTTCGAATCAAAGAAATATAGGCCCATTCGGAAAATTTTCAAGTTTGGTCAATATTTTCTTCAGGCATTTCTTCAAAATTTCCATTTTTTCCCAAGCCATAATTTGCTTAATTTTTATCATTTGAGAGTGTTCTTGGACTTTTTAGAAAGATTAAGATGTCCTCTAAATGATCCATTTGGTTTCATCTTCATTGAAGCTTCCATTTTCATTTACACTTCTTTGGAAAAAGATGACTTTTTGTTGACTTTTAGAAGGACCTATAATGTCTTGGCTCATATCTCTCAAATGAAGCACTTTTTAGACAAGCATGTGAGACACAAAGTTGTAGAGAATTGAATTTCCTTCAAAATGAGATTTGATGGAAAAATTTCTGATGAAGTATGTGAAAGTTATGCCTGGTCAAAGTTTTGTTGACGTTTTATCAAAAAACCCTTATTTAGAAGCTTTGACTTTTGACCATTCCTTGAATTTTCTTGATGAATCATGATCAACCCTTGATCAAATAATGAATGTGACTTCAAAATATTGATGTTGACAAAAAATTATGCAGTTTGACTGTATGTTGGCCACAATTGACTTTTTGTTCAATACAACTAATTTTCAACCATCTGAGCAATTGACGAAGCAAACTTGAGCTATGAAGCTTGAAACTTGACATGGTGATACTTTGAGACATATGAGGAGGCATGATGCTACCTTGAGGCAATAGAAACCAGTTTTGACTTGAGAGAAACAAAACCCTAGTTGTGGGTTAATTGTTTAGGAGAGGGTTCATCTGATCAACCCTTGAAGAACTCTTGAGTATGGAGATGTGTATTGACTTGAAAATATGAGGGCAAATTTTGGGGTATAACACCCATTCAACATCCACACCCTACATGAACAAGTTCCTTCTTTGAGATTGATACAAAATGTTTCTTTCCCATTTATGACTCCAAAGATTACCATATCATCATCACCATGCCAGGTGGGAGTCCATTTATGAGCATACTTCTTATTCTTTTCCAGGACTAGTTGGATATTTGGACATACATCTCCAAGATACCTTTGTATCATTTCATTCTTACTTGTTATCCTCTTAGTTACATAATGCTTAATTCCCTTCAGCAAAGAAATAATTGGTTTGTCTTTGGGCTCTAAGATAGCTCTATTAAATGTCTCACACATATCATTGACTTGCAGGTCACACTTAACACGTGTCTTGAAATGTGATCTAGACCAAAACTTTGAAGGCACTTCCATCATATCTTCCCAAGCTTCAAATTTCACAGATTTTAGCCTAATCATTGCTCTCTCCTATTCTGGCATGGTAGTTTCCCTAGCTGCACTCCAAAATATATCTTTCATTGCCACACCATAATATTTCTTCTTCCAATTACCACACAGATGCTTTACACATAAACTATGTTTAACATGCTCACTTACACCTTGAACAGCTGAAACAAGCCCCTGAAAAGATAAAAACATTAGAATAAACATATTACAAAACATAAAAGATGATTTACACATAAACTATGTTCAACATACTCACTTACACCTTGAACAACTGAAACAAGCCCCTGAAAAGATAAAAACGTTAGAATAAACATATTACAAAACATAAAAAACTAACAACATTCACACAATACCTTATGCTGATATGAGATGAATGCATAATATTGTTAATTGACTGCAAGTCTTGAAGGAGAAGTCTTATGAACCACTCCCAGGAATCCCTAGTCTCAGCTTCTACAACAGCATATGCAATGGGAAATATTTGGTTATTTCCATCACTTCCAACAGTAGCCATTCATTGTCCCCCATAACCACCTTTCAAAAAGCACGCATCCAGCCTTATTAATGATTTGCAAAATTTAGCAAATCTAACCTTACATGCTTGTAGACACACATATATTCTTTCAAACACATGACCATTAGTTGAATCAGAACACTGGATAATTACACTACTGTTGGGGTTTGAATTCAATATTTCTTGTGCATAACTCCTCAAATGTGTAAACTGGTCCCTCCCAGCACCCTGTATTAATTCCATTGCTTTTCTCTTAGCTTTGTATGCCTGATCATATGATAGTTTCACGCCCCATCTTTCAATTGCTAAAGCTATTAATCCACTTGGTTTCATGTTTGGAGTGTGTCTAATGATATGTGCAAACTTCTTGGCCAACCAACCGGTTTTGGATTGTCTATTCTTTGCAATCCTAGCACAATTATGCTCATAATATAAACTAGATATTTGCAAAAATTGATTTCCTACCCTCTTACTAAACCTCATGTAGAATTTACACCCCTTTATGCAATTAACCACCATTCTTTTTCCATCATTCTTTTTGAACCACACATTTTTGTTATGAACCATGGGGTACTCCTTGACAACATCCTTAATAACATCCTTATTGTTAAATCTGGTGCCTAATTTGAACATTGGTGTATCAGAACTTTGGTAATTTGGAAAATGCTATACTCTTCTTCATCCTCACTAGCAGGAGGAGTGTATAGCTGATTTGAATCCTCATCCATAAATTGCTCAAGAGATATTTCTTATATCTCATTAGGTAAGCATGTAGTACAATCCAAGTCCACAAAATCATCCTCAAAATCACCTACAATATCAACATCATCATAAGAACCATCCTACAAATCAGAATCACCCTCATATTTATCACCATCATCCATCTCACCACCAACATTAGCAGTTACATCCTCATCATTATCTCCCTCAAGATCTGTTACACCCTCATCCATTTCAACACTAGCATTAACAATTACACCCTTATCCATTTCAACACCAGTATTAGCAGTTACACACTCATCCATCTCACCACCAACATTAGCAGTTATACCCTCATCATTATCACTCTCATGACTTGTTACACCAACATTACCATTAACCTCAACACCAACATTAACATCAATCTCAACACCCTCAGTAGACTTTACACCCTCAACAACATCAACACCCTGAATAGACTTTACACCCTCAACAACATCAACACCCTGAATAGACTTTACACCCTCATCAACCTCAAAATCATCATTCTCATATGTTGGTCCATCCTGTCCTAACTCCACCTCATCTATTATATCCGAGATATCAACACCATGCTCAACATAGACATCAACCAACTCAAATCCCTCAATATCTTTAGCAAATTTTAGTACATAATTATCATTCTATATAGGTGTAAGACCCCTAGAAAAGCTAAACCTAGGATTGACATACCAAATACACTTCATGCTTGTGTATCCTACCTGATGAACTAATTTCCCCAGCTCTATGTAGGACATGTAATCAACGTCTCACTCCCATGTCATTTATGTTATTAAGCCATCCATATACTATTTAATAGGAGACTGTACAATGCCACGATGGTGAATTCTAAGCCTAACTTTATTTTCACTTGGTGGCCTGTATATGACAAAATAAGAAACAATTAGGGTTTCAGATTAAACAATTAGGGACCCAGTGTCCCTCTTTTAGATTAAACAAATATACATCATGGGGCCACTAAGAAACATTTGAGAAGAAGACAGGATGAGACCACATAGATGCACAATAAAAGAGAAACACTATACCCGAGACAATACTTGTCGTTTTCATGCGTTTTGGAAGACGTATGTGCTTGATACATTGCTCCAATGCGCACGCCTAGTTCTTGTTCTGTAGAAAACTTGGTCGAAAATGGATTGAGGTTTAGGTTTTCACGAAGAAGATGATTGAAAGAGGATTAGGGTTTTCACGAAGAAGATGATTGAAAGAGGATTAGATTAAGTTTTTACTAAAGTGACTTTCTTTATGTTATTTAGTTAAATAATAAAAATAATTTATGAAATATTATAAAATAAAAATAAAAATTTAAGAAAATAAAAAATTACATTATTTGGTTTATAATGAGGTGGCAGGTGACTGGTCTCAAATGCATGTGCCATGTCATTAAAAAATAAGACAAATGGCCAGGGACCAACAAAATTTCATCAAAAATAATATTGGAGGACTTAATAGTTGTTTTTTTTTAAAGGGGGACTAAAATGTTATTTATTTCATTAAAGGGGGACCAAAAATGCATTTAAGCCTAGTTTTTAATTTCCCTTTGCTCTTAATACTCCTTAACTTAAAAAATCATAAAAAATATTAGAATAGATTAGAATTAGGATTTTATCTCCTTTTGTTTTTAAAAAATCCCTAAAAATATTAGTGTTATTTTCTTGTTTTTGTTGATTGTTTGGTTGATCCCCACATGCTCCCTCACGAGATTTTGATTCGATTAAATCAAAAGTCTTAGACTTGATTAAATTGAATCGATACTAGATTTTAGGATTGAAACCGATTGCATGATAACATCTTAGGATATAGTTTCCCTTTTAACCTCAACTTCAGGACCATCTTCGTATGACAACATTAGAAGTAAATTTTTCCCTCTAGACTTTTTTTTTTTTTTTTGCATTTCATCCTTTAATTCAAAAGACAGTTTTTTTTTCTTAATCAAAAACTCCCAAAAAAAACTTAACCATTATTCAAATCATTTTCAAAATTAAAGGAGGAAAAACTTAAGTATCCCTTGCTTAAGAGAACCACTTAAGATGTTTCTTCTAACAAAAACACTCCAACAAATCCAAATCATTTTGGCTTTAGGACCTTTTTTCTTTAAAACCTTTTCAAAAAGGACATATTAATTACTTTCTACCGCAAACAAACAAGCTCTAACTGCTAGAATGCGAACTTAACATCGTCCATAAAAACACACAACAAACAAACATTTTCGGGAAGAAATACGATGTTATGGTTCCTTCATGAGGTATGTAGACATTGAGTTACAAAATTTGAACAAACACAATAATAAACATCTTTTATTTTCCCCAATAATTCATTCATGCATTTTCCTTTAGCAAGTAAAACATTTAGATATACACACCTTATATTAGAACAAACAAGAATGGATCCCGTTGAGTACAACGGACATGAGGGGTACTAATATATTTCCCTTGCGTAATTGATTTCCGTACCCTTTTCTTGGTCGCAAAACCACATTCTTTTCCATCTTAGAAGTTTTTTTGATATTTTCCTTTCCCTCTTTGGGATAAATAAAATTCACTGGCAAGTTCATTATTTTAGTATTTTTTAGAGGCGCTTAAGCTGGAGACTTCACTAGGGATACCTAAAAAAGTCAGTCCTAACTCATGTTTGTTTTCTTTTATTTGAGTGTTTATCTATATGTTTTACTTACTTTATTTGTTGCATTCATCGCATTTTTATTTTGCTTTTATCTAGATAAATCCAGCGTCCCCCTTAGGGATTCGAATGAGCTTAACATCCCAATCTATGACGCCTAGAGAAATCTTGCAAATCTCGCTTTAGGCGCAATCCATGAGGGCTCATACTATAAGGAAATAAAGTTGCGGCCTCACTAATAACAATTGCTTTTAGCGTTGTGGTAAGTGCTTGATCCTATAAGTGGTATCAGAGCATGGTCATGAGTTTGAATCTCTTAACTGACATAGGGGGGAGATTGTCAACATCCTTAGTGTTTTTTTAATTATCTTGTGTAAAGGTATCATGAATTTAATATTAATATTTTTTATTTCAACTTTAATACAAACTATCAATCATTAGACTAATGAAATCACAATACACATTAGTATCAGACCAATTGACGTCTCCTTTTAAAATATACACATACACGTTAATTGAGTTGACAATACTTAGCATAAGTGTCAATCTAATTGACACCTCCTCTTTGACTTTAAGTGCAAATGTCAATTAGTTTGATACGAGTGCCAATTAATTTGATACCAATGTTTCGTTTTTTTTTTTTTGAAAAAGTAGGATATATTGAAAAATTATTTAAAATGTGGATTATTTTGAAAAAATGAATTATAAGGATAACAAATTCTAAACGTGTTATGTGTTATATTTTTTTTACTGTTTTTTACAATAGTTATATTTTTAATTAAAAATATGAAAATATTATATTGTTTATAAGTATTATTTTGATTTACAAGATTTATCTTTTAGACATAACTCATGCAAGGAGTTTTGGGAAAGTCTTAAATCTTGATTAGAGATGTTCCCAAGATTATGCAGCAAATCAAAATGGCAATGTTGGTAGCATGTGGAGTTGGTCAGAAGGCTTAAGAAAGTTGTCCTTGAATTGACTCAAAGACTTGGGAAGAGGAATTCAAGATTGACCTCCACAATTTCATACAACAATTTAAATCCAGAGATGATAGTACAACTAACGTATGGATTTAGAGCTTATATAATGGTTATAATAGTATGATATCTAACATATAGTAAGATGTTGTTCAAACTAGTTAAACTATTTTTTTTATAAAAAAAAATTACACTATATTTTTTACATTTTAGTAACTAACAAAATAAAGTTTAACTTTTTTAATTTTTGTGATTTCATGCATTAATTATCAATTTTTTATTGATCCAATTTAAAAAACTCTTTTTCCAATCTTACACTATTTTATCTTTTCTCTCTCTTCTCTTTTCATTTTTTATGATTATTTAATATATTTGAATTTTAATATAATTAATTATTTAACAATTAAATATCTCATTTTAAACTTATATTTTTAAGACATTTTATCTTTTTTATTAGTTTATTATCGCTGAAAATATTAATTAATCTATTATTTAAATTTAATAAAATTAAAAAATATTTTATGAAATTGAATAATACTACATGTCATTCACACAACTAACTTTTTATCTTACGAATCACTATCAAATTATTACTATTATTTTTCAAATGTTAATTTTTTTATTTATTCATGTCACAAATTTTTTTTTTTTAAATTACTTAATACATTAAGTTTATTTTAACATTAAGCAATTCAATTTAAATTCACATGTGTATTTAAATAAATCATATGTCAAATTTACCATTATATTTTGTATAATCATATTATTTGTTGTAATATTTTAATTTCATAATTCTTTATTGTACTTTTCCATTAAATATTAATTAATATATTATTTAACTTTAATAATTAAAAATATATTTTATGAAATTAAATAATATTATATATCATTCACGCAACTAACTTTTTATCTTACTGGTCACTATCAAATTATTACTATTATTTTCAAATATTAATTTTTTTCTTTTTCATTGTCACAGGTTTTTTTTTAAAAAATTATTTAATATATTGAGTTTATTTTAACACGTAATTCAATTTAAATTCACATGTGCATCTAAATTATTTGTCAAATTTACCATTATATTTTGTATAATCAAATATTTTAATTTCATAATTTTTTATTATACCTTTTTCATAAATATGAATTTTTCATATATGTATATTAAAAAAATTATTTCGTCAATATTATGCACGAGTTTCTGACTAGTATTTTAATATTTTAAAATTCTAGCTATGATTGAAATGAACTTTCCTCGTAATACCATTATTCCAATACCAAGTATACTATTATTATTAGGGAAATATTTTTATGTCACCAACATTTAAGTTCAATTAATTGATACCATAAATAAACATACGCGTAAAATTCCAGTCAAATAATATCCATAATAATGACATTAGTAACTACTTTTCATTTCTTTTTCTAGACATTTCCTATTCCATTTTGAGTAAAATAATTGACCCATCTAACTAATTTCTATAGATTTTAAAATATTTGTATTACAACACATTTACTATGTATTTGTATATTTACCTTTAATATAAATACAAAATAAAAAGAATACTAAAATAAAATAAATACATATACTATTAATTCGATGATAAAAGTAATAAATACTCCATATTATATTAAGTTTTTTCCTGAAAACATTTTTTCATAAATAATTTATTTTAGTTATTATCATCTATTTTTTTAATTAATTTTAAAAAATGAATCTCTTATCCCTATAATTGATGTTACTAATATTTAGTCTTTTAAAAATTTCAAAAAATATGAATCAAGTAATATTTCACTATCTATAGTTATATTTCTTTCCATTCCACTCCTTCTTTTAGAACTAAAACCCTTAAACACTCAAACAACTCTTTAGCATCTTATTAATATTAAGCAAGGTTCAAAGCTAGCAAGCAAAATAAAGCACCAAGAATAGAATCATATACCAATATATAGTAATCAATTATTTTAATTATTTTTGTATATATATGATACGAATTTCTAGGAACCAACCACTTACACTTGCACTTTCCTTTGTGTTTCCTTTTTGTGTTCATTATAAAAAATTACATATTTATTAACCTATATATACATGCAATCTTTCAATATATGTATGAGAAAAAATAAACCTAGTTATTTGAATTAATGCTATGGGAAATTTGTTAGGTAAAAATAAAAAGCATGAGTCTCAGCTAAACCATTCTTCAAGGAATGATAAAGAAAAAGGTGGAAGAATCTCTTCTTCTAATTTTCAAACTCAAAATCAAAAACCTATGTCATTGCCACTTCCACCACCACAAGTTGCTTCTTCAATGTCTAAAAAATCAAGTTTTGGTAAACAAGAAGATTCTGGACAAAGCTCAAAAACCATGAAACCTACCAAGAAATATGCTTTGATTCCAGATAACTTCACTACTCTTCAACAGGTATGTTTCTCTCTAATACTAATTACTTTTTCATAGTAGAAAATATTAGTGATTAATTTTCCAATAATTATGTGTAGCATTTTATTTATTTTATGTCCAAAAAGAATATATCATAATTTGAGAGATTTTAGTGTCTTAATAGAAGTTTCTTTGTGAAATTTAAATATTACCTTCTCTTTGTTGAAATAAACTATTTGTTAGCATAATCTATAATTTTTATAAAGAGTATGAGTAATTTTTATTATTTTTATTTTCATAATCAATCACAAACTAGAAGCTAATTAATTATTTAATTAAATAAAGTTTGATAAAAAACTACATTTTGGAAGTATAGATACAAATTAAGTTAACAATAGTCTGTCATTGCAAATCCAAATTCAACATGTTAAAACCAATATTGATAGATTAAAAGTTATTATCAGAGTTAGAACTTTGATACCTAACGTGTCTGAAATTTTTTAGTGTCCAACAAGTTTCATGATTATAAACTCTTGAATGAAGTTGTGAAAAAAAAAATAGTTAATGAAATTGTTTGTTAATGGAAAGTAATAACTAATTAATGAATCACTCTAACTTTGTTTGACAAGATGAATCACTCTAACTTGAACTATAGACCACTAATTAAATTGTTCCTTTTTAAACAAAAGGGAAAAAGGAATATTAAATGGTGAAGCATTTCACCTTTTCCTTAACTAGAGTTAACAACTTTTTTAAAGGAGATTATATATTAAGAACCTATATACTATGTGGTGGATTTGGTAAACTTTATTACCAAACTATTCTTATTGATTAAGATTTTGATTTTATTGGTATTTTGTATTTTCTTTAAAGAGAAACAATTCAAATGTTGTGAGAAATTATATTTTTATTATGAATTTAATAGTAATATTATTTTATAGGTTATTGGGGCCCTTAGGAAAGAAGGTTTAGAGTCATCAAATCTCATCCTTGGAATTGATTTCACAAAGAGTAATGAATGGACTGGTAAGTGATTCCATCAATAATCCATTATCCATGCCATGCAACTTATATGTAAAATAAAACCATGATTAAGACCTAAAGTTTGTTATATATGATTAGGTTTAGATTTTAATCAATATTTTAAAAGATAATTCAAACATCTAAGTTTTCCGTAACTCGATAGATTATTTTCTACAGTTATGTGTAGAAGATATCTGATTAATAAAAAAACATCGGTCTAACTAAAGCTCGAATTGAGATTAAGTTCCAATTGAATATCTCAAATGAATAATAGAACCGCAAACAATAGACAATGCGACAATGCCAGTTGTTGGCTTAACCAATTGAACTTTTATGTTCGGTTTTTAAAATGTTGGTTATAATTTCTTTACGAAGCCAATGAATCCAAATTTCTTTTTGAAGGTAAAGTCTCATTCAATAATAGAAGCCTACATGCAATTGGAGAAACACCTAACCCCTATGAGAAGGCCATAACAATTATTGGAAAGACTTTGGCTCCCTTTGATGATGATAACTTGATTCCATGTTTTGGTTTTGGTGATGGTAAGTTCACTACTCCTTAAACTATAACATGTAAAAAGTTGTTTAATTAATTAATTTTTTAAAAATTCATTATACAGCTACTACACATGATCAACAAGTATT
Source organism: Vicia sativa (assembly GCA_021764765.1). NCBI lineage: Eukaryota > Viridiplantae > Streptophyta > Magnoliopsida > Fabales > Fabaceae > Vicia > Vicia sativa. The sequence goes on along the minus strand of CM038793.1, from coordinate 264,382,358 downwards.
CAGCTTTCATAGTGACCATTCACCTTGCCATGGTTTTGAAGAAGTTTTGGATTGCTACAAAAAAGTTGTTCCAAACTTGAAACTCTCAGGACCAACATCTTATGCTCCTGTGGTTGAGGCTGCTATAGACATAGTTGAGAAAAGTCATGGCCAATTTCATGTCTTGGTTATCATTGCAGATGGCCAGGTATATATAACCTCTGTAACACTGACACCTCTGGAAAAAGGCGTGTCTATGCATGCATGTATCAGACACTGGCATTTGTGATTATGTTTCTCAAATCACATTGATAAGAAATTTTTGTTTGATTTTAAGGTTACAAGAAGTGTAGATACTAATGATTATGAACTAAGTCCTCAAGAAGAGAAGACAATCAAAGCAATTGCTAATGCAAGGTAGATAATTTGATGGACTAAATCTCATTTAGAAACCATGATTTAGTTAATAACATCAAATTATATCAATGTTCATTCTTTGTTTATGATACAGTGCATATCCGCTTGCGATAGTTCTAGTTGGAGTTGGCGATGGACCTTGGGAAGATATGCAAAAGTTCGACGACAAGATTCCAGCTCGCGATTTTGATAACTTTCAGGTATGACATTGCAATATTACCCCATAAAAAACGTGCATCGTAAGTCATAATCTACTTGAATTCGTATCTGGCGTTCTCTACTTTTATATATATTCAACTTTCTTCTGCGAAACGTCAAATATTGGATAATTTAACTAGATAGTCTCTAGTCTTTAAAGGAATCCAACATTTGACATTTGACAGAAGACAACTGTAACATTCTTTGTTTATCAATTGGTCAAATAATTTGTCCGTTTTGTACAGTTTGTTAATTTCACGAAGATTATGTCCAAAGACACAAGCCCTGCCGAGAAAGAAGCAGCTTTTGCTCTTGCTGCTCTCATGGAGATCCCTTTCCAATACAAAGCATGCATCGAATTTCAAAAACTTGGGTATGATCCTTCAATATTACCTTAAGATTTTTTTAATAAGTCTTATGCTAATCACTTGTGCTAGAATTTCACTCATCTTTTTTTATATGTACTATGTAATCTTCCACATCTTTATGTTTTTTTCTTCTGTGTATACATGGATAACAGACGAGTAACAGGAAGAGCAAAAAGAATAATTCCAAAAGCTCCTCCTGTTATTTATTCTCGTCCCACGCCGACCATTTCAACAGCACCACCCATCTCGACAGCGGCAGCACCACCACCACCAACAACAGATGAACAAAATCAATCTGCCTGTCCTGTTTGTTTGACCGAAGTAAGAGATTTGGCGTTTGGATGTGGGCACATGACTTGTCGAGATTGTGCATCAAAGTTAAGTCATTGTCCAATATGTCGAGTCAGGATCACTAGTCGTCTTAGAGTATACAGTGGTTGATGATGTTGCTCTAAAGGCTTAAAAACTCGACATGGATTTCTTGTAAATTAACATAATTAACTTTTTTAAATTTCAAGAAACAGTTAATCATGTACAAACATATTAATAAAAATTATAATGAACCACAATGATATCATAAATCATGCTGCTAACATTTTGCAGAAAATCTTATATCAAAATGCAATTCATATCTTCATTTCAGAATTCAGTAAATCTGTCAATATTCATGACTATACAATTTCCTAGATTACATTGTGCAAACTACTATGCAACTTCTTAGGATACGACACTTTTATCGGATAATTTCCTAGATTAGTAGTATTTCTAAACTACTATACAACTTAGGATACAGCACTTTTATTGGACAAATTTTTGAACCGGGTTAGTCTTCTCCGAAATCATGACAACCCAGAACAAAAATTAACTTGAAAAGAATTTACACTCCAATGTGCAAATGAATACCGCAACTCCGAACAAAAATTAACTTGAAAGACTTTACACTACAATGTGCAAATGAATACCGGAACGACTTCCTTCATATGAGGTATCTTCCATGATCAGAATAAGGATGTTAGTAGTAGATTGGCCTACTGTAAAATCGAAACAAACCATCAACAGAGCAGTGTTATACAACAAGAAACTAGTTCTTTTATTCGACAGAGAAGTTCTTTTCAGGCAGCTTTTGCCAAAAGAAATTTGCTTCCTCTATCCATTGCGAATTAACCAAAAACTTTTTTTCTTTCAGTGCCCACTTGGACTCCCTATTTCCAACACTGTTAGCAACTACATGTGTCACATGGGTCTCAAGTTTATTTAAACATGTAGCTCCTAGTTTCTTTGCTATCTTCTTGAGTTTTCGCAAGTCACGACGTAAAGCACGGCTTAAAACGATCACGCAGCCGCTTAAGATTTCACTTCGAAGTGATGACAGAACCTAGAAAACGTGAATTGATTGCAAGAACTAAATCATCAGAATATCACACTAGCATGACAAATTAGCTTATATTTCCTTTAACAAAATGCAAGACCTAGAAGACAGAGCAATATCAACAAGATAACTAACTACCTGCCGCACATCTCTGTTAACAAGATCATCTTTAAAGAAAGTATAGTGTATATGTTTGAGCACTTCGAGCATTTTGGCAAGCGCTCCATCTGTTTCACTTTCATCTATCCGCAGTTCAGCAAGTGATTTGCATTTGTAGCCAAAGTGCTCACAACTTGAATTGAAAAAGAGGTATCTCCTCATCAATATCAGATTAGCTTTGTGCTTCGGCCATACCTAACAAATTTGTTTGCAAAACTTTCATACATCACAATAAAATGAGATAAGTTTAATTTTATAGATTCTCCAATGATAAAAATGACATCTCATTATTAAATGGGTAGATCTTGGTATATGGAGAATATAATTTAGAGGAATGATTCATGACAATTTTGAAAAAGTATTAAAATAAAAATACTCAAGTTCACCTATAATCAGGAAAACCACTAAATTTAAACCCTCACATAACAGTATTTACCTCATATTCTCCACAATTGTAATCTACATAAATTAACTATCACCAAACATTCCATTTAAATAATTCAGCCAAAACAAGTCAGGGACTAGCAGTGCACTCACGTGTTTTGTATCATCAAGAATTAGGATTGCGCTTTCTTTCTCCAACACCATACCAAGATGCTTCTTGCGGTTTTGAGTTCCATCATCTCGAGAAATCACATTACTATTAGCACTGAAGTATTCCCTTTGAGGATCTAGCAGCTTGGCCATCTCTAATGAATAGGTCCGGTCACCCAAAGTGTATATGCATATGTCGAATAGTTTACTTGCTTCTTTAAGAAATGTGCGGACAAAGGGCCTCAACTTGGTAACCATTTGTAAATGCTCCACTTTAAAGAGGCTACCTTTAGAGACATATGTTGTTTCATAATACACAAGTTTAGAAAAGCAGCAGCATATATAAAAAGTCCTAAAACCCCAGAACAGCAAAGGTGAAATGAAGATTTTTTTTTCAAAGAAAATACACAGATGAAGTGATGAGGAAGTATATAAATGGGTTTAAAATACCCTAATTTTACTAAAATGTAAGCATTTGAATTAGCAAGTCAATCTATTTATAAAACTATTGTCTATATGATACCCTATTTACTAAAATGCAAGAATTTTTTAAAGAAAAAATAAAGTTACAATGAAAAATAATGGAATTTTTACGTAATAAAAACAGCAACGATGAGGTGCATTAAGCAAAACTTCTAATAAAATATAAGGATGACAATTACCAAAAGAAAAGGCACATTGGGTTGATTATACCTTCTAGATAATTTTTCTGAGTTATTATAGGCCTTTCTTCTTCGCTCAAACGATGAAGGGAAGTAGAATTTAGCAGCGTGTGATCTAGGTCCAGAACCAAATAAAGCTTTTTACGGCACAGTAAATTTGTCATGTCGTTGCACAATCTAGAAACTTCCTCATCATGCAGTCTTAGTCCCTGATAATACGAAAAAATCTCCATCGTGTTAAATAATTGTTGCTTGGCCAAATTATGTAGAGTAATTGTGTTGTGTATATGATATGATACAGCAAGAGTTCAAAGGAAAAGACAGAAGAATTGAATGAAATAGGATTTTATTGTGAAGTTTGTCTGAATCAATGTGACCTAAAAGACAAAATGATACAATAGGACTAAATTTGAGAGTGCCCAATACTCTATCAAGAATGATAATAAGGCTAAATTTTAGAGTCCCGATTCTAACTTACAACAATGACAACCTCTTCTATTCCCTCTCCCTTCGATTTATTACGGCTATTTAGTTGTTAGTTATAGCTTCCAGCTCATCAACTAGTAGTTGCATTACCCTCTCTAGAGCTAATCTCTTTAACAATTCAACACCAAATCATTATTCCTAACTCTCAGAAAGCAAACACTACATGGCTCAAATACTCCATCTCCCTTGCTTCAAATTCACACTCCTGTTGGTTGCCTACAAAATTATTCTCCCTCAATAGTAACAGCACCTTGCTCAAGTGGTCTTAGAAGATTTGAAAATATCATCATGGAACTAGGAAGTTAATGATTATTTTGTTAATTGTTAGAGATTCAATTTTAAAGATTTGAACCCAGAAACAAATTTTATTTGAAATACCTTGTGGTGTACTTCTGTAGACTCGAATGTTGCTAATTTATTTATTGAACTTTTCTTACTGTGTGTGTAACATGTACAAGTACTTTGGTACCATATGAGTAAGAGCATTGAAGTTGGCTATCCGCACAAATACGTATATTTATTTAAAACACAGGTACCGGGACAGGTGCTATCATTCTCTACCTTGACACTATTTATTGCCATCCTTAACCATTCAATTGTATGCTTATATGTGAGAGCCCCAGAACAATAGATAGAACTATATCCTAGATGAGTGTTGCGTTACAGGCTCACAATAATTGTTGGTCAAGGTTGATAATAACCATTAGACTGAACTTTTGTGTCCGGTGTCCGTGCTTCATAGGACTAAATATTTCAAGTTGATATGACAGTCATTTGAAAATAGCGACATGTGGCAACACCAACCATCCAAATCATCAGAAACAATGTGTACCTTGTGTACGAACCCAAATGCCAAACCAGATTCCTCATCCAACGTTTTCCCGCAACATATACACATGCCTCCAAATGAGCCAGGATGTATACATACATCAGCCTTTACAGATGGCACTGCAACAATTTAGACAGTCGTATGAGATTCATAATCATATTTCACAAACATGCGAAATGATTGTGCATAGTCTAATGCGTTAGAACTTGGAAATAAATTGAAGGTATTCTTGTTATCGAATGGATAAAAAAATAGGTGGCAATAAGTGTACGGTATTTGTTTCGGGGGGAGGGGGAACTGTTCAGTTAAAGCGCAGACTACATATAAGAATGCAAGCCAAACAAGCTTAGGTTGTAGTTGTACCAGCTAAATAGTTCAATAAAGCTTTAAAGGCAGTTAAACTAACAGCCATTATCACATCTTTTCTTAAAAATTGTTTGCTTCACTTGCTCTAAAAACAGAAACTGTGCATGACGAATACAATTTTGAAAATTTACATGCATATGTGGCTTGATGGAATCTCGTTCCTAGCAAAGAAAATGAAAGAAACAACTAAAATGATTGAAATTACCTAATTTCTCTTCCATGGTACCTTCTGAAGTAGACCCGTCAATATCATCGGTGCTTTCAAACTTACGTTTTTTAGTTCTGCTCTAGTTTGTAAATTGTGTAGCAGAGTGAAATTTTATTAGAAAATGTGAAACAAAAAAAAAAATCAAAGAATGCATAATTGCCCCTTAGGTTGACTCAACATAAATAGGCACAAAAATTAGGAACTCTATAACCACATCTTTCCCATAGGTTGATGCTAAAAGGTTCACAATTCCACAATAACAACAATCACAATCTTTTTCCAATAGGTGGAGTCCGCTACATGGATCAAACAATACATGTTCTCTCGCGGGTCATGTCTAAAAATAGGCCATTTGAGTTTTCCTTCACCTTTTACTATTGGACTACGCTACAAAAATGCCTTTTAGTTGTTTTCTTACAATGTAAGTGACAGAAACTTTCTCTTCAATAATTTTATTTCGGTCCTATCACATATGCCTCTTAACTCAAGTGTTTCTACCACATTCTATTCTATCATAACATTCTAATCTCTATAATTTTGCACTTATTTTCTTAGTGTCTCTTTACCCCTGGCATTTAGTCCCATACAACACTGGTTCTTACAATTACTTGGCATAATTTTCCTTCAAGCATAAACAATTCGCAATTCCACAAACCAGAAAAGTAAGTTTTCATATAATAGTGAAGATACTTAAGCAAAACATAGATAAACACACTGTCATTTGACATTTAAGTCGTTAAGAAGAAAAGGCATTACTAGATAATATTCATTCAATAATATAGTTGATGGTCGTGCTCTAAATGTAATTAAAAGTTAAAACCTTCCACTGTTATCTTTCACGAGTTTTTGGAAACAAGAATCACTCCTAAGACATTAAAAAACAGTAAACATGAAAATCGTCGATGATAAAAGAAATCACTTAAAACAGACTGAAAGTAGCTAGTGATTGCAACTTACTGAAATACAATTAAAGTCACCCAACTACAATACTAAAAAAACTTAGCTAAATTGATCAATGAAATGTCATTGTGCTGTATAACAAAATGTTTAGATAAAATTCATCTATATAAGCACCACAGTACTCTATATTGAGTCCTCTAAATTTCAAAAATTGGTAAAATCAAACTTGGCAACAGCTTAGCTAATACCAATAAGCATATAATAGGAAATAGATGATGGAGAGCACCTGACACCCTCTAACTCGTTTCGGCTTTCAGCTTCATTATCTGATGATGAGTTGGAAGAACTTTCATCTAGTTCATCCTCAATGTTTTCATCTAGTTCATCCTCAAGATTCTCTTCTAGTTTTTCCTCAATATATGTAATAAGCTCATCACTCTCATTACTATCAGATGAATCTGTCACATCACTCATCTGTATTATTGCCATCCAACAAAGCCAAATCAGAAAGTAATATCCATAAATAGACTACACAAACCACAATCAATTGTAATATAAAACAGGAGAAAAAATGACATCTACAAAGGCAAGTAAAAACAGAAAACTGCGTGGCAACAAACATCAAAAGCAGTATCTTAATTATATGGAAATTTAGAAACTGGCCCATCAAGTTGCCATTGCAACCTTTCAACAAAGCCAAGCTCAATCTAACTCCCATCTACACAAGAAAGAGCATGAATACATCGGTGTATCAATAGGTTACCACCCATTCAATTACTCATAATTGGCTCAAATACAGTCAAGATTTTCAGTTGAAAATTCAACACCAATTTAAAGTATCGTACATCTATTGTTGCATACACGCCTCATACGCTATAGATATTATATGAACACTATCAACATAAACTCTTAAAGTAGGAAAATTGATGTTTCTCCCCGTACCTTTGCACTAACAGGAATCAGGACCTCCAAATTTCAAAGATTTCTTTTCTTTTCGTGATTCAACTTTTCTTGCTCGCACGTTCCGGCCACAAGGAATCTCAAGTTTGTAAACTCGAGAACAAGAAAGGAGACACAACTCTGTCGAACGGTTTGATGAAACTCGCTGCATACAACAAATTGAAATGCATCAGATACACATAACAACATGTATTCAAATTTTCTACATTGCTCACATCTCAAATCAATCTTAAATAAAAAATAACCAAATGAATAATAATAAAAAAAAATCAAAATAAAACGAAAATTCAAATAACAGGAAGCAAGATTTCTAATAAAACGTTCGAAACTACAATCACACCGCAAAATCAAGATTCTTTTATGTTTCTGCAAAATGCGATCGCGATTCTTTGCAATATCAAGAAATGATCATTGAACTGAAACAAGAAACTCAATTGCTAGCAGTTATAATCGGCATTTCAACAAACTCGAGAGATAGATAAATCAGTAGTTTTAGAATCAGCATAAAGGCAAAAGATGAACTCGCCTGAGTGTTTCCGATGAGAATGGAGAAACGGAGCTCCGGCGAGGTAGCGTTACGGTGGCGCGGCAATGACACGGTTAGTTGAGAGGTTTAGGAGGGAAGGGTTTTGCGAGTATTTGATTATTTGAACGTCGAGTTCGCTACAAATGGGTTTAAGGGATATATAATAACTAGACCGGCCGGTTCAAAATTAACTCGCCGGTTCACTATTTATTTATTTTATAAATGAGTTATTAGAAGTTCTTATACAATATATAATTTATCCACCGAATAAATGTTTATTTGTTATTGATTAACTAATTAAGTATAGAGTTTTTTAAAAATATATTTACAATGAAAATAAGAATAATTCTAATACTCTAATTTTAAATTTAATAAATATAAAAATAATTCATAACATTACTAAAAATTACTTAAAACTGGAGTATTTTTAAATATCATAATTTTTTTTTTATAAAAACTTATAATACACTAACACTAAATTTGTCTGCACTTCATTTTTAATCAAATTATTTTTTAGAAATAAAACATTTAAGAAGCTATTAAATTAATTGATAAAATTTAATATATTTTTGTTTACATCTTCTGAAAAATTTATAATATACTAATTTGATCCTAAATATACATATAGGGAAAGATTGTCACATAATTTAAGGCAAAATCTTTTTTATGTTTTTAAATTGTAACATCTAACCATTGGTGTGCTACATTTTAACTATTAATACATAAAAAATAGTGCAGCGGAGGAAATTCTCCAAGTTCCTTTGGAGGCAGAGGTGTTGCAGGATAAGTTGGTTTGGAAAGAGGAACAAAGTGGTAGTTATAGTGTGCGCTTAAGGTACTATGTCTGGAGGAATGCTTAGAAAAAAATTTTTTCCACGACTTTTATGGATAATTGGAGTTGTCTTTGGAACATCAAAGTCCCGACAAGAGTGAAACATTTGCTTTGGAGAATTTGTCAGGGTTGCCTTCCTATCAGAAGTAGACTTCAACATCATCGTGTCAATTACACAGAAGAATGTCAGTTGTGTGTCGACTATCATGAAGACGATTGGCATGTGTTCTTTGGTTGTGTAGAAATTAATATTCAGTGTTGGGAAAAAACAAGTTTGAGTATTATTGTGGATCATAGAGTTCAATCGTTTCTTGATGTGAAGTCGCTCATACTTGATATTTGTAGTAAGGAAGATAAGAATACAACAGGTAGATTTGCAGTCATGTCGGATATGTTGTGGAAAAATAGGAATGATCTTATTTGAAATAATGAAAGAGATGGGAGTTTTAAGCTTGGTTGCCTTGCGTTTCATCATTGGCAAGATTGGTTCTCGGCTCAACGTCCTCAAGAAAGGGTCAACATTCATCATCCAGCGCAAGGTTGGAGTGCACCTTCTCCTGGTTGGCTAAAATGTAACTTGGATGATGGGTTTAATAAGAATTGTGGTTCCTCAAATAGAGGTTGGTGTGTTCGAGATGCAAATATCAATATTGTCTTCGCACGGGTGACGTGAGATCCAGATACTCTTTCCGTCACGGAAGCAGTAGCTTTAGCTCTTAAAGAAGTAATCCATAATGCAATAGCTTTAAATATGAAGCGTGTTGTTTTTGAAACCGACTCTCTTGCAGTGCGTTTGGTATAGATGAAGTTGGAGCGAGAGAAGTTAAAGCGATAGAACTAGGGGATAGAGATAGAATCTCTACGGTTTTGTTTGGGAGAGAAGTACAAGAGAATGAGAGAAGAGAGACTAAAAAGTAGCTTTTTTCAATCTCTCCTCAAATGCGAAGAAAATATGTAAATATGTATTTTTTTATATTTCCAAAATACCCTTGCCTCTAACACCCCATATACATTCGAATTCACTTTGTTTTTTTAATGTTTTTTTCATTGATGCTTATACTAAAAACGTCTCTAGCATTTTGTCATCTCCATTCATGCTCTTACAACTAAAGACTAAATTGAGGTGAAAAAGGTTCTATTTCTTTAGGGTGAATAAACTCATATTAGTTAATAAGTTTTAGTATAGGTAATTTTAATTACACTTTAATTTGTTTTCTTCATATAATTTTTTATACATAATAATATTTATATTTCAATTTGTTTTTGGTATTAATTGAAATTTCTGTAAAAATCATTGTCTTGAATAATTAATATTTTAAGACTTGTGTAAAATTTGTGGTGTATTAACTTTTTTTAATTAAAAGATATTTTTGTCATTTCAAAAATAACTATACTTCTCTCTCTTCTATTTCTCTCATACTTATCTTATAACAAATAATTCATCAAATCTCTTTTATTTTTTACTTCTTTCTCTCTTCTCTCATTCTTTCTCACATATTTCTCTCTTTTCATTTTCATCTCACAGTCAAACACACTCTTAGGATGGTTCAAGCCCTTCATGCGACCAACACAAGAAACTCCGAGTTTTATATAACTATTCGTTTTAATTGATTTTTAATTTCACTCACTTCAAATATCAATAAATAATTTATTACACATATTTATTATTCACTATTATTCCAATTTTAAAATTTATCTTTTCTAAATTATCAATACAAGAAAATTTTTAAACAATATATATGAATTTTCATTTCTATATAATGATAATTATATTATGTAAATTTTCACAATAAACATTATAATTCTATATTTCCATCCCATATCCCAATCTAACTATTTTAATGTTATATTTTTATTTTAAATCTTAATTTTTTATGTAAATTTTAATGCTATATTTTTATTCCAAATTTCGATCTCATCCTCCAATCAAGTAACCTTTTAATTCTACTATTATTATATATTAGAATTAAATCTGATATAAGTTATAATAATAAAAACATATACCACATGTTTTTTAAAGCAAATTTTATATGTGTTACGTCTTGAAGCATTAGTATATGGTATTGTAGTATTGTCAGTAATGATAAATTCAATAAGGACAGTTTAAAAATTAAAAATATAATTGAAGATAAATTAGAGAAAATAATAAAATTTTAACTAATGAATCTTCTTTCCCCCTCCCCTTATATAAAATGAACTAAACAAATATATTTATAAATCTCTCATCCCCTCCTCTTATATAAAATGAACTAAACAAACATATTTAAAAATCTCTCCTCCCCTCCCCTTCTTCTACTCTCAAATCAACCAAACGAATCCTAATATAAAAATTGATATCATATATACCATAAGTATTTATAATAAAAAATAATGGTTAATTTTCCTCTCCATATTATTTATTATAACACACAATAATAGCCTTAAAAAAACTCATATGAATGTTATTAAATAATTATATTATGTAAATTTTCACAACGAATATTTTAATATTATATTTTATTTCATGTCACTATAAATATTTTAATGCTATATTTTCATTCCAAATATCTGTCTTTTATCTAAATTTTAAGGCTATATTTTCATTCCAAATTTTAATATCATCCTCTCATGTGCAATTTTAAATGTTGGGATAATCAAAATTAAAAGACCTCAAAGAAAAAATATAATTTAAATAATCGAGAATATTACTTGTTGCCACAAGTTGTTCTTTTTTATTTAAGATTTTCTTATCAAAATATATTTTTATATGTTTTTTATTTGGTAATAAATAAAATACTTTCATATATATTTAATTAATTAATTTTTTATTAAAAAAGAATAGTCATAATAATAATTATTTATCATAAACATCATGTAACAAATGTAAGTAAAACAAAAAACTTAAATTTAATATTTTATTATATTGTCAACATCAAAAATACTTAAATTTAATATTTTATAATTTTCTATACTTATTACTTAAATGTTATTTTTTTAAATTTATCATTAAACATGAATGTTAACACGTATAATTACATAAAAATTATTTTTCACTAATTTAATTAATTAATTTTAACTATTTTATTTATTAAATAAACATCTATTTTAATATTCATATTTTTTGTTATAAAAATATAATATCTAATCTAATTTGTCTCGTGCATCGCACAGATAAATATACTAGTAATGAAAAAAGTTAAATTTGCTCTATTAAGAAAAAAATACATTAAAAATAGTGTTTTTTCTTTATCCAAAACATTCATTAATAAATTTGAATATTATACTTAATGCTAAAATTGACCTCCAAAGTAAACTATATCAGTTATGAAAACTAAAAATCTAAAATAAAATTTGAATTTTATGTTAGCAAACGTTCATCAAAGTAAAAATAAAAATAAAAATTATTAATATACAAAATTATGTAATAAATATTTATAAGACTAAATTACAGTTTTGGTCTCTATATTTTAGTGTTTTCACGATTTTCGTCACCCTATTTTGTTTTTAAACACTTTTGATCACCATTCATACTTTAATTAAAAAAAAACGTTTATATGTCACTTTTTAAAATACGTGGCATATAATAAAATATCAGTTGTGTGTTATACAATTATTACAAGAAGCAAACAGTCAACCAAAAAGCAACAAGTACCGACAGTGTTCCACACACTTGTCGCGTACGAAGGAAGTAAACAACGTTACAACAACGGCGACAGACCGACCGCTCGATACCACTAATGTAACACCCCAAATTCTACCGGAAGATATATCGAAAATCAGAGTAATTAAAATTTTCAACAAAACATGGGATGCCACATTTCAACATTAACAACACAAACAGATAAGATACATAACACTTTTTAATTCGGAGAATCTCATAACAACTTGCAATAATTTTCAAACAAAATATTTTTTATTACTACGAGAATTCATAGTTATACAATGAATATATTATACTAATAACAACTTGAAACATGTTATTCAACTTTCAACATACTTAACAACTTTTTATTTCACAACATCACTTAGGATTCAACAAATTATACTAATAACAACAAGAGTCAACAACATAAACAACATAGACCAAACGTCCCCCCGAGTGTTACGTATCAGAGCAAAGACACCGACTTGAACCAACAACAACTAATTCTTCCATTCTTGAATACGTGCACGTTACCAGTATAAAGGCAACGGCGAAACAAATGAAGGGTGAGATATCTACCAATATAAACATGTGTATGATAAATAATATATTAGGATTAAATCATACATAATTACCACATCACAAATAACACGTCACAATTAAATTTCCAATCAACAACAACACAACACATTTCATTCGTTAACAACAACATGTAATTACTTCGCAATTAACAATGACACGACTTCCAATGAGACTCAACAATGCAGATGCATGTGGTACCGGTGGTGTAAACTCCCTTCACTAAATTACCAGTTATCAGAGGCACAAGGCATAAGCCTTCTTCACAAATCCGCCAATACAGGCCTTCACAAATGCAAAATGAAATGCGATGCTACAACATGCAATTAACAACATAAATTCACTTCACAAGGCATACGCCTATCTCACTATTATTACCAATAATCAGAGGTAATTATCGTTACTGAAAACACCCTGCAACTTCGCATTATCAACAAAATTTATCACATCATCATAACATCACAACACATTACAAGGAAAAACAATGATACAGAGTAACACAATCATTTTCATCACAACCTGCAATCTCACAATTTATTATCAACATCACCACAAGCAAACAACAACAACAACAATTCAACAGAAGCAACACCATACAATTTTATCACCTGCAAATTCATAATTTACGACAAGTATATAATTTATTCTATACTCTTAACTCATAAAAATGTCATAATAATATATAATTATAACTTGACATAATTCTCAATGAATTATAAATCACTCTACCACAATCCCTACAATTCTAAAATAACTCTAAGGTGCTCAAAATTTTTCTACCGACAACTCTTGTATATAAAATAATAATTATGAAAATAATTTATTAATGGTCTGACTCAAGTAATAGCGAAACAACTCTAAAGGTCAAATACCTTTATTTTTAATTCTAGGCTCATTAGATTTAATTTCTAAACAACTCAAAAACAACGCTGACAACTCTAAACATGTAAGAATTATGCAGAACAAATAAAATATAACTCTTAATAACTCAAAACAACTCCTGATAATTTTATTGACAATTCTAACAACTATATTGACATCTCCGTCGGACTTAAAATTAACTTAATTAACCAATTAACTCAAGTATTTAACTCCTAAATTCTATACTATTATCCTTATTATTATTATTATACTAATGTATTATTATTATTATATATTATAATTTAAAAAAAAGAGTGTTAATTAAAAAAATATAAGTTCTAAGTATCACAATTAGAATTATTATAAATAAAAACATGGTTGTTATACTGGTTTTACCCTACAGTGACAAAGTAATATGTATAGCACTTACCTACAAGAGTAATATATATATATATATATGCTAACTCACGTTTTTCTATATATGCTCTATCACATTTTCATAATTCATTTATTATTAGCCTGTGATATTACTACTCCTATTTTCTTTAGATACTAAAACCCCACACGATACTGTAGCTACCTAAATACAAATAAAGTAGCAGCTTAACAAGTTCAATTCTCACAATTAATTTTATTCATTTAACACTAAATGAACCTAATTCATTAATTCCAAACAAAATTAACCATCACATTTTCAATAATTATCACCAAAACTTAACAATGTCAAAATCATAAAGTTTAGGGATTTTGATCTAAATATATTTTTACCTAAACAGAACAACCACAAATGAACATTAAAATTTTTATTATCCTAATTCCCACATACGATTTATCATAATCCCGTTTAGAAAGTTAGAACCCCACCCCTTACCTGGATTGAAGGTCGCTCTACGGAGTTCCGATCGAATTTCGGTTTGGCTTTCGGTCTACAATTTTCTCGCACGGCAGTTTTTCTCCAAGCCTATTCATCTTTTTCTTCCTCTTTTCACGTATACTATTCTTTTCCCCATTTCTTCTCCTTGTTTTCTAACAACCTCTCCAAAAACCTAATTTCTTATTATTTATAATAACTAATAATTATATTTCTCTTATTGGACCTATTTCTCTACACCTCTCTTTCTACTAATTTCAACCATCTAAGCCCAACAAATTATTCTAATTTTATTATTATTACTAATAGTCAATTATTATTATTATTATTATTATTATTATTATTATTATTATTATTATTATTATTATTATTATTATTATTATTATTATTATTATCTATCTAGTCAACAATTAATCCAATTAACGCCTCTTATAATAATTTCGATAATTTCAACTTGACTAATTCAATAAATAATTTCTTATATAATTTAATTAAATAATTAATTAAATTTCCGGCGTTAACTCTCCCCACTTAGAATATTTTCGTCCTCGAAAATCTATCCGACAAGCATCCCTAACTTCGCTTCAACTCTCGATCCTCGCGTTTGGTAACACTCCGACTACTATCTTTTCAATATAACAACAACTCAACATGGTTAAATCCAATACGCAAACGTTAATCTTCCAATACTCTTGAAACATAATCGTTACTATCTTGCCAACCATTTTAGCAATACCTTGAAACAATATCTTACAAAATAGTAACAACTACAACTCGCTTAATTTCTTGTACAACATGGTATCCTCACTTAACAACATTCTCGTCGTAGCACCCACTACTTACTTACTATTAAGATAGCAAAACAATTTTATATCATCCAACATGATCTCGTCTACTATCAACAAGAGATTAAGGGTGATCAGTTCCTCAATTTGTCAATAGATAGCCGACAACCATAATAGATATTAAACCGTCGTCACTAACATTAATAGAATCCTTTTTCCAACTTCCACTCACAGTTCAAAGATCCCAACGACTCCAACAACTTCTACAATTTTTTTAAAATCAATCCCAATAATTCTACAACATGGCCTACTTAAACAACAACTTACTAAATTCTATCTCATAGCAACTATTCTTTTCCAATACAATCCAACTTGTCAAACAACCAAAATATTAAAATCTGTATTACTTTCGAATTCAAGAAACAACAAGGCTCTTACAACGTTTGCACCGTATCCTTCAATAACATACTAATCTGATATCTCTCAACTATACACATCCGAGAAGCAAAGCTTCTCCCCCACTTAGCTTCAACTTAATTCCTGCAAACAGTCAACCAAAAAGCAACAAGTACCGACAGTGTTCCACACACTTGTCGCGTACGAAGGAAGTAAACAACGTTAGACAACACTGGTTGGACAGACCGACCTGCTCTGATACCACTAATGTAACACCCCAAATTCTACCCGGAAAATATATCGAAAATCAGAGTAATTAAAATTTTCAACAAAACATGGGATGCCACATTTCAACATTAACAACACAAACAGATAAGATACATAACACTTTTTAATTTGGAGAATCTCATAACAACTTGCAATAATTTTCAAACAAAATATTTTTTTATTACTACACAGCAGAATTCATAGTTATACAACTGAATATATTATACTAATAACAACTTGAAACATGTTGTTCAACTTTTAACATACTTAGCAACTTTTTATTTCACAACATCACTTAGGATTCAACAAATTATACTAATAACAACAAGAGTCAACAACATAAACAACATAGACCAAACGTCCCCCGAGTGTTACGTATCAGAGCAAAGACACTGACTTGAACCAACAACAACTAATTCTTCCATTCTTGAATACCTGCACTTTACCAGTATAAAGGCAACGGCGAAACAAATGAAGGGTGGGATATCTACCAATATAAACAGGTGTATGATAAATCATATATTAGGATTAAATCATACATAATTACCACATCACAAATAACACGTCACAATTAAATTTCCAATCAACAACAACACAACACATTTCATTCGTTAACAACAACATGTAATTACTTCGCAATTAACAACGACACGACTTCCAATGAGACTCAACAATGCAGATGCATGTGGTACCGGTGGAGTAAACTCCCTTCACTAAATTGCCAGTTATCAGAGGCACAAGGCATAAGCCTTCTTCACAAATCCGCCAATACAGGCCTTCACAAATGCAAAATGAAATGCGATGCTACAACATGCAATTAACAACATAAATTCACTTCACAAGGCATACGCCTATCTCACTATTATTACCAATAATCAGAGGTAATTATCGTCACTGAAAACACCCTGCAACTTCGCATTATCAACAAAATTTATCACATCATCATAACATCACAACACATTACAAGGAAAAACAATGATACAGAGTAACACAATCATTTTCCTCACAACCTGCAATCTCACAATTTATTATCAACATCACCACAAGCAAACAACAACAACAACAACAATTCAACAGAAGCAACACCATACAATTTTATCACCTGCAAATTCATAATTTACGACAAGTATATAATTTATTCTATACTCTTAACTCATAAAAATGTCATAATAATATATAATTATAACTTGACATAATTCTCAATGAATTATAAATCACTCTACCACAATCCCTACAATTCTAAAATAACTTTAAGGTGCTCAAAATTTTTCTACCGACAACTCTTGTATATAAAATAATAATTATGAAAATAATTGATTAATGGTCTGACTCAAGTAATAGCAAAACAACTCTAAAGGTCAAATACCTTTATTTTTAATTCTTGGCTCATTAGATTTAATTTCTAAACAACTCAAAAACAACGTTGGCAACTCTAAACATGTAAGAATTATGCAGAACAAATAAAATATAACTCTTAATAACTCAAAACAACTCCTGATAATTTTATTGGCAATTCTAACAATTATATTGACATCTCCGTCGGACTTAAAATTAACTTAATTAACCCATTAACTCAAGTATTTAACTCCTAATTTCTATACTATTATGATGATTATTATTATTATACTAATGTATTATTATATATTATAATTTAAAAAAAGAGTGTTAATTAAAAAAATATAAGTTCTAAGTATCACAATTAGAATTATTATAAATAAAAACATGGTTGTTATACTGGTTTTACCCTACAGTGACAAAGTAATATATATAGCACTTACCTACAAGAGTAATATATATATATATATATATATATATATATATATATATATATATATGCTAACTCACGTTTTTCTATATATGCTCTATCACATTTTTATTTATTATTAGCCTGTGATACTACTACTCCTATTTTCTTTAGATACTAAAACCCCACACGATACTGTAGCTACCTAAATACAAATAAAGTAGCAGCTTAACAAGTTCAATTCTCACAATTAATTTTATTCATTTAACACTAAATGAACCTAATTCATTAATTCCAAACAAAATTAACCATCACATTTTCAATAATTATCACCAAAACTTAACAATGTCAAAATCATAAAATTTAGGGATTTTGATCTAAATATATTTTTACCCAAACAGAACAACCACAAATGAACATTAAAATTTTTATTATCCTAATTTCCATATACGATTTATCATAATCCCGTTTAAAAAGTTAGAACCCCACCCCTTACCTGGATTAAAGGTCGCTCTACGGAGTTCCGATCGAATTTCGGTTTGGCTTTCGGTCTATAATTTTCTCGCTCGGCAGTTTTTCTCCCAAGCCTATTCCTCTTTTTCTTCCTCTTTTCACGTATACTATTCTTTTCCCCTTTTCTTCTCCTTGTTTTCTAACAACCTCTCCAAAAACCTAATTTCTTATTATTTATAATAACTAATAATTATATTTCTCTTATTGGACCTATTTCTCTACACCTCTCTTTCTACTAATTTCAACTATCTAAGCCCAAATAATTATTCTAATTTTATTATTATTACTAATAGTCAACTATTATTATTATTATTATTATTATTATTATTATTATTATTATTATTATTATTATTATTATTATTATTATTATTATTATTATTATTATCTATCGGCTAGTCAACAATTAATCCAATTAACGCCTCTTATAATAATTCCGATAATTCCCAACTTCAACTAATTCCAATAAATAATTTCTTATATAATTTAATTAAATGTCTAATTAAATTTCCGGGCGTTACATAAAACATAACTAATAAATAACAATAATATTAAACTAAACATTCTATCACACGTTCAAACATGAGATCACACAATTTGTGTGTAAATCTCTAACATCTACTGTCATTTCTTTTATGCATAGATAAAAAGTAAGATTAAATGAATTAGTGATTACATAAACTTTTATGCATAGATAAAAAAGTAAGATTACATGAATTAGGGATTACATAGATTTCACTTGAAGAGGCGATGATAGTGTTTCACTCAAAGGGAGGTACTGCGTCACCCCAAAGCTTTTATATCTCCTAGTCATGAGAAACGCGTGATAATAAGTTTCTTGGGAAGAGAGATCAGGGTTGTTAACTGATCCATGTCTCCCTTGGAAATAGGGATACAATAATCCACCATTGATTATGTGGATAGTGGCCCTTTCCAGGAAAATCCTAGGCCCAAGAGGCCTCTATAAAAACTCTTCCCTCAAGGGATGATGGACAAATTATTACACCCTACAACGTAATGCATATAGAGATCATAACTCACGATGATCACACCTTCACTATTATCCCACCCATTTTCCATATGAAGATGGTCGAAAAGACGCTACATTTAAACACACACACCATTGCAGGAGGTTTCTTCGGGGAAGGAAAATATAGAGTCGTCAGGAGGAAGGAAGTACAGAAGGTTGCTGTTTTCAACAAATGTAATATCCCATGGGTTCCACTGAAGATCCCTAGGAAAAATAGGGGTTAACATCATTTTCTCTGAGGAGGTCACTCTTGACATTAATCCTAATTAACGAATCTGTAAGTACGAATGAATTTGGCCTTGAATAGCCTTTCAATCTATACTATAATCTTCAAAACGACTTCTAATGCAAACCTCCTTGAAATTTGTTTGATTTCATTCTTTCACAATTTCAAAGGTAATCATTGTTCTACCAAGCTTCGTTCTAAACTTGACATATCTTTGTACTTCAAAGGAAAATGATCCTTAAACTCTCGAAGAATATACACTACTTATTGTTCTAAATCTATATATTTTTAATAACTTATTATGTAGATAGGTTTATGTTTGCCACATTGTTTTGAACATATGATTTCTTTAAGTGGATGTTGAAGTTATAATTCCCTCTATTCATTAGATAATATATTCTCAAATCCTAAGAATGTATGGTCGAAAATGCAATTAAAAAACTCATCTATGTAGATCTCACAAAGATCTTTAACACACTGTAACATAACATGTCCATCTAAAAAAGTTACACCATCGTTTAGAATTTGATTCAAATTTGACACATTTATCATATGATTGCTTTAATTCAACCACGTGCTCACATTTACTTGGATGGAAAAAAGACAAAGGAAAAAAGATAATATTTAGTTGACTATAAAGTGGGACCCATATTCTTATAAAATTTCTTCGGAAGTTATGGAAACAAGTTTCACACAAAATTTACTAGAAATTTTGGTAACAATCGGATCCATAGCTCAGTGGTAGAGCATTTGACTGTAGATAAAGAGGTCATCGATTCTAACCCGGTTAGGCCCTTTTTAAAATAAATAATTTTTATTAAAAAAAAGTAACCACTTTGACTAATTTTTGCACAAGTTTTTATGTGTGTAGAATTGAGAAACCTTTTTGAATCATTTTGGTTACATATTAAGGCTACTTCTCGAAATATTTGGCTAAACTTACTTATACTTCAAGATACATAAAACTATTTTTTATCATTCTTCATTTTATGTAGTTCTGTTTCGAGTTCTATTCATGAATTATAGGTATGAGATAAACAAAATATATAAATAATCATATTAAAATATTATTAACATGAATCAAAGGATAAAAATGTTTAACCAAGTTCTCAAAATTCAAAGTTCTATGCATGACATGCAACATCTTTTATAAATGTGATATCTGCATCTACTTTCATACTCAAACTCACAAAAAGTTATTGAGTTAGCTACAATATATGTATATGATGTTGCACATGGTAATGCATTTAAATTCTTTAATTGATCTATCATAAGATCTTTCCATACCTATCTGAAATATTTAGAGCATATGCTAGAATATTGTAGTGTTATAATTGTAAAAGGTCTCGCCTAGGGTGATGCTTTTAGATTTCCCTTGAAGAGGAGATGATAGTGTTTCACTCAAAGGGAGGTATTGTGTTACCCCAAAGCTTTTATATCTCCTAGTCATGAGAAACATGTGAAAATAAGTTTCTTGTAAAGAGACGTCAGGGTTGTTAACTAATCCATGTCTCCCTTGAAAATAGGGATACAATAATCCACCATTGACTATGTGGATAGTGGCCCCTTCTAGGAAAATCCTAGGCCCAAGAGGCCTCTATAAATACTCTTCCCTCAAGGGATGATGGACAAATTATTACACCCTACAGCGTAATGTATATAGATATCATAACTCATGCTGGTCGCACCTATATTATAATCCCTCCCATTTTCCATTTGAAGATGGTCGAAAAGACGCTACACTTAAACACACACACCATTGCTGGAGGTTTCTTCGGGGAAGGAAAATATAGAGCCGTCAGGAGGAAGGAAGTACACAAGGTTGGTGTTTTCAACAAATGTAATCTCCCATGGGTTCCACTGAAGATTCCTAGGAAAAATAGGGGTTAACATCATTTTCTCTGAGGAGGTCACTCTTGACATTAATCCTAATTAACTAATATGTAATTACGAATGAATTTGGCCTTGAATAGCCTTTCAATCTATACTATAATCTTAAAAACGACTTCTGATGCAAACCTCCTTGAACTTTGTTTGATTTCATTCTTTCACAATTTCAAAGGTAATCATTGTTCTACCAAGTTTCATTCTAAACTTGACATATCTTTGTATTTCAAAGGAAAATGATCCTTAAACTCTAGAAGAATATACACTACTTATTGTTCTAAATCCATATATTTTTAATAACTTATTATATAGATAGATTTACGTTTGCCACATTGTTTTGAACATTTGAATTCTTTAAGTGGATCTTGAAGTTATAATTCCCTCTATTCATCAGATAATATATTCTAAAATCCTAAGAATGTATAGTGAAAATGCAATTAAGAAACTCATCTATGTAGATCTCACAAAGATCTTTAACACATTGTAACATAACATGTCCATCTAAAAAAGTTACACCATCGTTTAGAATTTGATTCAAATTTGACACATTTATCATATGATTGCTATAATTCAATCACGTGCTCACATTTACATGGATGGAAAAAAGACAAAGGAAAAAAGATAAGATTTAGTTGACTATAAAGTGGGACTCATATTCTCATAGAATTTCTTCGGAAGTTATGGAAAATTTTTTCACACAAAATTAATTAGAAATTTTGGTCACAATCGGGTCTATAGCTCAGTGGTAGAGCATTTGACTGCAGATCAAGAGGTTACCGGTTCGAACTCGGTTGGGCCCTTTTTAAAATAAATAATTTTTATTAAAAAAAGTAACCACTTAAATGACTAATTTTTGCACAAGTTTTATGTGTGTAGAATATAGAAACCTTTTTGAATCATTTTGGTTACATATTAAGGCTACTTCTCGAAATAGTTGGCTAAACTTACTTATACTTCAAGATACATAAAACTATTTTTTATCATTCTTCATTTTATGTAGTTCTGTTTCGAGTTCTATTCATGAATTATAGGTATGAGATAAAAAAATTATAAATAATCATAATAAAATATTATTAACCTGAATAAAAAGATAAGAATATTTAACCAAGTTCTCGAAATTCAAGGTTTTATGCATGACATGCAACATCTTTTATAAATGTGATATCTGCAACTACTTTAGTACTCAAACTCACTAAAAGTTATTGAGTTAGCTACAAGATATGTCTAAGATGTTGCACATGGTAATGCATTTAAATTCTTTAATTGATCTATAGTTAGATCTTTCCATACCTATTTGAAATATGTAGAGCATGTGCTAGAATATTGTAGTGTTATAATTGTAAAAGGTCTCGCCTAGGGTGATGCTTTTAGATTTCCCTTAAAGAGGCGATGATAGTGTTTCACTCAAAGGGAGGTACTGTGTCACCCTTAAGCTTTTATATCTGCTAGTCATGAGAAACGCGTGATAATAATTTTATTAGGAAGATAGGTCAGGTTTGTCAAATGATCCATGTCATCCTTGGAAATAGAGATTCAATAATCCACCATTGACTAAGTGGATAGTGGCCCATTCCAGAAAAAACCTAGGCCCAAGAGGCGTCTATAAATACTCTTCCCTCAAGGGATGATGGAAAAATTGTTACACCCTACGACCTAATGCATCTAGAGATCATAACTCATGCTGATAGCACGTTCACTATAATCCCTCCCATTTTCCATTTGAAGATGGTCGAAAAGACGCTACATTTAAACACACACACCATTGCTGGAGGTTTCTTCGGGGAAGGAAAATATAGAGCCTTCAGAAGAAAGGAAGTACACAAGGTTGGTGTTTTCAACAAATGTAATATCCCATGGGTTCCACTGAAGATTCGTAGGAAAATAGGGGTTAACATCATTTTCTCTGAGGAGGTCACTCTTGACATTAATCCTAATTAAAGAATCTATAAGTACGAATGAATTTGGCCTTGAATAACCTTTCCATCTATACTATAATCTTCAAAACGACTTTTGATGCAAACCTCCTTGAACTTTGTTTGATTTCATTCTTTCACAATTTCAAAGGTAATCATTGTTCTACCAAGCTTCGTTCTAAACTTGACATATCTTTGTATTTCAAAGGAAAATGATCCTTAAACTCTCGAAGAATATACACTACTTATTGTTCTAAATCCATATATTTTTAAGAACATGTTATATAGGTAGGTTTATGTTTGCCACATTGTTTTGGACATTTGAATTATTTAAGTGGATCTTGAAGTTATAATTCCATATATTCATCAGATAATATATTCTAAAAGCCTAAGAATGTATAGTGAAAATGAAATTAAGAAACACATCTATGTAGATCTCACAAAGATCTTCAACACACTGTAACATAACATGTCCATCTAAAAAAGTTACACCATCGTTTAGAATTTGATTCAAATTTGACACATTTATCATATGATTACTTTAATTCAATCACGTGCTCACATTTACTTGGATGGAAAAAAGACAAAGGAAAAAAGATAATATTTAGTTGACTATAAAGTGGGACTCATATTCTCATAAAATTTCTTTGGAAGTTATGGAAACAAGTTTCACACAAAATTAATTAGAAATTTTGGTCACAATCGGGTCCATAGCTCAGTGGTAGAGCATTTGACTGCAGATCAAGAGGTCACCGGTTCGAACCCGGTTGGGCCATTTTTAAAATAAATAATTTTTATTAAAAAAAGTAACCACTTAAATGACTAATTTTTGCACAAGTTTTTATGTGTGTAGAATTGAGAAACCTTTTTGAATCATTTTGGTTACATATTAAGGCTACTTCTCGAAATAGTTGGCTAAACTTACTTATACTTCAAGATACATAAAACTATTTTTTATCATTCTTCATTTTATGTAGTTCTGTTTCGAGTTCTATTCATGAATTATAGGTATGAGATAAAAAAATAATATAAATAATCATAATAAAATATTATTAACATGAATAAAAGGATAAGAATGTTTAACCAAGTTCTCGAAATTCAAGGTTCTATGCATGAGATGCAACATCTTTTATAAATGTGATATCTGCAACTACTTTAGTACTCAAACTCACTAAAAGTTATTGAGTTAGATACAAGATATGTCTAAGATTTTGCACATGGTAATGCATTTAAATTCTTTAATTGATCTATAGTTAGATCTTTCCATACCTATTTGAAATATGTAGAGCATGTGCTAGAATATTGTAGTGTTATATTTGTAAAAGGTCTCGCCTAGGGTGATGCTTTTAGATTTCCCTTGAAGAGGCGATGATAGTGTTTCACTCAAAGGGAGGTACTGTGTCACCCCAAAGCATTTATATCTCCTAGTCATGAGAAACGCGTGATAATAATTTTATTAGGAAGATAGGTCAGGGTTGTCAAATGATCCATGTCATCCTTGGAAATAGGGATTCAATAATCCACCATTGACTAAGTGGATAGTGGCCCATTCCAGAAAAAACCTAGGCCCAAGAGGCCTCTATAAATACTCTTCCCCCAAGGGATGATGGACAAATTGTTACACCCTACGACGTAAGGCATATAGAGATCATAACTCATGCTGATCGCACCTTCACTATAATCCCTCCCATTTTCCATTTGAAGATGGTCGAAAAGACGCTACATTTAAACACACACACACCATTGCTGGAGGTTTCTTCGGGGAAGGAAAATATAGAGCCTTCAGAATAAAGGAAGTACACAAGGTTGGTGTTTTCAACAAATGTAATATCCCATGGGTTCCACTGAAGATTCCTAGGAAAATAGGGGTTAACATCATTTTCTCTGAGGAGGCACTCTTGGCATTAATCCTAATTAAAGAATCTGTAAGTACGAATGAATTTGGCCTTGAATAGCCTTTCCATCTATACTATAATCTTCAAAATGACTTTTGATGCAAACCTCCTTGAACTTTGTTTGATTTAATTCTTTCACAATTTCAAAGGTAATCATTGTTCTACCAAGCTTCGTTCTAAACTTGACATATCTTTGTATTTCAAAGGAAAATGATCCTTAAACTCTCGAAGAATATACACTACTTATTGTTCTAAATCCATATATTTTTAAGAACATGTTATATAGATAGGTTTATGTTTGCCACATTGTTTTGAACATTTGAATTAATTAAGTGGATCTTGAAGTTATAATTCCTTCTATTCATCAGATAATATATTCTAAAATCCTAAGAATGTATAGTTGTCATACCCCAAAATTTGCCCTCCATCTACTCAAGAAATTTCATACATCCCTACTCAAAGATCCCTCAAGAGTTGATCAGACAAACTCTCTCATAGACAATCAACCCAAACTAGGGTTTGGTATTCCTCAGGTCAAGATGGACTTCCAACATCTCCAATGTTCATCATGCCTCCTCATATGTTTCAAAGATCCTCCATGTCAAGTTTCAAGCCTTACAAGTCAAGATTGCTCAGACAATTGCTCAGATGGTTGAAAATCAGTTGTATTGGACAAAAAGTCAACTGTGGTCAACATACAGTCAAACTTCATGATTTTTGGTCAACATCCTCATTTTGAAGTTACATTCATCATTTGATCAAGGGTTGATCATGATTCATCAAGAAAACTCAAGATTTGCTCAAAAGTCAAACTTTCTAAATTAGGGTTTCTAGGTGAAAAGTCAACTGAACTTTGACTGATCATAACTTCTTCATACTTTCTCAGAAAGTTTTCCACCACCTCTTGTTTTGAAGGAAATTAAATTCTCTACAACTTCATGTCTCACAAGAATGTCCAAAAATGCTTCATTTGAGAGGTATGGCTCAAAACATTATAGGTCATTTTCAAAGTCAACAAAAAGTCAACAGTTTGTTTTGAGGATATATTGATAATGGAAACTCCAATTGAGATGATACCAAAAGGGTTGGTTAGAGGACTCTTAGAGCTTTCTAAAAAGTCCAATAACACTAAAAAATGTGGAAAATTGAGCAAGATACACCATTCACAAGTTGGGCAATTTTGAAGGAATACACAAAGAGAGATACTTCTAAAAATCAATTTTTTTGCAAATGGGCCTGCTTTTTCTTCATCCAAACTTATTCCTCATACAATTAGGAATATCCAAGCCCAATGCCACGAATTTTTATTTTATTTTTCTATTTAATTTGGAATTTATTCATTTAAATACAAATTAAATTTAAAAATAAAGTATAAAATCAAAATTAATTGCAAAATTGATTTTTTTTCCTTCCTTGAGACCCAAGCAACTCACAAAGGCCAGCAAATTTCGAAATTGGATCAATATGGCAAGATTGGATTGAAAATTAATCAAATTTTGAAAATTTGATTTTGTACAAAAATCAAATTTGATTTGCATTGAATGTTGATTGATTCTCTCCCAAAACGATTCCAAATCCATCCAGTATAAATGTATGATGCATACCTATCAAGAAAAAAGGAGAAAAATTGGCTCAAGAACCCTATTCCAAAGCTCAAAAAACCGTGGCAAACAAGCAAGTGGCAATCATACTTCCAGCCGTTTTCAATCGATTTTGAGGTGTCCAACACATTCCTTGATACCTCTTTAGTCGATCCAGACCTTTACTTTGATCAAAATCATCCAGAATCGTGAAATCCGAAATCGGTTTGTTCTTGAAAAATCCAAAATCGTATTTTAATTTTCATGCATCTTTAACATGTTTTGTGTTTGTTTTTGTGATTAGTAGGAAGATTGCAAGCTTTCTGGGTACTTTAATTGCATTTTCATGGCCGGAAACTCGAGATGCCATAGTTAGGGTTCCTGAGCACGATTTAGGGTTTCCCTTAAACGGAAAAATTGGATCATGAGACCTATACCAATGCATTCGGAATGATCTCAGGAATCGAACCATGGCTTTAGAATTTATTTATATTACGTGTGCTTGCTTTTTGATTTTGCCAGGGTCTATAGCGTCGAATAATAGCCGACGCTAGCTTTAAAAATTCAAATCGGGGACGATGAAGCTTCGCGCGCGGACGAGGAGACCAGGAGATGACACTTGTCTTTCTTTTACTCGATCCAGATTTCAAACACACTTGCACACATGGCGTAGTGGTAAAGGCGCATACTGTTGAGGGATGCTCTCAAGGGACTCCAGTTCGATCCCTGCCAGGACCGGTTTTCATTCTTTTTTCCAAACTTGCATTATTTTCTATACTTTCATATTTTTTAATATTTTGCATTATTTTTAATTCTTTTCATAATTTTATTTCTATATTAAAAAATCATCAAAAAATATTTTTCTTTTTACCTTATTTCCAGAAAATGTTTATTTAATTTATAAAATTAAAAAATACAATTTTGCATGCATATTTATTTTTATTCATAATTTTGCATTTAAATCACTTTTAATTCATTTTAAATTATTAAATTGCATTCAAAAAATCCCAAAAAAATATTTTAGCATGTTTATGTTATTTCCAGCATGTCATATTTTTCTCATTCAAAAAATTTGCATTTTTCTGACACTTTTTCTCTTATTCAATTCATCTCGTATTTTCCGATTTCTCATTCTTTTACAGGTTGTTCCGTTTCAGACGTTTTCTTTTATCGTTTTATTTTTCCAATAATGTAATTGCTCATGGGATGTAATAGTTTAAATTAGGTTTTTATTTTCCGTTTAAATTATGTATCGCCCAAAGCCATGTAATAGCGTAGGACATTTACCTTTCCGCACTTTACATTCCGCATTTTAATTTCCGCACCCTATAAATTGCTAGTAACTAGGTGTGCATGGCAAGATAATAATTGAACATAGCTCACACTAATTTTCAAGATAAAATACCTGAATCAACACACTCTTTCACATGCACCCTTAGGGTAATTCTCTCTCGTTGCCTTTACGAATACAAATGGTCATGTCCCTCGAACGTAGAGGTATTCTAGCACCGTTGCCTTCAAAAAAATCATCATAGTCCCTTTGATACAAAGATCATAAGACTCACGATGTCGCCTCCGAATACATGATCTTGACCCTCGATTGTCGCCTACGAAAAATGATGATAGTCCCTTCGAATGTGCTAGAATACTTCCTACAAGTTGCCTTCTATGATCATCCGATGTCCCTTCGAATGTCCCGCTTACATCCAACGAATGGAGTTACCTACCAACTAATGGTACGGATAGCACTATTCTAAAGGAACGTAAAACAATACAAAAAAATGACCAATTCTGAGTAGGTAATAAGACTTTTAGTTGCTTGCTCTATCAAAATGCTTTTCACACCTCACACTTTTGTCAAAGTTCAAACTCTTTTCAAAACGAAACATTTCCGAACACTTTGTAAACATTCCTACATGAATCATTACAAAGTCAAAGCGAAATGCCTTTTTCAAAACATTTTGTCAAACACACAAAGCACAATTTTAAAGTGATCTAAGAGCAACTAAGAGCCCGTAGATAACTACGGATGGAAAGGGGTGCTAATACCTTCCCTTTTCATAACCTTCTCCCTTACTCAGAATCTAACGAAGGTCTTTTTCTGTACTTTTACCTTCCCTTAACTGGATAAAAATAAAAGTCGGTGGCGACTCTTGCTATCCGCACATTTGCGATACAAAAAAAACTAAAAAGTCAGTTCACCGTATCACAATAGTGAAAATGCAATTTAGAAACTCATCTATGTAGATATCACAAAGATCTTTAACACACTGTAACATAACATGTCCATCTAAAAAAGTTACACCATCGTTAAGAATTTGATTCAAATTTGACACATTTATCATATGATTGCTTTAATTCAATCACGTGCTCACATTTACTTGGATGGAAAAAAGACAAAGGAAAAAAGATAATATTTAGTTGACTATAAAGTGGAACTCATATTCTCATAAAATTTCCTCGGAATTTAAGGAAACAAGTTTCACACAAAATTAATTAGAAATTTGGGTCACAATCGGGTCCATAGCTCAGTGGTAGAGCATTTGACTGCAGATCAAGAGGTCACCGGTTCGAACCCGGTTGGGCCCTTTTTAAAATAAATAATTTTTATTAAAAAAAGTAACCACTTAAATGACTAATTTTTGCACAAGTTTTTATGTGTGTAGAATTGAGAAACCTTTTTGAATCATTTTGGTTACATATTAAGGCTACTTCTCGAAATAGTTGGCTAAACTTACTTATACTTCAAGATACATAAAACTATTTTTTATCATTCTTCATTTTATGTACTTCTGTTTCGAGTTCTATTCATGAATTATAGGTATGAGATAAAAAAATAATATAAATAATCATAATAAAATATTATTAACAAGAATAAAAGGGTAAGAATGTTTAACCAAGTTCTCGAAATTCAAGGTTCTATGCATGAGATGCAACATCTTTTATAAATGTGATATTTGCAACTACTTTAGTACTCAAACTCACTAAAAGTTATTGAGTTAGATACAAGATATGTCTAAGATGTTGCACATGGTAATGCATTTAAATTCTTTAATTGATCTATAGTTTGATCTTTCCATACCTATTTGAAATATGTAGAGCATATGCTAGAATATTGTAGTGTTATAATTGTAAAAGGTCTTGCCTAGGGTGATGCTTTTAGATTTCCCTTGAAGAGGCGATGATAGTGTTTCACTCAAAGGGAGGTACTGTGTCACCCCAAAGCTTTTATATCTCTTTGATATGAGAAACGCGAGATAATAATTTTATTAGGAAGATAGGTCAGGGTTGTCAACTGATCCATGTCATCTTTGGAAATAGGGATTCAATAATCCACCATAGACTAAGTGGATAGTGGCCCTTTCCAGGAAAAACTTAGGCCCAAGAGGCATCTATAAATACTCTTCGCTCAAGGGATGATGGAAAAATTGTTACACCCTACAACGTAATGCATATAGAGATCATAACTCATGCTGATCGCACCTTCAGTATAATCCCTTTTCCATTTGAAGATGGTCGAAAAGACGCTACATTTAAACACACACGAGATTGCTGGAGGTTTCTTCGGGGAAAGGAAAATATAAAGCCGTCAGAAGGAAGGAAGTAC
This sequence comes from Vicia sativa, assembly GCA_021764765.1. NCBI lineage: Eukaryota > Viridiplantae > Streptophyta > Magnoliopsida > Fabales > Fabaceae > Vicia > Vicia sativa. Next base: position 264,351,792 of record CM038793.1, on the reverse strand, counting down.
ACAAGGTTGGTGTTTTCAACAAATGTAATATCCCATGGGTTCCACTGAAGATTCCTAGGAAAAATAGGGGTTAACATCATTTTCTCTGAGGAGGTCACTCTTGACATTAATGCTAATTAACGAATCTGTAATTACGAATGAATTTGGCCTTGAATAGCCTTTCAATCTATACTATAATCTTCAAAACGACTTCTAATGCAAACCTCCTTGAACTTTCTTTGATTTCATTCTTTCACAATTTCAAAGGTAATCATTGTTCTACCAAGGTTCGTTCTAAACTTGACATATCTTACTATTTCAAAGGAAAATGATCCTTAAACTCTAGAAGAATATACACTACTTATTGTTCTAAATCCATATATTTTTAAGAACATGTTATATAGATAGGTTTATGTTTGCCAAACTGTTTTGAACATTTGAATTCTTTAAGTGGATCTTGAAGTTATAATTCCCTCTATCCATCAGATGATATATTCTAAAATCCTAAGAATGTATAGTGAAAATGCAATTAAGAAAGTCATCTATTTAGATCTCAAAAAGATCTTTAACACACTGTAACATAACATGTCCATCTAAAAAAGTTACACCATCATTTAGAATTTGATTCAAATTTGACACATTTATCATATGATTGCTTTAATTCAATCACGTGCCACATTTACTTGGATGGAAAAAAGACAAAGGAAAAAAGATAATATTTAGTTGGCTATAAAGTGGGACTCATATTCTCATAAAATTTCTTTGGAAGTTATGGAAACAAGTTTCACACAAAATTAATTAGAAATTTTGGTCACAATCGGGACCATAGCTTAGTGGTAGAGCATTTGACCGCAGATCTAGAGGTCACCGGTTCGAACCTGGTTGGGCCCTTTTTCAAATAAATAATTTTTATTGAAAAAAGTAATCACTTAAATGACTAATTTTTGAACAAGCTTTTATGTGTGTAGAATTGAGAAACCTTTTTGAATCATTATGGTTACATATTAAGGCTAATTCTCAACATAGTTGGCGAAGCTTACTTATACTTCAAGATACATAAAACTATTTTTTATCATTCTTCATTTTATGTAGTTCTGTTTCGAGTTCTATTCATGAATTATAGGTATGAGATAAAAAAATTAATATAAATAATCATAATAAAATTTTATTAACATGAATAAAAGGCTAAGAATGTTTAACCAAGTTCTCGAAATTCAAAGTTCTATGCATGAAATGCAACATCTTTTATAAATGTGATATCTGCAACTACTTTAGTACTCAAACTCACTAAAAGTTATTGAGTTAGATACAAGATATGTCTAAGATGTTGCACATGGTAATGCATTTAAATTCTTTAATTGATCTATGGTTAGATCTTTCCATACCTATTTGAAATATGTAGAGCATGTGCAAGAATATTGTAGTGTTATAATTGTAAAAGGTCTCGCCTAGGGTGATACTTTTAGATTTTCCTTGAAGAGGCGATGATAGCGTTTCACTCAAAGGGAGGTACTGTGTCATCCCAAAGCTTTTATATCTCCTAGTCATGAGAAACGCGTGATGATAATTTTATTGGGAAGATAGGTCAGGGTTGTCAACTGATCCATGTCATCCTTGGAAATAGGGATTCAATAATCCATCATAGACTAAGTGGATAGTGGCCGTTTCCCAGAAAAACCTAGGCCCAAGAGGCGTCTATAAATACTCTTCCCTCAAGGGATGATGGACAAATTGTTACACCCTACGACCTAATGCATCTAGAGATCATAACTCATGCTGATAGCACGTTCACTATAATCCCTCCCATTTTCCATTTGAAGATGGTCGAAAAGACGCTACACTTAAACACACACACCATTGCTGGAGGTTTCTTCGGGGAAGGAAAATATAGAGCCGTCAGGAGGAAGGAAGTACACAAGGTTGGTGTTTTCAACAAATGTAATCTCCCATGGGTTCCACTGAAGATTCCTAGGAAAAATAGGGGTTAACATCATTTTCTCTGAGGAGGTCACTCTTGACATTAATCCTAATTAACGAATCTGTAAGTACAAATGAATTTGGCCTTGAATAGCCTTTCAATCTATACTATGATCTTCAAAACGACTTCTAATGCAAACCTCCTTGAACTTTCTTTGATTTCATTCTTTCACAATTTCAAAGGTAATCATTGTTCTACCAAGCTTCGTTCTAAACTTGACATATCTTTGTATTTCAAAGGAAAATGATCCTTAAACTCTCGAAGAATATACACTACTTATTGTTCTAAATCTATATATTTTTAATAACTTATTATGTAGATAGGTTTATGTTTGCCACATTGTTTTGAACATATGATTTCTTTAAGTGGATGTTGAAGTTATAATTCCCTCTATTCATTAGATAATATATTCTCAAATCCTAAGAATGTATGGTCGAAAATGCAATTAAAAAACTCATCTATGTAGATCTCACAAAGATCTTTAACACACTGTAACATAACATGTCCATCTAAAAAAGTTACACCATCGTTTAGAATTTGATTCAAATTTGACACATTTATCATATGATTGCTTTAATTCAATCACGTGCTCACATTTACTTGGATGGAAAAAAGACAAAGGAAAAAAGATAATATTTAGTTGACTATAAAGTGGGACTCATATTCTCATAAAATTTCTTCGGAAGTTATGGAAAAAAGTTTCACACAAAAATAATTAGAAATTTTGGTCACAATCGGGTCCATAGCTCAGTGGTAGAGCATTTGATTGCAGATCAAGAGGTCACCGGTCCGAACCCGGTTGCGCCTTTTTTAAAATAAATAATTTTTATTAAAAAAAGTAACCACTTAAATGACTAATTTTTGCACAAGTTTTTATGTGTGTAGAATTGAGAAACCTTTTTGAATCATTTTGGTTACATATTAAGGCTACTTCTTGAAATAGTTGGCGAAACTTACTTATACTTCAAGATACATAAAACTATTTTTTATCATTCTTCATTTTATGTAGTTCTGTTTCGAGTTCTATTCATGAATTATAGGTATGAGATAAAAAAATTATAAATAATCATAATAAAATATTATTAACATGAATAAAAAGATAAGAATATTTAACCAAGTTCTCGAAATTCAAGGTTCTATGCATGACATGCAACATCTTTTATAAATGTGATATCTGCAACTACTTTAGTACTCAAACTCACTAAAAGTTATTGAGTTAGCTACAAGATATGTCTAAGATGTTGCACATGGTAATGCATTTAAATTCTTTAATTGATCTATAGTTAGATCTTTCCATACCTATTTGAAATATGTAGAGCATGTGCTAGAATATTGTAGTGTTATAATTGTAAAAGGTCTCGCCTAGGGTGATGCTTTTAGATTTCCCTTGAAGAGGCGATGATAGCGTTTCACTCAAAGGGAGTAACTGTGTCACCCCAAAGCTTTTATATCTCCTAGTCATGAGAAACGCGTGATAATAATTTTATTTGGAAGATAGGTCAGGGTTGTCAACTAATCCATGTCATCCTTGGAAATAGGGATTCAATAATCCATCATAGACTAAGTGGATAGTGGCCGTTTCTCAGAAAAACCTAGGCCCAAGAGGCGTCTATAAATACTCTTCCCTCAAGGGATGATGGACAAATTGTTACACCCTACAACGTAATGCATATAGAGATCATAACTCATGCAGATCGCACCTTCACTACAATCCCTCCCATTTTCCATTTGAAGATGGTCGAAAAGACGCTACATTTAAACACACACAACATTGCTGGAGGTTTCTTCGGGGAAGGAAAATATAGAGCCGCCAGAAGGAAGGAAGTACACAAGGTTGGTGTTTTCAACAAATGTAATTTCCCATGGGTTCCACTAAAGATTCCTAGGAAAAATATGGGTTTACATCATTTTCTCCGAGGAGGTCACTCTTGTCATTAATCCTAATTAACGAATCTGTAAGTACGAATTAATTTGGCCTTGAATAGCCTTTCAATCTATACTATAATCTTCAAAACGACTTCTAATGCAAACCTCCTTGAACTTTCTTTGATTTCATTCTTTCAAAATTTCAAAGGTAATCATTGTTCTACCAAGCTTTGTTCTAAACTTGACATATCTTTGTATTTCAAAGGAAAATGATCCTTAAACTCTAGAAGAATATACACTACTTATTGTTCTAAATCCATATATTTTTAAGAACATGTTATATAGATAGGTTTATGTTTGCCACATTGTTTTGAACATTTGAATTCTTTAAGTGGATCTTGAAGTTATAATTCCCTCTATTCATCAGATAATATATTCTAAAATCCTAACAATGTATAGTGAAAATGAAATTAAGAAACTCATCTATGTAGATCTCACAAAGATCTTTTAACACACTGTAACATAACATGTCCATCTAAAAAAGTTACACCATCGTTGAGAATTTGATTCAAATTTGACTCATTTATCATATGATTGCTTTAATTCAATCACGTGCTCACATTTACTTGGATGGAAAAAAGACAAAGGAAAAAAGATAATATTTAGTTGACTATAAAGTGGGACCCATATTCTTATAAAATTTCTTCGGAAGTTATGGAAACAAGTTTCACACAAAATTTACTAGAAATTTTGGTAACAATCGGATCCATAGCTCAGTGGTAGAGCATTTGACTGTAGATAAAGAGGTCATCGATTCTAACCCGGTTAGGCCCTTTTTAAAATAAATAATTTTTATTAAAAAAAAGTAACCACTTTGACTAATTTTTGCACAAGTTTTTATGTGTGTAGAATTGAGAAACCTTTTTGAATCATTTTGGTTACATATTAAGGCTACTTCTCCAAATAGTTGGCGAAACTTACTTATACTTCAAGATACATAAAACTATTTTTTATCATTCTTCATTTTATGTAGTTCTGTTTCGAGTTCTATTCATGAATTATAGGTATGAGATAAAAAAATTATAAATAATCATAATAAAATATTATTAACATGAATAAAAAGATAAGAATATTTAACCAAGTTCTCGAAATTCAAGGTTCTATGCATGACATGCAACATCTTTTATAAATGTGATATCTGCAACTACTTTAGTACTCAAACTCACTAAAAGTTATTGAGTTAGATACAAGATATGTCTAAGATGTTGCACATGGTAATGCATTTAAATTCTTTAATTGATCTATGGTTAGATCTTTCCATACCTATTTGAAATATGTAGAGCATGTGCTAGAATATTGTAGTGTTATAATTGTAAAAGGTCTCGCCTAGGGTGATGCTTTTAGATTTCCCTTGAAGAGGCGATGATAGTGTTTCACTAAAAGAGAGGTACTGTGTCACCCCAAAGCTTTTATATCTCCTAGTCATGAGAAACACGTGATAATAATTTTATTGGGAAGATAGGTCAGGGTTGTCAACTGATCCATGTCATCCTTGGAAATAGGGATTCAATAATCCATCATAGACTAAGTGGATAGTGGCCGTTTCCAGGAAAAACCTAGGCCCAAGAGGCGTCTATAAATACTCTTCCCTCAAGGGATGATGGACAAATTGTTACACCCTACAACGTAATGCATATAGAGGTCATAACTCATGCTGATCGCACCTTCACTACAATCCCTCCCATATTCCATTTGAAGATGGTCGAAAAGACGCTACATTTACACACACACAACATTGCTGGAATTTTCTTTCGGGAAGGAAAATATAGAGCCGTCAGAAGGAAGGAAGTACACAAGGTTGGTGTTTTTAACAAATGTAATATCCCATGGGTTCCACTGAAGATTCCTTGGAAAAATAGGGGTTAACATCATTTTCTCTGAGGAGGTCACTCTTGACATTAATCCTAATTAACGAATCTGTAAGTACGAATGAATTTGGCCTTGAATAGCCTTTCAATCTATACTATAATCTTCAAAACGACTTCTAACGCAAACCTCCTTGAACTTTCTTTGATTTCATTCTTTCACAATTTCAAAGGTAATCATTGTTCTACCACGCTTCGTTCTAAACTTGACATATCTTTGTATTTCAAACGAAAATGATCCTTAAACTCTAGAAGAATATACACTACTTATTGTTCTAAATCCATATATTTTTATGAACATGTTATATAGATAGGTTTATGTTTACCACATTGTTTTGAACATTTGAATTCTTTAAGTGGATCTTGAAGTTATAATTCCCTCTATCCATCAGATAATATATTCTAAAATCCTAAGAATGTATAGTGAAAATGCAATTAAGAAACTCATCTATGTAGATCTCACAAAGATCTTTAACACACTGTAACATAACATGTCCATCTAAAAAAGTTACACCATGGTTTAGAATTTGATTCAAATTTGACACATTTATCATATGATTGCTTTAATTCAATCACGTGCTCACATTTACTTGGATGGAAAAAAGACAAAGGAAAAAAGATAATATTTAGTTGACTATAAAGTGAGACTCATATTCTCATAAAATTTCTTCGGAAGTTATGGAAACAAGTTTCACACAAAAATAATTAGAAATTTTGGTCACAATCGGGTCCATAGCTCAGTGGTAGAGCATTTGACTGCAGATCAAGAGGTCACCGGTTCGAACCTGGTTGGGCCCTTTTTAAAATAAATAATTTTTATTAAAAAAAGTAACCACATAAATGACTAATTTTTGAACAAGCTTTTATGTGTGTAGAATTGAGAAACCTTTTTGAATCATTTTGGTTACATATTAAGGCTACTTCTCCAAATAGTTGGCGAAACTTACTTATACTTCAAGATACATAAAACCATTTTTTATCATTCTTCATTTTATGTAGTTCTGTTTCGAGTTCTATTCATGAATTATTGGTATGCGATAAAAAAATTAATATAAATAATCATAATAAAATATTATTAACATGAATAAATGGATAAGAATGTTTAACCAAGTTCTCGAAATTCAAGGTTCTATGCTTGAAATGCAACATCTTTTATAAATGTGATATCTGCAACTACTTTAGTACTCAAACTCACTAAAAGTTATTGAGTTAGATACAAGATATGTCTAAGATGTTGCACATGGTAATGCATTTAAATTCTTTAATTGATCTATAGTTTGATCTTTCCATACCTATTTGAAATATGTAGAGCATATGCTAGAATATTGTAGTGTTATAATTGTAAAAGGTCTTGCCTAGGGTGATGCTTTTAGATTTCCCTTGAAGAGGCGATGATAGTGTTTCACTAAAAGGGAGGTACTGTGTCACCCCAAAGCTTTTATATCTCCTAGTCATGAGAAACGCGTGATAATAATTTTATTGGGAAGATAGGTCAGGGTTGTCAACTGATCCATGTCATCCTTGGAAATAGGGATTCAATAATCCATCATAGACTAAGTGGATAGTGGCCGTTTCCAGGAAAAACCTAGGCCCAAGAGGCGTCTATAAATACTCTTCCCTCAAGGGATGATGGAAAAATTGTTACACCCTACGACCTAATGCATCTAGAGATCATAACTCATGCTGATAGCACGTTCACTATAATCCCTCCCATTTTCCATTTGAAGATGGTCGAAAAGACGCTACATTTAAACACACACAACATTGCTGGAGGTTTCTTCGGGGAAGGAAAATATAGAGCCGCCAGAAGGAAGGAAGTACACAAGGTTGGTGTTTTCAAAAAATGTAATATCCCATGGGTTCCACTGAAGATTCCTAGGAAAAATAGGGGTTAACATCATTTTCTCTGAGGAGGTCACTCTTGACATTAATCCTAATTAACGAATCTGTAAGTACGAATGAATTTGGCCTTGAATAGCCTTTCAATCTATTCAATAATCTTCAAAACGACTTCTAATGCAAACCTCCTTGAACTTTCTTTGATTTCATTCTTTCACAATTTCAAAGGTAATCATTGTTCTACCAAGCTTCGTTCTAAACTTGACATATCTTTGTATTTCAAAGGAAAATTGTTCTGGACTGGCCCACGCTCTAGGCCCAACAGATTCTAAGCCCAATTGCCCCTGGGAAAGCAGCTTAGAATGACCACGCGGGGGCCACGTGGCCAACGGTCCATGACTGCCACGTGCCCCCCGATATTATCGGACCCTGTTGACTAGGTTTCCTTAACCATCAAGTCTTCCAGGAACTTCGCAATAAACCCAGATCTCCCGGGCGACAATCTAGGGAGGAGGCCACATGCTGGCCTCCTTGCTCACGCAAGCCCTAGAAATCCGCTAGTGGGCTTGGATCTCTGCCCACTAATCGGATCTTGGCCCATTGGGTTATAAATACCTCTCACTTGAGAGGTCGTATCTCATTCTTTACTCTTCTCTTACTTGCTTGCTCTCTCTCTGCCTCTACTTACTTTGGCATCGGAGTATCTTGCAGGTACCCCCCCTCTCTTTCACTTTGGACCATCGTTGCAGATTGGGCCAAGACACCTTCTGATCAGGTACGATCAGTGGCGCCGTCTGTGGGAATCTTGCTTCCCCGTCTCCTTTCATTCAGTTGACCAAAGCAAACCAAAAACTCAGTTTGTCATGGCCGATCATGCAACCAACGTGCAAAGTCCCCCTCGCGACGATGTGGCCGAGCAAAATGACACCGTTTTCCCGAGCGGAGATCCTCGCGATGGGAAAACTTTCTCTTCCACTGGATCCTATCGAGGAGAAGAGCGCAGAGCTGAATCGAATCGCCGTCGGACAACTGACCCCGCGGTCTTTCAAGAAGTGCTGCCACCTCCCGACGCCGATCCCACGGTCACAGCCCTCTTCGCGGCCATCAACAACACCAACCTCCTGCTCTTCACCCAGGGAGAACGCCTCCATATTCTCGAAGCTTCCCGCCGATCACCACGAAGACGTCGACGACCAGACTCGTGGTCACCTTCACCTCGACGACATCGGTCTCGAACTCCCCCGCGGAGGAACAAGAGAGATGACTCTCGTAGCCCGACACGCCGCTCCCGAGGAAGGGGACCCGTGACCGAGCGACGAGACCAGGAACAACCCGCGGAACAACCTCAATCACCTCCCCGTCGTGAACGAGGAGCCAACGAGTCGAGACGGACCAAAAACAGGCATGCCCGTACAAGAACTCAACGCCGCTCTCGCTCTCCCCATCGGAGCGACGAGGACGACCCCCGCGGTCCCCTATCCGCGAGCATCATGAATGCCCCAATTCCTCGGGGAATGGAGAAACCACCCCAGCTGGCCAACTATGATGGGGTAGACGATCCTATCGACCACATCGACGGTTTCGAAGCTATGCTCCAATACCTCAACGTTGGAGGACCGATCAAATGCAGGTTATTCCCCACCACTCTCAGGAAAACAGCAATGGACTGGTATAAGAGTTTACCCCCGGGGTCCATACACTCTTGGAGAGAGCTCAAGGCCCAGTTCACGAGCACATTCACAGCCTCCCGCAGGCATCCGAAGACCGAGGCCTCCCTCGAGGCCATCATTCAGAAAAGCGATGAGACCCTCCGAGAATACATTGATCGCTTCAACAGGGAAGCTATACAAGTTCCCTGTGACGACCAGATGAAGCGATACTTGTTGGAAAGAGGACTCCTCCCCGGTACGGATTTCAGGAAAGCCGTCGGCATCGAACCCCTGGCCACCTTCGATGCTCTCCTCAACAAGGCTCGGGCCTATATCACATACGAGGAGAAGGAAGTCGCCAATTGCGCCAGAGACTCGAGGAGTCGAGGTTCGGGGAACGCCACCAGAACCGACGACCAGAGGCAGGTTCGTCTCGTCGTCCTGATGAAAAACGGCGCGAGGATAGGCCCCGGGAATCCCGCGAGCAGCGAGGCCCAGCTGGACGTTTCACCGATTACACACCGCTGACCGCTTCCCGCGAGCGAATCCTAGCGGAGTGCTCGGCTACTGAGTTCAAGGATGGAGGGGTCAGACGCCCGAAACCCACTCCTGCGAAGCTAGGCGCCGACATAACAAAATATTGTCAGTATCACCGAAGTCACGACCACTTGACTGAAGATTGCGTCCACCTCAAGGACGCGATCAAGACACTAATCAAAGGTGGGAGACTCGGGAAATACAAGAAGCCTGAAGGATCACGAAGTGCCCGAGACACCAAAGATGCCGAGGACGAGGGCCGACCACAAGGGGACTCTGGCCCCTACCAGATAGCATACTCGGTGACTAGGCCCGAGGATTTTCAGAGCCCTATATTCGCCCACAGCCCGTGGGAGGAATTCCCCTCGGCCATGGTCATCTCCGGCGGTGGCAACGCCCAATTATCCATCAACTCGGCCAAGAGAAAGTTCGACGAGCTGATCGATAAGGCCCCCGTCAACGAGGTCTCACTCGAATAGTTCCGCGGTAAATCTGAACCGATCACTTTCTACTTGGAGGAACTTCCCGGAGGAGCGCCAAACGCCCATATTCCCCTCCTCATCAAAGCGAGAATGGCCAACTTTGAAGTCCACAGGATCCTGGTCGACGAAGGCAGCTCGGTCGACGTTATGTACACCCACCTGTTCCGAACACTCCAGCTCGACGAATCTCACCTATCACCATATGTGGGATCCGACCTTCAGGGGTTCAACGGCTCCACATCCCGACCTTGGGGATACGTCGAGCTCCTCGTCACCTTCGGCGAGGACGTTGCTTCACGACAGGTCAAAGTCCGCTTTCTGGTGATCGACTGCCACTCTCTCTACAACGCCATTCTGGGTAGAACAACGCTGGCAGAACTCACAGCAGTTCCTTCGACCTTCCATCTGAAGCTCAAGTTCTACACCAAACGGGGACGCGTCGCTACCATTTGCGGCGACATCAAATCTGCGAGGAGGTGCCACAACACCGCGGCCAGAGGACAGACCCTGGTCGACCCAAAAGGGCCCGCCACCAACAAGAAGGAAGGGCCGGACAACGCCAAGGCGAGCTTCCCAAGACCGCAGAGGATCAGAGCCCCAACGTCAGCTCGGTGGACCTCGACACCAGATTCACAAAGGACGAAGTCGACGGGCAAGCAGAGGACGCGGATCCACTCCGCCCAATTCCTGACGGCGAGTTCGAGCTCGTCCCCCTCGGAGAAGACCTCAGCAAATACGTCAAGATCGGCGCCGACCTCCCCGACCTGGCAAAGAAGCAACTCAGAGCTTGCCTTCGGGAAAATGCAGATATCTTCTCATGGAGCACATCGGAAATGCCCGGACTCGACCCTGAGGTCGCCTCATCCATAGATCCATAGGACCATAGTACAACGAGGCGTAGCAAGTCCCGAAAAGACGGAGGTAAAAAGTAAAAGACCTCCTAGAGGCAAATTTTATTTCGAGGCCAAGTATTCAACTTGGTTGTCAAACGTTGTACTTGTTAAAAAATCTAATGGAAAATGGCGATGTATGACTACATCGATCTTAATCGGGCATGTCCCAAAGATGCTTTTCCTTTACTTAACATTGATAGACTGGTCGACAACTCGACCGGCTATAAATTGCTTTCTTTTTTGGATGCTTACTCAGGATACAACCAGATCCCCATGGACATGGCCGACAGGACCTGCACGGCCTTCATGACGGAGTCGGGGAACTATTACTACAACGTAATGCCCTTGATCAAGAACGGAGCGACCTACCAACGAATGATGAACAAGGTGTTTCAAAATGAGATCGGTGACATGCTCGAGGTGTACATGGACGACATGATCGTGAAATCCCAAGCCGAGGACGATCACACATCACGCCTGAAGAAAGTCTTCGACCAAGCCCGGAAGCACAGAATATGCTTCAACCCGGAGAAGTGCACGTTCGGAGTCAAGGCCGGCAAGTTCCTCGGTTTCTATCTTACAGAACGAGGGATTGAAGCCAACCCCGACAAATGTCGGGCATTTTCCGAACTGCCCACACCTAGGTCCAAGAAGTCTATTCAAGTCTTGAACGACATGCTAACCTCGTTATCCCGGTTCGTGGCAAGATCGACACAACATGCACTCCTATTTTTCAAACTATTGAGGAAGGGGCCGACCTTCGAATGGAACGAGGAATGCGAGCAAGCCCTCCTACACCTCAAACGGCACTCTCAACCGCCGGCCACAGGTCGGGGAAACGCTATACTTGTACTTAGCCGTGTCCAATGAAGCAGTAAGCGCGGTACTCATACGTGAAACCAATGATGGGCAGAAACCCGTCTACTTCACGAGCAAAGCCCTTCAAGGGCCGGAAACTAGGTATCAGCAAATCGAAAAGGTCGCGCTCGCCCTCGCCATCTCCGCGAGGAGATTGCGATACTATTTCCTTGCCCACGTCATCGTCGTACGCACAGAACAGCCCGTAAAACAGCTCCTCGCCCGTCCGGACATGGCCGGATGAATGCTAAGATGATCCCTCGAACTTTCTGAATTCGACATTCAGTATGAAGGACGGAAAGCCTTGAAAGCACAAGCTCTCGCCGACTTCCTCCGAAATGATCGCTGAGCAGCGCCCAGACGCAAAGATGGACCCCGCATCGACGGAGCCTCGTTCGACAGAAGCGGCGGCGCCCTCGAAAACGAAGAAGGCATCGTGATCGAGCATTCGTTAACTCCGCCTTCCGACATCCAACAATCGTGCGAGAGGAATCGCCGCAGGATTACGACTAGCCGAGGACATAGGCGCTCAAGACATCCAAATATTCACCGATTCCCAACTCGTCGCATCGCAAGTCCTCGGAGACTACCAGGCTAAAAACGATAGCCTCATCGAATACCTCCACCTTGTAAAGGAAAAACTCAAGGGCTTCGACCGAGCAGAGATAAAACATGTCCCCGGAATGTAACACCCGGCGCAGACATCTTGTCCAAGCTCGCGAGCACAAGGAAGAAAGGAGGGAACCGCTCCGTAATACAGGAAACACTCACCCAACCGAGCATAGAGAGGTCCGCGATGACAATCGACGTAAATGCGATCGGTGATGCAGACTGCTGGATGACCCCCGTGTTCAACTATCTCACACGTGGAGAATTGCCCACTGACAAGCTGGAGGCCGCCGCCACCAAACGCCGTGCATGCTCCTACGCCGCCTCGAGCGGTTGTATCGGAGGGCTTCCATCCCCGCTCAAGCGCCGAGGAGTCCGTGGTGGCCGCATTCTTCACGAAATTCACGAAGGTATTAACGCACAACACCTGGGAGGACGGTCTCTTGCCCGCAAAGCATTGCGCGCCGGCTACTATTGGCCCACCATGCAAAGGGACGCCAAAGAACACGTAAAAAAATGCGACAAGTGCCAACGCCACACCGACATGCACATCGCGCTACCCCACGAGCTCACGACGCCCACCTCCCCGTGGCCCTTCAGCTGGTTGGGAATGGATACACTCGGTCCCTTCACACAAGGCTCTTACCAAAACAAGTACCTTATAGTGGCTGGACTACTGAAATGGATAGAGGCCGAGGCACTTGCCAAAATCACCTCCTTTAACATCATTCGTTTTACAAACGAAACGTCCTTGCCCGCGATTCCATGTGCCCTCGCCACGGACAACGGGACACAGCACCGATCAAAACTTCCGCATTTAGCGGCCGGGCACCAAGCACCACTTCACATTTGTCGAGCATCCCGCACAACGGCGAGGCCGCGACAGGTCTTGTCATGAGGACTCAAAGTGAGACTCGGAAGCCAAGCGCAAGTGGGAAGAGCTTCACGCGGGGCATACCGAACAACTCCCATTCTACCACGGAGAATCCCGCTTCGTTAACGACGAGCAGGCGGTCATACCCGTCGAAATCAGAGAGCCGTCTAGACGCACCGAATTTCCCCTAGAGGAGGAAGCGAATGACGAGGCACTGCGCGAGGAGCTAGATTTAGTCGACGAGATACGCGAAGGCGCGGCATTACGAGAAACACGTTTAAAACAACAGATCACGCTGCGCCACGACCAGAAGGTCATCAAGCGCGAGTTCGAAGTCGGCAGCCTAGTCCTCCGCAGGAATCAAAAAGAATCTCGAGAGGGAAAGCTGGCCGCCAATTGGGAAGGGCCATATCGTGTCCGGGCAAAGACGGGCACGGGAGCGTATTACCTCGAAAATCTAAGCGGAGTACAACTCCCTCGACCTTGGGACGCTACAAAGCTCAAACAGTACTACAACTGAGCTAGAACGACCACGTGCTCAACGCCTTGTGGCCCTCAAACCCCTCCTCGGAGATTTAGCTCAGCCTTGGGTCGCGGAATGGTGCTCGTACGCGCCCCAAGCCACTTACACACGGGGACCTACTCGACTATAGTAAGTAGGGACCCCGTTCGATGCGGAACCCTCGATCGAGGTCCGCGGGTCTTTCTTGCACCTTTGGCAGGATGTCCGGCTCGCGACGGATGGTCCACGCCCCGAGTATGTGGTCTCTTAGCGCGACCATATCCTCGCCTGGGACCTCAAGCCCCCAAACCTAGCACGCAAGCCAGGGAAGACAACATCGAGCAGTTGTATAATAAGGTCGAGCATAGCATACATAAACGAACACAGCAGTTAACAACACAAGTATAAACATTTGTGAATAAAGCAGATAAATAAATGGCCGAAGACGGCCAGCTTAATAGTCACGGGCACAAGACCCAAATTACAAACGTCCAAAAATACGGGCACATGCCCAGTGTACGAATATTAAAAACAAGGGGCACGCAGGCCAGAAATAACAGGCTTGCAGGCCCAAGCAAATCCAAACAAGCAAAAATCATTCGTCAGGAGCCACGACCTCCCCATCGACCACGCGGTGAAAGGGGCCGATCCCAGAAATCACCAACTCCACCCCGGGGTTCACCACCTGCACCTGTTGGACAGCCCGCTCAAAACCGAAGGTCAGCGCCTCCACGGTATCCTCTTCGAGGATCCTCACCCGAGCAATCAGATCCGCCCGAGAGAGAAGCGCCTGTTCTTCGGCGGACTCGTCCTCAGCAGGAGCCGTTCGCTCCTTCAACAACTTGACCTCAGCCGCCAGCTGGTCCTTCTCTACGACTAGCGGCTCGTAATTTTCCTTCATCTCCCTCAACTCCCCAGCCATTGACTCATACCGGGCATCCAGACCCCAGAGCTTCTGCAGTTCGTCCATTGCGCCATGTTGTCCAGCTCCAGGGCAGCAGCCCGCTTGTTAGCTTTGGAAGTTTGAGCGTGGGCGTCGGCCATCTCGTCGTTGAGTGTCAACGAGGTCTCGAGCAGCCGGATAACCGCGGACACGTCAGCATTTAGGCCCTCTCCCCGCACCTTCGGGTTGAGCCCCAATATTATCTTCCTCTCCGCCGCTTGGACCACCGGAGGTCTCCTCAAAAGTTGCCTCGAGCGCAAGGGGCAACACGGGCATCCCGATCGATACCAAGTCCCGGCCTCCTCGCCGGTTCGTTCAGCTCCGCCTCGAGCGGTTGGTCGAGATGAAGCGGAGAAGGGTGTTGATGGCGGTGAGAATCCTCACGTGCCTACCGTTGAAGATCAACGACTCGATCCTTGGCGGACGGTCGAGGACCCTTGGGTCGGAGCTTGAGCATGCGTTCCTCCATGGCCGCCATTTTATCTCAAAACAAACGAAAGTTAGCACACAACAATACATAACTCCTTATGAATTTCCAAATAAATACCTAAGAGCCTCAACGCATCCTCATCGGACTCGCAATGAGGAGGGCCTTGGATATATCGTCGGCTATCTCGATTTCCCTTGGAGTCGAGGAGCACGCCTCCCTCCGACACATATGGCCTAAAGCTCTTCACAAAATTTTCCAACCTCTCGTAGGAAAGTTGGTCGCCTTTGTCCATCTTCTCGGCCACGGAGTAGAAGTCCGCCCCGCCATAATGCCCCTATCCCATTCAAGGGAAACTTCCATATCCTCTCCACCTCGTCCGTCCTCGTTGATCGCCGCATCCGCCGAACAGTATTCTCACCTCTCGTGACGGGCTTTATCACATAGAACTGCTTAAAGTCCCGAACAGAGTCCAGGTACGGCCTGAAAAGTTTGCCGGACTGCTTGAACGAGACCCAAGCGCATTTATCCCCACCATCGCGCTGATGAAAGATGCGGAAGAAGAGGGAAGAGTGGCCCCTATATCTAAGTAGCGGCACGATCTCGAATGCCCGCAAGGCCGTGGCATTGGATGGAGTTGTGAAGGGCAAGATTCACCATGTGAAGACCCCGTCGGAAGTTGAAGGGCAAAGCGGCCCGCCTCCTAAGGCAAACTCATACATAGGAAATCTCGTCGAGGAGTACGACGAACAGATCCTCCTTCCGGGCCCAGGGATTTGCACGACCCAGGAACCCTCGATTCCTTCGTCTAAATCTTCGATTTCGTTGAACGCATTGGATGAGTCGGTGGAGAAGTCCGATTGAAAGTTCCTTGGTTCAGGCGCGACCCAGGAGAGGTCCGGCGCCAGCCTTACTCGACAGGGTCCACTCGTCCCCTCGTCGCCACCACATATCTGATCCCCGACACCTGAAAAGCAGCGAAAGAAAAGTGAATTCGAGGACATCAAATCCACCCCTCCACCACGACTCAAGTGACACGGCGAGGGGCCTGGACGTACGAGCAGCAACGAGCAGATACAGTTCTCCCTCTCACAAGGACCTCACGCAGATTATTCCCCTCCAACATACTCATCAACCGACCATAAAAAATTCCCCGTAATGTGCAACGGTCTCCCCGTGAGATTCGTGCTTTTTGGTCGTAGCATTCAAGTTTCTGCCCGTCTCATCCTAATTTCTGCCCGCAATAATCAACTCTCTCCCCGCTATATGCAAGAATCTCCCCGCAGGATTCAACTCTCTCCCCGCCAAATGCAAGAAATTCCTCGCGACACTCAATCTTCTCCCCGCGATATTCATACAAGATAAACTCTAAATTCATCCTAAATTCATCCTAAAACACGAATTGAAAGGAGATTATCAAAGAATTAAGGGTGTTACCTGCTTTAGGAGTCGAAGACATGTTGAGAGTTTGAGATAGAAAGCTGTGGAAGACTGCGTTCAAGAGCTTTTTGGCTGGAAAATCAGGGAAGAATACACAAATGAAACCCTAAAAATCCTTTTATAACCAAAATCCAAGGGCATACGAAAGGTCACACCTTTAGGCGCCAAAAGTCCCATCTCAAAATGACAAGTGGCATTAAACGACACGTCACCCCGCTCCCACGCGGATCTCCCCGAGTGTAGCAACCCGAAATATGCCCGCCAGGGGTTGCAGCACCTGCGAGCTTCTGCTCGTTGCCCACCCGGACAAAGGCCATCGCTGAACGCCGCCGTCGAGGATCTTCCCAGTTCAAAGTCATTATTCTGCTAGAGCAAAGACTTGGGGGGCTCCTGTTCTGGACTGGCCCACGCTCTAGGCCCAATAGATTCTAAGCCCAATTGCCCCTGGGAAAGTAGCTTAGAATGACCACGCGGGGGCCACGTGGCCAACGGTCCATGACTGCCACGTGCCCCGCGATATTATCGGACCCTGTTGACTAGGTTTCCTTAACCATCAAGTCTTCCAGGAACTTCGCAACAAACCCGGATCTCCTGGGCGACAATCTAGGGAGGAGGCCACGTGCTGGCCTCTCTGCTCACGCAAGCCCTATCAATCCGCTAGTGGGCTTGGATCTCTGCCCACTAATCGGATCTTGGCCCAGCGCTGGGGGCTATAAATACCCTCTCACTTGAGAGGGTCAGGTATCTCATTCTTTACTCTTCTCTTACTTGCTTGCTCTCTCTCTGCCTCTACTTACTTTGGCATCGGAGTATCTTGCAGGTACCCCCCCTCTCTTTCACTTTGGACCATCGTTGCAGATTGGGCCAAGACACCTTCTGATCAGGTACGATCAAAAATGATCCTTAAACTCTAGAAGAATATACACTACTTATTGTTCTAAATCCATATATTTTTAAGAACATGTTATATAGATAGGTTTATGTTTCCCACATTATTTTGAACATTTGAATTCTTTAAGTGGATCTTGAAGTTATACTTCCCTCTATTCATCAGATAATATATTCTAAAATCCTAAGAATGTATAGTGAAAATGAAATTAAGAAACTCATCTATGTAGATCTCACAAAGATCTTTAACACACTGTAATATAACATGTCCATCTAAAAAAGTTACACCATCGTTTAGAATTTGATTCAAATTTGACACATTTATCATATGATTGCTTTAATTCAATCACGTGCTCACATTTACTTGGATCGAAAAAAAGACAAAGGAAAAAAGATAACATTTAGTTGACTATAAAGTGGGACTCATATTCTCATAAAATTTCTTCGGAAGTTATGGAAACAAGTTTCACACAAAAATAATTAGAAATTTTGGTCACAATCGGGTCCATAGCTCAGTGGTAGAGCATTTGACTGCAGATCAAGAGGTCACCGGTTCGAACATGGTTGGGCCCTTTTTAAAATAAATAATTTTTATTAAAAAAAGTAACCACTTAAATGACTAATTTTTGCACAAGTTTTTATGTGTGTAGAATTGAGAAACCTTTTTGAATCATTTTGGTTACATATTAAGGCTACTTCTCGAAATAGTTGGCGAAACTTACTTATACTTCAAGATACATAAAACTATTTTTTATCATTCTTCATTTTATGTAGTTCTGTTTCGAGTTCTATTCATGAATTATAGGTATGAGATAAAAAAATTAATATAAATAATCATAATAAAATATTATTAACATGAATAAAAGGATAAGAATGTTTAACCAAGTTCTCGAAATTCAACGTTCTATGCTTGAAATGCAACATATTTTATAAATGTGATATCTGCAACTACTTTAGTACTCAAACTTACTAAAAGTTATTGAGTTAGATACAAGATATGTCTAAGATGTTGCACATGGTAATGCATTTAAATTATTTAATTGATCTATGGTTAGATCTTTCCATACTTATTTGAAATATGTAGAGCATGTGCTAGAATATTGTAGTGTTATAATTGTAAAAGGTCTCGTCTAGGGTGATGCTTTTAGATTTCCCTTGAAGAGGCGATGATAGTGTTTCACTAAAAGAGAGGTACTGTGTCACCCCAAAGCTTTTATATCTCCTAGTCATGAGAAACGCGTGATAATAATTTTATTGGGAAGATAGGTCAGGGTTGTCAACTGATCCATGTCATCCTTGGAAATAGGGATTCAATAATCCATCATAGACTAAGTGGATAGTGGCCGTTTCCAGGAAAAACCTAGGCCCAAGAGGCGTCTATAAATACTCTTCCCTCAAGGGATGATGGAAAAATTGTTACACCCTACAACGTAATGCATATAGACATCATAACTCATGCTGATCGCACCTTCACTACAATCCCTCCCATTTTCCATTTGAAGATGGTCGAAAAGATGCTACATTTAAACACACACAACATTGTTGGAGGTTTCTTTCGGGAAGGAAAATATAGAGCCGTCAGAAGGAAGGAAGTACACAAGGTTGGTGTTTTTTACAAATGTAATATCCCATGGGTTGCACTGAAGATTCCTATGAAAAATAGGTTAACATCATTTTCTCGAGGAGGTCACTCTTGACATTAGTCCTAATTAACAAATCAGTACGAATGAATTTGGCCTTGAATAGCCTTTCAATCTATAATATAATCCTCAAAACGACTTCTAATGCAAACCTCCTTGAACTTTCTTTGATTTCATTCTTTCACAATTTCAAAGGTAATCATTGTTCTACCACGCTTCGTTCTAAACTTGACATATCTTTGTATTTCAAACGAAAATGATCCTTAAACTCTAGAAGAATATACACTACTTATTGTTCTAAATCCATATATTTTTAAGAACATGTTATATAGATAGGTTTATGTTTGCCACATTGTTTTGAACATTTGAATTCTTTAAGTGGATCTTGAAGTTATAATTCCCTCTATCCATCAGATAATATATTCTAAAATCCTAAGAATGTATAGTGAAAATGTAATTAAGAAACTCATCTATGTAGATCTCACAAAGATCTTTAACACACTGTAACATAACATGTCCATCTAAAAAAGTTACACCATCGTTTAGAATTTGATTCAAATTTGACACATTTATCATATGATTGCTTTAATTCAATCACGTGCTCACATTTACTTGGATGGAAAAAAGACAAAGGAAAAAAGATAATATTTAGTTGACTATAAAGTGGGACTCATATTCTCATAAAATTTCTTCGGAAGTTATGGAAACAAGTTTCACACAAAAATAATTAGAAATTTTGGTCACAATCGGGTCCATAGCTCAGTGGTAGAGCATTTGACTGCAGATCAAGAGGTCACCGGTTCGAACCCGGTTGGGCCCTTTTTAAAATAAATAATTTTTATTAAAAAAAGTAACCACTTAAATGACTAATTTTTGCACAAGTTTTTATGTGTGTAGAATTGAGAAACCTTTTTGAATCATTTTGGTTACATATTAAGGCTACTTCTCCAAATAGTTGGCGAAACTTACTTATACTTCAAGATACATAAAACTATTTTTTATCATTCTTCATTTTATGTAGTTCTGTTTCGAGTTCTATTCATGAATTATTGGCATTAGATAAAAAAATTAATATAAATAATCACAATAAAATATTATTAACACGAATAAAAGGATAAGAATGTTTAACCAATTTCTCGAAATTCAAGGTTCTATGCTTGAAATGCAACATCTTTTATAAATGTGATATCTGCAACTACTTTAGTACTCAAACTCACTAAAAGTTATTGAGTTAGATACAAGATATGTCTAAGATGTTGCACATGGTAATGCATTTAAATTCTTTAATTGATCTATAGTTAGATCTTTCCATACCTATTTGAAATATGTAGAGCATGTGCTAGAATATTGTAGTGTTATAATTGTAAAAGGTCTCGCCTAGGGTGATGCTTTTAGATTTCCCTTGAAGAGGCGATGATAGTGTTTCACTCAAAGGGAGGTACTGTGTCACCCCAAAGCTTTTATATCTCCTAGTCATGAGAAACGCGTGATAATAATTTTATTGGGAAGATAGGTCAGGGTTGTCAACTGATCCATGTCATCCTTGGAAATAGGGATTCAATAATCCATCATAGACTAAGTGTATAGTGGCCATTTCCAGGAAAAACCTAGGCCCAAGAGGCGTCTGTAAATACTCTTCCCTCAAGGGATGATGGACAAATTGTTACACCCTACAACGTAATGCATATAGAGATCATAACTCATGCTGATCGCACCTTCACTACAATCCCTCCCATTTTCCATTTGAAGATGGTCGAAAAGATGCTACATTTAAACACACACAACATTGTTGGAGGTTTCTTTCGGGAAGGAAAATATAGAGCCGTCAGAAGGATGGAAGTACACAAGGTTGGTGTTTTTTTACAAATGTAATATCCCATGGGGTCCACTGAAGATTCCTATGAAAAATAGGGGTTAACATCATTTTCTCTGAGGAGGTCACTCTTGACATTAATCCTAATTAACGAATCTGTAAGTACGAATGAATTTGGCCTTGAATAGCCTTTCAATCTATACTATAATCTTCAAAACGACTTCTAATGCAAACCTCCTTGAACTTTCTTTGATTTCATTCTTTCACAATTTCAAAGGTAATCATTGTTCTACCAAGCTTCGTTCTAAACTTGACATATCTTTGTATTTCAAAGGAAAATGATCCTTAAACTCTAGAAGAATATACACTACTTATTGTTCTAAATCCATATATTTTTAAGAACATGTTATATAGATAGGTTTATGTTTGCCACATTGTTTTGAACATTTGAATTCTTTAAGTGGATCTTGAAGTTATAATTCCCTCTATCCATCAGATAATATATTCTAAAATCCTAAGAATGTATAGTGAAAATGCAATTAAGAAACTCATCTATGTAGATCTCACAAAGATCTTTAACACACTGTAACATAACATGTCCATCTAAAAAAGTTACACCATCGTTTAGAATTTGATTCAAATTTGACACATTTAGCATATGATTGCTTTAATTCAATCACGTGCTCACATTTACTTGGATGGAAAAAAGACAAAGGAAAAAAAGATAATATTTAGTTGACTATAAAGTGGGACTCATATTCTCATAAAATTTCTTCGGAAGTTATGGAAACAAGTTTCACACAAAATTAATTATAAATTTTGGTCACAATTGGGTCCATAGCTCAGTGGTAGAGCATTTGACTGCAGATCAAGAGGTTACCGATTCGAACCCGGTTGGGCCCTTTTTAAAATAAATAATTTTTATTAAAAAAAGTAACCACTTAAATGACTAATTTTTGCACAAGTTTTTATGTGTGTAGAATTGAGAAACCTTTTTGAATCATTTTGGTTACATATTAAGGCTACTTCTCCAAATAGTTGGCGAAACTTACTTATACTTCAAGATACATAAAACTATTTTTTATCATTCTTCATTTTATGTAGTTCTGTTTCGAGTTCTATTCATGAATTATAGGTATGAGATAAAAAAATTAATGTAAATAATCATAATAAAATATTATTAACATGAATAAAAGCATAAGAATGTTTAACCAAGTTCTCGAAATTCAACGTTCTATGCTTGAAATGCAACATCTTTTATAAATGTGATATCTGCAACTACTTTAGTACTCAAACTTATTAAAAGTTATTGAGTTAGATACAAGATATGTCTAAGATGTTGCACATGGTAATGCATTTAAATTATTTAATTGATCTATGGTTAGATCTTTCCATACCTATTTGAAATATGTAGAGCATGTGCTAGAATATTGTAGTGTTATAATTGTAAAAGGTCTCGCCTAGGGTGATGCTTTTAGATTTCCCTTGAAGAGGCGATGATAGTGTTTCACTAAAATGGAGGTACTGTGTCACCCCAAAGCTTTTATATCTCCTAGTCATGAGAAACGCGTGATAATAATTTTATTGGGAAGATAGGTCAGGGTTGTCAACTGATCCATGTCATCCTTGGAAATAGGGATTCAATAATCCATCATAGACTAAGTGGATAGTGGCCGTTTCCAGGAAAAACCTAGGCCCAAGAGGCGTCTATAAATACTCTTCCCTCAAGGGATGATGGAAAAATTGTTACACCCTACAACGTAATGCATATAGACATCATAACTCATACTGATCGCACCTTCACTACAATCCCTCCCATTTTCCATTTGAAGATGGTCAAAAAGATGCTACATTTAAACACACACAACATTGCTGGAGGTTTCTTTGGGGAAGGAAAATATAGAGCCGTCAGAAGGAAGGAAGTACACAAGGTTGGTGTTTTTTACAAATGTAATATCCCATGGGGTCCACTGAAGATTCCTATGAAAAATAGGGGTTAACATCATTTTCTCTGAGGAGGTCACTCTTGACATTAATCCTAATTAACGAATCTGTAAGTACGAATGAATTTGGCCTTGAATAGCCTTTCAATCTATAATATAATCCTCAAAACGACTTCTAATGCAAACCTCCTTGAACTTTCTTTGATTTCATTCTTTCACAATTTCAAAGGTAATAATTGTTCTACCACGCTTCGTTCTAAACTTGACATATCTTTGTATTTCAAACGAAAATGATCCTTAAACTCTAGAAGAATATACACTACTTATTGTTCTAAATCCATATATTTTTAAGAACATGTTATATAGATAGGTTTATGTTTTCCACATTGTTTTGAACATTTGAATTCTTTAAGTGGATCTTGAAGTTATAATTCCCTCTATCCATCAAATAATATATTCTAAAATCCTAAGAATGTATAGTGAAAATGTAATTAAGAAACTCATCTATGTAGATCTCACAAAGATCTTTAACACACTGTAACATAACATGTCCATCTAAAAAAGTTACACCAT
This sequence comes from Vicia sativa, assembly GCA_021764765.1. Classification (NCBI taxonomy): domain Eukaryota; kingdom Viridiplantae; phylum Streptophyta; class Magnoliopsida; order Fabales; family Fabaceae; genus Vicia; species Vicia sativa. The sequence continues at coordinate 264,328,134 of CM038793.1, read as the reverse complement.
CGTTTAGAATTTGATTCAAATTTGACACATTTATCATATGATTGCTTTAATTCAATCACGTGCTCACATTTACTTGGATGGAAAAAAGACAAAGGAAAAAAGATAATATTTAGTTGACTATAAAGTGGGACTCATATTCTCATAAAATTTCTTCGGAAGTTATGGAAACAAGTTTCACACAAAAATAATTAGAAATTTTGGTCACAATCGGGTCCATAGCTCAGTGGTAGAGCATTTGACTGCAGATCAAGAGGTCACCGGTTCGAACCCGGTTGGGCCCTTTTTAAAATAAATAATTTTTATTAAAAAAAGTAACCACTTAAATGACTAATTTTTCCACAAGTTTTAATGTGTGTAGAATTGAGAAACCTTTTTGAATCATTTTGGTTACATATTAAGGCTACTTCTCGAAATAGTTGGCTAAACTTACTTATACTTCAAGATACATAAAACTATTTTTTATCATTCTTCATTTTATGTAGTTCTGTTTCGAGTTCTATTCATGAATTATAGGTATGAGATAAAAAAATTAATATAAATAATCATAATAAAATATTATTAACATGAATAAAAGGATAAGAATGTTTAACCAATTTCTCGAAATTCAAGGTTCTATGCTTGAAATGCAACATCTTTTATAAATGTGATATCTGCAACTACTTTAGTACTCAAACTCACTAAAAGTTATTGAGTTAGATACAAGATATGTCTAAGATGTTGCACATGGTAATGCATTTAAATTATTTAATTGATCTATGATTAGATCTTTCCATACCTATTTGAAATATGTAGAGCATGTGCTAGAATATTGTAGTGTTATAATTGTAAAAGGTCTCGCCTAGGGTGATGCTTTTAGATTTCCCTTGAAGAGGCGATGATAGTGTTTCACTCAAAGGGAGGTACTGTGTCACCCCAAAGCATTTATATCTCCTAGTCATGAGAAACGCGTGATAATAATTTTATTAGGAAGATAGGTCAGGGTTGTCAAATGATCCATGTCATCCTTGGAAATAGGGATTCAATAATCCACCATTGACTAAGTGGATAGTGGCCCATTCCAGAAAAAACCTAGGCCCAAGAGGCCTCTATAAATACTCTTCCCCCAAGGGATGATGGACAAATTGTTACACCCTACGACGTAAGGCATATAGAGATCATAACTCATGCTGATCGCACCTTCACTATAATCCCTCCCATTTTCCATTTGAAGATGGTCGAAAAGACGCTACATTTAAACACACACAACATTGCTGGAGGTTTCTTCGGGGAAGGAAAATATAGAGCCGCCAGAAGGAAGGAAGTACACAAGGTTGGTGTTTTCAAAAAATGTAATATCCCATGGGTTCCACTGAAGATTCCTAGGAAAAATAGGGGTTAACATCATTTTCTCTGAGGAGGTCACTCTTGACATTAATGCTAATTAACGAATCTGTAATTACGAATGAATTTGGCCTTGAATAGCCTTTCAATCTATACTATAATCTTCAAAACGACTTCTAATGCAAACCTCCTTGAACTTTCTTTGATTTCATTCTTTCACAATTTCAAAGGTAATCATTGTTCTACCAAGCTTCGTTCGAAACTTGACATATCTTTGTATTTCAAAGGAAAATGATCCTTAAACTCTAGAAGAATATAAACTACTTATTGTTCTAAATCCATATATTTTTAAGAACATGTTATATAGATAGGTTTATGTTTGCCACATTGTTTTGAACATTTGAATTCTTTAAGTGGATCTTGAAGTTATAATTCCCTCTATTCATCAGATAATATATTCTAAAATCCTAAGAATGTATAGTGAAAATGAAATTAAGAAACTCATATATGTAGATCTCACAAAGATCTTTAACACACTGTAATATAACATGTCCATCTAAAAAAGTTACACCATCGTTTAGAATTTGATTAAAATTTGACACATTTATCATATGATTGCTTTAATTCAATCACGTGCTCACATTTACTTGGATGGAAAAAAGACAAAGGAAAAAAGATAACATTTAGTTGACTATAAAGTGGGACTCATATTCTCATAAAATTTCTTCGGAAGTTATGGAAACAAGTTTCACACAAAAATAATTAGAAATTTTGGTCACAATCGGGTCCATAGCTCAGTGGTAGAGCATTTGACTGCAGATCAAGAGGTCACCGGTTCGAACCCGGTTGGGCCCTTTTTAAAATAAAGGGCCCTTTTTAAAATAAATAATTTTTATTAAAAAAAGTAACCACTTAAATGACTAATTTTTGAACAAGCTTTTATGTGTGTTGAATTGAGAAACCTTTTTGAATCATTTTGGTTACATATTAAGGCTACTTCTCCAAATAGTTGGCGAAACTTACTTATACTTCAAGATACATAAAACTATTTTTAATCATTCTTCATTTTATGTAGTTCTGTTTCGAGTTCTATTCATGAATTATTGGCATGAGATAAAAAAATTAATATAAATAATCACAATAAAATATTATTAACATGAATAAAAGGATAAGAATGTTTAACCAATTTCTCGAAATTCAAGGTTCTATGCTTGAAATGCAACATCTTTTATAAATGTGATATCTGCAACTACTTTAGTACTCAAACTCACTAAAAGTTATTGAGTTAGATACAAGATATGTCTAAGATGTTGCACATGGTAATGCATTTAAATTATTTAATTGATCTATGATTAGATCTTTCCATACCTATTTGAAATATGTAGAGCATGTGCTAGAATATTGTAGTGTTATAATTGTAAAATGTCTCGCCTAGGGTGATGCTTTTAGATTTCCCTTGAAGAGGCGATGATAGTGTTTCACTCAAAGGGAGGTACTGTGTCACCCCAAAGCTTTTATATCTCCTAGTCATGAGAAACGCGTGATAATAATTTTATTGGGAAGATAGGTCAGGGTTGTCAACTGATCCATGTCATCCTTGGAAATAGGGATTCAATAATCCATCATAGACTAAGTGGATCGTGGCCGTTTCCAGGAAAAACCTAGGCCCAAGAGGCGTCTATAAATACTCTTCCCTCAAGGGATGATGGACAAATTGTTACACCCTACAATGTAATGCATATAGAGATCATAACTAATGCTGATCGCACCATCACTACAATCCCTCCCATTTTCCATTTGAAGATGCTCGAAAAGACGCTACATTTAAACACACACAACATTGCTGGAGGTTTCTTCGGGGAAGGAAAATATTGAGCTGTCATAAGGAAGGAAGTACACAAGGTTGGTGTTTTCAACAAATGTAATATCCCATGGGTTCCACTGAAGATTCCTAGGAAAAATAGGGGTTAACATCATTTTCTCTGAGGAGGTCACTCTTGACATTAATCCTAATTAACGAATCTGTAAGTATGAATGAATTTGGCCTTGAATAGCCTTTCAATCTATACTATAATCTTCAAAACGACTTCTAATGCAAACCTCCTTGAACTTTCTTTGATTTCATTCTTTCACAATTTCAAAGGTAATCATTGTTCTACCAAGCTTCGTTCTAAACTTGACATATCTTTGTATTTCAAAGGAAAATGATCCTTAAACTCTAGAAGAATATACACTACTTATTGTTCTAAATCCATATATTTTTAAGAACATGTTATATAGATAGGTTTATGTTTGCCACATTGTTTTGAACATTTGAATTCTTTAAGTGGATCTTGAAGTTATAATTCCCTCTATCCATCAGATAATATATTCTAAAATCCTAAGAATGTATAGTGAAAATGCAATTAAGAAACTCATCTATTTAGATCTCACAAAGATCTTTAACACACTGTAACATAACATGTCCATCTAAAAAAGTTACACCATCGTTTAGAATTTGATTAAAATTTGACACATTTATCATATGATTGCTTTAATTCAATCACGTGCTCACATTTACTTGGATGGAAAAAAGACAAAGGAAAAAAGATAATATTTAGTTGACTATAAAGTGGGACTCATATTCTCATAAAATTTCTTCGGAAGTTATGGAAAAAAGTTTCACACAAAAATAATTAGAAATTTTGGTCACAATCGGGTCCATAGCTCAGTGGTAGAGCATTTGACTGCAGATCAAGAGGTCACCGGTTCGAACCCGGTTGGGCCCTTTTTAAAATAAATAATTTTTATTAAAAAAAGTAACCACTTAAATGACTAATTTTTCCACAAGTTTTAATGTGTGTAGAATTGAGAAACCTTTTTGAATCATTTTGGTTACATATTAAGGCTACTTCTCCAAATAGTTGGCGAAACTTACTTATACTTCAAGATACATAAAACTATTTTTTATCATTCTTCATTTTATGTAGTTCTGTTTTGAGTTCTATTCATGAATTATAGGTATGAGATAAAAAAATTAATATAAATAATCATAATAAAATTTTATTAACATGAATAAAAGGCTAAGAATGTTTAACCAAGTTCTCGAAATTCAAAGTTCTATGCATGAAATGCAACATCTTTTATAAATGTGATATCTGCAACTACTTTAGTACTCAAACTCACTAAAAGTTATTGAGTTAGATACAAGATATGTCTAAGATGTTGCACATGGTAATGCATTTAAATTCTTTAATTGATCTATGGTTAGATCTTTCCATACCTATTTGAAATATGTAGAGCATGTGCTAGAATATTGTAGTGTTATAATTGTAAAAGGTCTCGCCTAGGGTGATGCTTTTAGATTTCCCTTGAAGAGGCGATGATAGTGTTTCACTCAAAGGGAGGTACTGTATCACCCCTAAGCTTTTATATCTCCTAGTCATGAGAAACGCGTGATAATAATTTTATTGGGAAGATAGGTCAGGGTTGTCAACTGATCCATGTCATCCTTGGAAATAGGGATTCAATAATCCATCATAGACTAAGTGTATAGTGGCCGTTTCCAGGAAAAACCTAGGCCCAAGAGGCGTCTGTAAATACTCTTCCCTCAAGGGATGATGGACAAATTGTTACACCCTACAACGTAATGCATATAGCGATCATAACTCAGGCTGATCACACCTTCACTACAATCCCTCCCATTTTCCATTTAAAGATGGTTGAAAAGACGCTACATTTAAACGCACACAACCTTGCAGGAGGATTCTTTGGGGAAGGAAAATATAGAGCCGCCAGAAGGAAGGAAGTACACAAGGTTGGTGTTTTCAAAAAATGTAATATCCCATGGGTTCCACTGAAGATTCCTAGGAAAAATAGGGGTTAACATCATTTTCTCTGAGGAGGTCACTCTTGACATTAATCCTAATTAACGAATCTGTAAGTACAAATGAATTTGGCCTTGAATAGCCTTTCAATCAATACTATGATCTTCAAAACGACTTCTAATGCAATCTTCCTTGAACTTTCTTTGATTTCATTCTTTCACAATTTCAAAGGTAATCATTGTTCTACCAAGCTTCGTTCTAAACTTGACATATCTTTGTATTTCAAAGGAAAATGATCCTTAAACTCTCGAAGAATATACACTACTTATTGTTCTAAATCCATATATTTTTAAGAACATGTTATATAGAAAGGTTTATGTTTACCACATTGTTTTGAACATTTGAATTCTTTAAGTGGATCTTGAAGTTATAATTCCCTCTATCCATCAGATAATATATTCTAAAATCCTAAGAATGTATAGTGAAAATGCAATTAAGAAACTCATCTATGTAGATCTCACAAAGATCTTTAACACACTGTAACATAACATGTCCATCTAAAAAAGTTACACCATCGTTGAGAATTTGATTCAAATTTGACTCATTTATCATATGATTGCTTTAATTCAATCACGTGCTCACATTTACTTGGATGGAAAAAAGACAAAGGAAAAAAGATAATATTTAGTTGACTATAAAGTGGGACTCATATTCTCATAAAATTTCTTCGGAATTTATGGAAACAAGTTTCACACAAAAATAATTAGAAATTTTGGTCACAATCGGGTCCATAGCTCAGTGGTAGAGCATTTGACTGCAGATCAAGAGGTCACCGGTTCGAACCCGGTTGGGCCCTTTTTAAAATAAATAATTTTTATTAAAAAAAGTAACCACTTAAATGACTAATTTTTGCACAAGTTTTTATGTGTGTAGAATTGAGAAACCTTTTTGAATCATTTTGGTTACATATTAAGGCTACTTCTCGAAATAGTTGGCGAAACTTACTTATACTTCAAGATACATAAAACTACTTTTTATCATTCTTCATTTTATGTAGTTCTGTTTTGAGTTCTATTCATGAATTATAGGTATGAGATAAAAAAATTAATATAAATAATCATAATAAAATATTATTAACATGAATAAAAGGATAAGAATGTTTAACAAAGTTCTCGAAATTCAAGGTTCTATGCATGAAATGCAACATCTTTTATAAATGTGATATCTGCAACTACTTAAGTACTCAAACTCACTAAAAGTTATTGAGTTAGATACAAGATATGTCTAAGATGTTGCAAATGGTACTGCATTTAAATTCTTTAATTGATCTATGGTTAGATCTTTCCATACCTATTTGAAATATGTAGAGCATGTGCTAGAATATTGTAGTGTTATAATTGTAAAAGGTCTCGCCTAGGGTGATGCTTTTAGATTTCCCTTGAAGAGGCGATGATAGTGTTTCACTCAAAGGGAGGTACTGTGTCACCCCAAAGCTTTTATATCTCCTAGTCATGAGAAACGCGTGATAATAATTTTATTGGGAAGATAGGTCAGGGTTGTCAACTGATCCATGTCATCCTTGGAAATAGGGATTCAATAATCCATCATAGACTAAGTGTATAGTGGCCGTTTCCAGGAAAAACCTAGGCCCAAGAGGCGTCTGTAAATACTCTTCCCTCAAGGGATGATGGACAAATTGTTACACCCTACAACGTAATGCATATAGAGATCATAACTCAGGCTGATCGCACCTTCACTACAATCCCTCCCATTTTCCATTTAAAGATGGTCGAAAAGACGCTACGTTTAAACGCACACAACATTGCAGGAGGATTCTTTGGGGAAGGAAAATATAGAGCCGCCAGAAGGAAGCAAGTACACAAGGTTGGTGTTTTCAACAAATGTAATATCCCATGGGTTCCACTGAAGATTCCTAGGAAAATAGGGGTTAACATCATTTTCTCTGAGGAGGTCACTCTTAACATTAATCCTAATTAACGAATCTGTAAGTACGAATGAATTTGGCCTTGAATAGCCTTTCAATCTATACTATAATCTTCAAAACGACTTCTAATGCAAACCTCCTTGAACTTTCTTTGATTTCATTCTTTCACAATTCAAAGGTAATCATTGTTCTACCAAGCTTCGTTCGAAACTTGACATATCTTTGTATTTCAAAGGAAAATGATCCTTAAACTCTAGAAGAATATAAACTACTTATTGTTCTAAATCCATATATTTTTAAGAACATGTTATATAGATAGGTTTATGTTTGCCACATTGTTTTGAACATTTGAATTCTTTAAGTGGATCTTGAAGTTGTAATTCCCTCTATTCATCAGATAATATATATTCTAAAATCCTAAGAATGTATAGTGAAAATGAAATTAAGAAACTCATCTATGTAGATCTCACAAAGATCTTTAACACACTGTAATATAACATGTCCATCTAAAAAAGTTACACCATCGTTTAGAATTTGATTCAAATTTGACACATTTATCATATGATTGCTTTAATTCAATCACGTGCTCACATTTACTTGGATGTAAAAAAGACAAAGGAAAAAAGATAATATTTAGTTGACAATAAAGTGGGACTCATATTCTCATACAATTTCTTCGGAAGTTATGGAAAAAAGTTTCACACAAAAATAATTAGAAATTTTGGTCACAATCGGGTCCATAGCTCGATGGTACAAGATTTGATCAGATCAAGAGGTCACCGGTTCGAACCCGGTTGGGCCCTTTTTAAAATAAATAATTTTTATTAAAAAAAGTAACCACTTAAATGACTAATTTTTCCACAAGTTTTAATGTGTGTAGAATTGAGAAACCTTTTTGAATCATTTTGGTTACATATTAAGGCTACTTCTCGAAATAGTTGGCGAAACTTACTTATACTTCAAGATACATAAAACTATTTTTTATCATTCTTCATTTTATGTAGTTCTGTTTTGAGTTCTATTCATGAATTATAGGTATGAGATAAAAAAATTAATATCAATAATCAAAATAAAATATTATTAACATGAATAAAAGGATAAGAATGTTTAACAAAGTTCTCGAAATTCAAGGTTCTATGCATGAAATGCAACATCTTTTATAAATGTGATATCTGCAACTACTTAAGTACTCAAACTCACTAAAAGTTATTGAGTTAGATACAAGATATGTCTAAGATGTTGCACATGGTAATGCATTTAAATTCTTTAATTGATCTATGGTTAGATCTTTCCATACCTATTTGAAATATGTAGAGCATGTGCTAGAATATTATAGTGTTATAATTGTAAAAGGTCTCGCCTAGGGTGATGCTTTTAGATTTCCCTTGAAGAGGCGATGATAGTGTTTCACTCAAAGGGAGGTACTGTGTCACCCCAAAGCTTTTATATCTCCTAGTCATGAGAAACGCGTGATAATAATTTTATTGGGAAGATAGGTCAGGGTTGTCAACTGATCCATGTCATCCTTGGAAATAGGGATTCAATAATCCATCATAGACTAAGTGGATAGTGGCCGTTTCCAGGAAAAACCTAGGCCCAAGAGGCGTCTATAAATACTCTTCCCTCAAGGGATGATGGACAAATTGTTACACCCTACAACGTAATGCATATAGAGATCATAACTCAGGCTGATCGCACCTTCACTACAATCCCTCCCATTTTCCATTTAAAGATGGTCGAAAAGACGCTACATTTAAACGCACACAACATTGCAGGAGGATTCTTTGGGGAAGGAAAATATAGAGCCGCCAGAAGGAAGGAAGTACACAAGGTTGGTGTTTTCAAAAAATGTAATATCCCATGGGTTCCATTGAAGATTCCTAGGAAAAATAGGGGTTAACATCATTTTCTCTGAGGAGGTCACTCTTGACATTAATCCTAATTAACGAATCTGTAAGTACAAATGAATTTGGCCTTGAATAGCCTTTCAATCTATACTATGATCTTCAAAACGACTTCTAATGCAAACCTCCTTGAACTTTCTTTGATTTCATTCTTTCACAATTTCAAAGGTAATCATTGTTCTACCAAGCTTCGTTCTAAACTTGACATATCTTTGTATTTCAAAGGAAAATGATCCTTAAACTCTAGAAGAATATACACTACTTATTGTTCTAAATCCATATATTTTTAAGAACATGTTATATAGAAAGGTTTATGTTTACCACATTGTTTTGAACATTTGAATTCTTTAAGTGGATCTTGAAGTTATAATTCCCTCTATCCATCAGATAATATATTCTACAATCCTAAGAATGTATAGTGAAAATGCAATTAAGAAACTCATCTATTTAGATCTCACAAAGATCTTTAACACACTGTAACATAACATGTCCATCTAAAAAAGTTACACCATCGTTTAGAATTTGATTCAAATTTGACACATTTATCATATGATTGCTTTAATTCAATCACGTGCTCACATTTACTTGGATGGAAAAAAGACAAAGGAAAAAAGATAATATTTAGTTGACTATAAAGTGGGACTCATATTCTCATAAAATTTCTTCGGAAGTTATGGAAACAAGTTTCACACAAAAATAATTAGAAATTTTGGTCACAATCGGGTCCATAGCTCAGTGGTAGAGCATTTGACTGCAGATCAAGAGGTCACCGGTTCGAACCCGGTTGGGCCCTTTTTAAAATAAATAATTTTTATTAAAAAAAGTAACCACTTAAATGACTAATTTTTGCACAAGTTTTTATGTGTGTAGAATTGAGAAACCTTTTTGAATCATTTTGGTTACATATTAAGGCTACTTCTCGAAATAGTTGGCGAAACTTACTTATACTTCAAGATACATAAAACTATTTTTTATCATTCTTCATTTTATGTAGTTCTGTTTCGAGTTCTATTCATGAATTATAGGTATGAGATAAAAAAATTAATATAAATAATCATAATAAAATATTATTAACATGAATAAAAGGATAAGAATGTTTAACCAAGTTCTCGAAATTCAAGGTTCTATGCATGAAATGCAACATCTTTTATAAATGTGATATCTGCAACTACTTAAGTACTCAAACTCATTAAAAGTTATTGAGTTAGATACAAGATATGTCTAAGATGTTGCACATGGTAATGCATTTAAATTCTTTAATTGATCTATGGTTAGATCTTTCCATACCTATTTGAAATATGTAGAGCATGTGCTAGAATATTGTAGTGTTATAATTGTAAAAGGTCTCGCCTAGGGTGATGCTTTTAGATTTCCCTTGAAGAGGCGATGATAGCGTTTCACTTAAAGGGAGGTACTGTGTCAACCCAAAGCTTTTATATCTCCTAGTCGTGACAAACGCGTGATAATAATTTTATTGGGAAGATAGGTCAGGGTTGTCAACTGATCCATGTCATCCTTGGAAATAGGGATTCAATAATCCATCATAGACTAAGTGGATAGTGGCCGTTTCCAGGAAAAACCTAGGCCCAAGAGGCGTCTATAAATACTCTTCCCTCAAGGGATGATGGACAAATTGTTACACCCTACAACGTAATGCATATAGAGATCATAACTCATGCTGATCGCACCTTCACTACAATCCCTCCCATTTTCCATTTGAAGATGGTCGAAAAGATGCTACATTTAAACACACACAACATTGCTGGAGGTTTCTTTCGGGAAGGAAAATATAGAGCCGCCAGAAGGAAGGAAGTACACAAGGTTGGTGTTTTCAACAAATGTAATATCCCATGGGTTCCACTGAAGATTCCTAGGAAAAATAGGGGTTAACATCATTTTCTCTGAGGAGGTCACTCTTGACATTAATCCTAATTAACGAATCTGTAAGTACGAATGAATTTGGCCTTGAATAGCCTTTCAATCTATAATATAATCCTCAAAACGACTTCTAATGCAAACCTCCTTGAACTTTCTTTGATTTCATTCTTTCACAATTTCAAAGGTAATCATTGTTCTACCAAGCTTCGTTCTAAACATGACATATCTTTGTATTTCAAAGGAAAATGATCCTTAAACTCTAGAAGAATATACACTACTTATTGTTCTAAATCCATATATTTTTAAGAATATGTTCTATAGATAGCTTTATGTTTGCCACATTGTTTTGAACATTTGAATTCTTTAAGTGGATCTTGAAGTTATAATTCCCTCTATCCATTAGATAATATATTCTAAAATCCTAAGAATGTATAGTGAAAATGCAATTAAGAAACTCATCTATGTAGATCTCACAAAGATCTTTAACACACTGTAACATAACATGTCCATCTAAAAAAGTTACACCATCGTTTAGAATTTGATTCAAATTTGACACATTTATCATATGATTGCTATAATTCAATCACGTGCTCACATTTACTTCGATGGAAAAAAGACAAAGGAAAAAAGATGATATTTAGTTGACTATAAAGTGGGACTCATATTCGCATAAAATTTCTTCGGAAGTTATGGAAACAAGTTTCACACAAAATTAATTATAAATTTTGGTCACAATTGGGTCCATAGCTCAGTGGTAGAGCATTTGACTGCAGATCAAGAGGTCACCGGTTCGAACCCGGTTGGGCCCTTTTTAAAATAAATAATTTTTATTAAAAAAAGTAACCACTTAAATGACTAATTTTTGCACAAGTTTTAATGTGTGTAGAATTGAGAAACCTTTTTGAATCATTTTGGTTACATATTAAGGCTACTTCTCCAAATAGTTGGCGAAACTTACTTATACTTCAAGATACATAAAACTATTTTTTATCATTCTTCATTTTATGTAGTTCTGTTTCGAGTTCTATTCATGAGTTATAGGTATGAGATAAAAAATTAATATAAATAATCATAATAAAATATTATTAACATGAATAAAAGGATAAGAATGTTTAACCAAGTTCTCGAAATTCAAGGTTCTATGCTTGAAATGCAACATCTTTTATAAATGTGATATCTGCAACTACTTTAGTACTCAAACTCACTAAAATTTATTGAGTTAGATATAAGATATGTCTAAGATGTTGCACATGGTAATGCATTTAAATTCTCTCATTGATCTATGGTGAGATCTTTCCGTACCTATTTGAAATATGTAGAGCATGTGCTAGAATATTGTAGTGTTATAATTGTAAAAGGTCTCGCCTAAGGTGATGCTTTTAGATTTCCCTTGAAGAGGCGATGATAGCGTTTCACTTAAAGGGAGGTACTGTGTCACCCCAAAGCTTTTATATCTCCTAGTCGTGAGAAACGCGTGATAATAATTTTATTAGGAAGATAGGACAGGGTTGTCAACTGATCCATGTCATCCTTGGAAATAGGGATTCAATAATCCATCATAGACTAAGTGGATAGTGGCCGTTTCCAGGAAAAAACTAGGCCCAAGAGGCGTCTATAAATACTCTTCCCTCGAGGGATGATGGATAAATTGTTACACCCTACAACGTAGTGCATATAGACATCATAACTCATGCTGATCGCACCTTCACTACAATCCCTCCCATTTTCCATTTGAAGATGGTCGAAAAGACGCTACATTTAAACACACACAACATTGCTGGAGGTTTCTTCGGGGAAGGAATATATAGAGTCGTCAGAAGGAAGGAAGTACACAAGGTTGGTGTTTTTAACAAATGTAATATCCCATGGGTTCCACTGAACATTCCTAGGAAAAATAGGGGTTAACATCTTTTTCTCTAAGGAGGTCACGCTTGACATTAATCCTAATTAACGAATCTTTAAGTACGAATGAATTTAGCCTTGAATAGCGTTTCAATCTAAACTATAATCTTCAAAACGACTTCTAATGCAAACCTCCTTGAACTTTCTTTGATTTCATTCTTTCACAATTTCAAAGGTAATCATTGTTCTACCAAGCTTCGTTCTAAACTTGACATATCTTTGTATTTCAAAGGAAAATGATCCTTAAACTCTAGAAGAATATACACTACTTATTGTTCTAAATCCATATATTTTTAAGAACATGTTATATAGATAAGTTTATGTTTGCCACATTGTTCTGAACATTTGAATTCTTTAAGTGGATCTTGAAGTTATAATTCCCTCTATCCATCAGATAATATATTCTAAAATCCTAAGAATGTATAGTGAAAATGCAATTAAGAAACTCATCCATTTAGATCTCACAAAGATCTTTAACACACTGTAACATAACATGTCCATCTAAAAAACTTACACCATCGTTTAGAATTTGATTCAAATTTGACACATTTATCATATGATTGCTTTAATTCAATCTCGTGCTCACATTTACTTGGATGGAAAAAAGACAAAGGAAAAAAGATAATATTTAGTTGACTATAAAGTGAGACTCATATTCGCATAAAATTTCTTCTGAAGTTATGGAAACAAGTTTCACACAAAAATAATTAGAAATTTTGGTCACAATTGGGTCCATAGCTCAGTGGTAGAGCATTTGACTGCAGATCAAGAGGTCACCGTTTTGAACCCGGTTGGGCCCTTTTTAAAACTAATAATTTTTATTAAAAAAAGTAACCACTTAAATGACTAATTTTGCACAAGTTTTTATGTGTGTAGAATTGAGAAACCTTTTTGAATCATTTTGGTTACATATTAAGGCTACTTCTCCAAATAGTTGGCGAAACTTACTTATACTTCAAGATACATAAAACTATTTTTTATCATTCTTCATTTTATGTAGTTCTGTTTCGAGTTCTATTCATGAATTATAGGTATGAGATAAAAAAATTAATATCAATAATCATAATAAAATATTATTAACATGAATAAAAGGATAAGAATGTTTAACCAAGTTCTCGAAATTCAAGGTTCTATGCATGAAATGCAACATCTTTTATAAATGTGATATCTGCAACTACGTAAGTACTCAAACTCAGTAAAAGTTATTGAGTTAGATACAAGATATGTCTAAGATGTTGCACATGGTAATGCATTTAAATTCTTTAATTGATCTATGGTTAGATCTTTCCATACCTATTTGAAATATGTAGAGCATGTGCTAGAATATTGTAGTGTTATAATTGTAAAAGGTCTCGCCTAAGGTGATGCTTTTAGATTTCCCTTGAAGAGGCGATGATAGCGTTTCACTTAAAGGGAGGTACTGTGTCACCCCAAAGCTTTTATATCTCCTAGTCGTGAGAAACGCGTGATAATAATTTTATTGGGAAGATAGGTCAGGGTTGTCAACTGATCCATGTCATCCTTGGAAATAGGGATTCAATAATCCATCATAGACTAAGTGGATAGTGGCCGTTTCCAGGAAAAACCTAGGCCCAAGAGGCGTCTATAAATACTCTTCCCTCAAGGGATGATGGACAAATTGTTACACCCTACAACGTAATGCATATAGAGATAATAACTCATGCTGATCGCACCTTCACTAAAATCCCTCCCATTTTCCATTTGAAGATGGTCGAAAAGACGCTACATTTAAACACACACAACATTGCTGGAGGTTTCTTCGGGGAAGGAAAATATGGAGCCGTCAGATGGAAGGAAGTACACAAGGTTGGTGTTTTCAACAAATGTAATATCCCATGGGTTCCACTGAAGATGCCTAGGAAAAATAGGGGTTAACATCATTTTCTCTGAGGAGGTCACTCTTGACATTAATCCTAATTAACGAATCTGTAAGTACGAATGAATTTGGCCTTGCATAGCCTTTCAATCTATACTATAATCTTCAAAACAACTTCTAATGCAAACCTCCCTGAACTTTCTTTGATTTAATTCTTTCACAATTTCAAAGGTAATCATTGTTCTACCAAGCTTCGTTCTAAACTTGACATATCTTTGTATTTCAAAGGAAAATGATCCTTAAACTCTAGAAGAATATACTCTTCTTATTGTTCTAAATCCATATATTTTTAAGAACATGTTATATAGATAGGTTTATGTTTGCCACATTGTTTTGAACATTTGAATTCTTTAAGTGGATCTTGAAGTTATAATTCCCTCTATTCATCAGATAATATATTCTAATATCCTAAGAATGTATACTGAAAATGCAATTAAGAAACTCATCTATGTAGATCGCACAAAGATCTTTAACACACTGTAACATAACATGTCCATCTAAAAAAGTTACACCATCGTTTAGAATTTGATTCAAATTTGACACATTTATGATATGATTGCTTTAATTCAATCACGTGCTCACACTTACTTGGATGGAAAAAAGACAAAGGAAAAAAGATAATATTTAGTTGACTATAAAGTGGGACTCATATTCTCATAAAATTTCTTCGGAAGTTATGGAAACAAGTTTCACACAAAATTAAGTAGAAATTTTGGTCACAATTGGGCTCATAGCTCAGTGGTAGAGCATTTGACTGCAGATTAAGAGGTCACCGGTTCGAACCCGGTTGGGCCCTTTTTAAAATAAATAATTTTTATTAAAAAAAGTAACCACTTCACAAGTTTTTATGTGTGTAAAATTGAGAAACCTTTTTGAATCATTTTGGTTACATATTAAGGCTACTTCTCGAAATAGTTTGCGAAACTTACTTATACTTCAAGATACATAAAACTATTTTTTATCATTCTTCATTTTATGTAGTTCTGTTTCGAGTTCTATTCATGAATTATAGGTATGAGATAAAAAAATTAATGTAAATAATCATAATAAAATATTATTAACATGAATAAAAGCATAAGAATGTTTAACCAAGTTCTCGAAATTCAAGGTTCTATGCATGAAATGCAACATCTTTTATAAATGTGATATCTGCAACTACTTTAGTACTCAAACTCACAAAAAGTTATTGAGTTAGATACAAGATATGTCTAAGATGTTGCACATGGTAATGCATTTAAATTCTTTAATTGATCTATGGTTAGATCTTTCCATACCTATTTGAAATATGTAGTGTAACACCCCAATTCTACCCCGCGTAATTATATAATAAAATCAGAGTTTCAAAATTTCCTTTAATAAAATTGAGGCATCACATCTTCGCACTTCCAACAATTAGCATTATAATGCACATCAAAAATCGGATATACCGAATCATACATAATTCATCATATAGACATATGAATATTCACAGCACAACAGATATGTTTACAAAATATACATAACATCATGTTGTCATCAATACACAAGGTTATCACATAATAAGATAGTATATACAAACTATCCTATCAAAATAATGACGTCGCTCAAATCCCGAGTGTTACTACGACCGAGAACGACACAAAATAAAGTGACTCGAGCTAATCCTCCTCATCCTCGGGATCACACGTTACCAATATATAGGTAACGAAAACAAGTAAAGGGTGAGATAATTCCAAAACATATAATTAGAAACAATGATGGAATATATAGATAGTTGGATTTATAATTGATATAAGTTAAATAAAGTATATCAATATATATTTAAACTTACATACTTTAAATTAGCAATTGGTGTATAAATCAACACATTAACTTCATCACATAATCATTATCTTCACATGAACACAAAACACCATGTACCGTCGCAATTCAATTATCATTCATCAATTAAGAACTCAATGATAAACAACTCGAACATAAACATAACCGACTCCAAAATAAACATAATGGACTCCATGAGACACGACTATGTTATGCATGTGGTACCCATCGCTTTGTCCGTAATTAGGGACACTTGGCATAAAGCCCAACTTGCTCGCATAAAAGCCATCATCGCTTGGCATAAAAGCCCTCTTCGCTTATGAAATGTATGTGACTCAATACATAAATACCACACAACAACATATCATTATCGCTCATCACAATTGACATAAAGTCTACTTCGCCATATTTATTCACATCACATAAACATGTCATCGCATCGCATAAACAACAAGTATTCGTAATTATATACACCGTCGCAAACATCACCGTCAATTAATCTATCAATTCCCAAAAATGGAAAAATAGTAAAAACATCAATAATCGTTGCGAAAGCCATTCTTATTTACCGGCATAATTTATAAACATCAACTTCAAAATCGGATAGTTCATATACGTCTTAAAATGACTATAACTCATTCCGAGTCAATTTACCGTATTTTAGCCTATTTCGGGTCGTTCCGTAAAAACTCACAATTTCGAAAAACTAACTTCACCACTACGTTCTACACGTCAAAATTAGCTAGCACGTCAATTTTCGTTGAATTCGGAGCAACTTGCTCCGTCGCCGAATTTACCGAAATCGGAACACAATCGGGTTCTAAATTTAATCGGCTAACTTATCCTCTAATTGTATTTTATAGGTGCCAAGGGTTGCTAGATGGAATTGGCATAATGAGAAAAACCAGTAGCCATTTTCAAATTTATGCAGGTAAAATCTCATGACAGAAAAACAGAAAAACTTCATTTACAGCAAAACTAGAAAATGCCGTTTTCCTATTACCAAAAGGGGACGAACGTCCCATAAAACACAAGGCAAGGGAGGCGTGGGCCTCAACCTTGGGTATGCCTTCTTTGTATTTTCGTTTCTACCCTGCATTTTCTTTGTTTTATTCCCTGTAACTTTCATATTTTGTTTTTCATTTTGTTTTTCAAACTCCCTGCGTTTCATTCCATGTTTCTTATTTTCATATTTTGTTTTTCATTTTGTTTTTCAAACTCCCTGCGTTTCATTCCATGTTTCTTATTTTCATATTTTGTTTTTCATTTTGTTTTCATTTTGTTTTTCCAAACTCCCTGCGTTTCATTCCATGTTTCTTATTTTCATATTTAGCAGGTAGATTTCATTTCCATTCTATTCCTATTTCTATTTCTACTTTGCTATTTCCATTTCTATGTTTATTCTACAACATCTTACAAACAACAACACTTATATAATCTATACCAACTCAAATCTTCTAAACCCCTCAACAATCACCCAACACAACTCTATACTATCTATCAATTTTTCCCCCCAAATCAAACTAAAATCCATCAAGCCCTAAATAAATGAAATGGAAATCAAACCCCTTACCTAGCAAGCTTTGGGTATTCAAGATTATTCTCCAACCAAGCTTTGTTCTTCTTCTTGCTCTCTTCTTCTTCCTCAATCAAAACCCTAGCTTTTTCTCTAACTTCTCAACTTTGGTGTTTTTGGGTGTTATGTTTGGAAATGGTGGAGGAAATGTTTTTATATCACATGCCATACTAGCTAACTTTGATAAATTGCTCACAAGCCCCTCAACTATTCTTAATACACTAAATATAACATCTAATTATATTACTAACTTAATTTGTTAATTTAATTCCGGTAAATTAAATATCGGTCCGAGAAATATTTTACCGAACCGAACAAAACGTCGCTAAATATATTAATAAATATACCGATTAATATAATTATTTTAGTTGTCAAAACAATCGTCAAACGATAATTCAAAAATAATAATATAATTTAATATTAAATAAAACGGGCGTTACATGTAGAGCATGTGCTAGAATATTGTAGTGTTATAATTGTAAAAGGTCTAGCCTAGGGTGATGCTTTTAGATTTCCCTTGAAGAGGCGATGATAGTGTTTCACTCAAAGGGAGGTACTGTGTCACCCCAAAGCTTTTATATCTCCTAGTCATGAGAAACGCGTGATAATAATTTTATTGGGAAGATAGGTCGGGGTTGTCAACTGATCCATGTCATCCTTGGAAATAGGGATTCAATAATCCATCATAGACTAAGTGGATAGTGGCCGTTTCCAGGAAAAACCTAGGCCCAAAAGGCGTCTATAAATACTCTTCCCTCAAGGGATGATGGAAAAATTGTTACACCCTACAACGTAATGCATATAGAGATCATAACTCATGCTGATCGCACCTTCACTACAATCCCTCCCATTTTCCATTTGAAGATGGTCGAAAAGACGCTACATTTAAACAAACACAACATTGCTGGAGGTTTCTTCGAGGAAGGAAAATATAGAGCCGTCAGAAGGAAGGAAGTACACAAGGTTGGTGTTTTCAACAAATGTAATATCCCATGGGTTCCACTGAAGATTCCTTGGAAAAGTAGGGGTTAACATCATTTTCTGTGAGGAGGTCACTCTTGACATTAATCCTAATTAACGAATCTGTAAGTACGAATGAATTTGGCCTTGAATAGCCTTTCAATATATACTATAATCTTCAAAACGACTTCTGATGCAAACCTCCTTGAACTTTGTTTGATTTCATTCTTTCACAATTTCAAAGGTAATCATTGTCCTACCATTCTTCGTTCTAAACTTGACATATCTTTGTATTTCAAAGGAAAATGATCCTTAAACTTTAGAAGAATATACACTACTTATTGTTCTAAATCCATATATTTTTAAGAACATGTTATATAGATAGCTTTATGTTTTCCACATTGTTTTGAACATTTGAATTCTTTAAGTTGATCTTGAAGTTATAATTCCCACTATTCATCAGATAATATATTCTAAAATCCTAAGAATGTATAGTGAAAATGCAATTAAGAAACTCATCTATGTAGATCTCACAAAGATCTTTAACACACTATAACATAACATGTCCATCTAAAAAAATTACACCATCGTTTAGAATTTGATTCAAATTTGACACATTTATCATATGATTGCTTTAATTCAATCACGTGCTCACATTTACTTGGATGGAAAAAAGACAAAGGAAAAAAGATAATATTTAGTTGACTATAAAGTGGGACTCATGTTCTCATAAAATTTCTTCGGAAATTATGGAAACAAGTTTCACACAAAAATAATTAGAAATTTTGGTCACAATTGGGTCCATAGCTCAGTGGTAGAGCATTTGACTGCAGATCAAGAGGTTACCGATTCGAACCCGGTTGGGCCCTTTTTAAAATAAATAATTTTTATTAAAAAAAGTAACCACTTAAATGACTAATTTTTGCACAAGTTTTTATGTGTGTAGAATTGAGAAACCTTTTTGAATCATTTTGGTTACATATTAAGGCTACTTCTCCAAATAGTTGGCGAAACTTACATATACTTCAAGATACATAAAACTATTTTTTATCATTCTTCATTTTATGTAGTTCTGTTTCGAGTTCTATTCATGAATTATAGGTATGAGACAAAAAAATTAATATAAATAATCATAATAAAATATTATTAACATGAATAAAAGCATAAGAATGTTTAACCAAGTTCTCGAAATTCAAGGTTCTATGCATGAAATGCAACATCTTTTATAAATGTGATATCTGCAACTACTTTAGTACTCAAACTCACAAAAAGTTATTGAGTTAGATACAAGATATGTCTAAGATGTTGCACATGGTAATGCATTTAAATTCTTTAATTGATCTATGGTTAGATCTTTCCATACCTATTTGAAATATGTAGAGCATGTGCTAGAATATTGTAATGTTATAATTGTAAAAGGTTTCGCCTAGGGTGATGCTTTTAGATTTCCCTTGAAGAGGCGATGGTAGTGTTTCACTCAAAGGGAGGTACTGTGTCACCCCAAATCTTTTATATCTCCTAGTCATGAGAAACGCGTGATAATAATTTTATTGGGAAGATAGGTCAGGGTTGTCAACTGATCCATATCATCCTTGGAAATAGGGATTCAATAATCCATCATAGACTAAGTGGATAGTGGCCGTTTCCAGGAAAAACCTAGGCCCAAGAGGCGTCTATAAATATTCTTCCCTCAAGGGATGATGGACAAATTGTTACACCCTACAACGTAATGCATACAACGTAATGCATATAGAGATAATAACTCATGCTGATCGCACCTTCACTAAAATCCCTCCTGTTTTCCATTTGAAGATGGTCGAAAAGACGCTACATTTAAACACACACAACATTGCTGGAGGTTTCTTCGGGGAAGGAAAATATAGAGCCGTCAGAAGGAAGGAAGTACACAAGGTTGGTGTTTTCAACAAATGTAATATCCCATGGGTTCCACTGAAGATGCCTAGGAAAAATAGGGGTTAACATCATTTTCTCTGAGGAGGTCACTCTTGACATTAATCCTAATTAACGAATCTGTAAGTACGAATGAATTTGGCCTTGCATAGCCTTTCAATCTATACTATAATCTTCAAAACAACTTCTAATGCAAACCTCCCTGAACTTTCTTTGATTTAATTCTTTCACAATTTCAAAGGTAATCATTGTTCTACCAAGCTTCGTTCTAAACTTGACATATCTTTGTATTTCAAAGGAAAACGATCCTTAAATTCTAGAAGAATATACACTACTTATTGTTCTAAATCCATATATTTTTAAGAACATGTTATATAGATAGGTTTATGTTTGTCACATTATTTTGAACATTTGAATTCTTTAAGTGGAACTTGAAGTTATAATTCCCTCTATTCATCAGATAATATATTTAAAATCCTAAGAATGTATAGTGAAAATGCAATTAAGAAACTAATCTATTTAGATCTCACAAAGATCTTTAACACACTGTAACATAACATGTCCATCTAAAAAAGTTACACCATCGTTTAGAATTTGATTCAAATTTGACACATTTATCATATGATTGCTTGAATTCAATCACGTGCTCACATTTACTTGGATGGAAAAAAGACAAAGGAAAAAAGATAATATTTAGTTGACTATAAAGTGGGACTCATATTCTCATAAAATTTCTTCGGAAGTTATGGAAACAAGTTTCACACAAAAATAATTAGAAATTTTGGTCACAATCGGGTCCATAGCTCAGTGGTAGAGCATTTGACTGCAGATCAAGAGGTCACCGGTTCGAACCCGGTTGGGCCCTTTTTAAAATAAATAATTTTTATTAAAAAAAGTAACCACTTAAATGACTAATTTTTCCACAAGTTTTAATGTGTGTAGAATTGAGAAACCTTTTTGAATCATTTTGGTTACATATTAAGGCTACTTCTCGAAATAGTTGGCGAAACTTACTTATACTTCAAGATACATAAAACTATTTTTTATCATTCTTGTTCGCGTTAAAAGGTGACGCGCTAGAGGATTCGAATATGAATTCAGATTCTCTAGACTGAAACGATTTACTCTTTTGATATGTTTATAAAGATTCCGCGAGCATCAAGCTTTATTATTTTCAACACAAGAAAGATGATTTAATGATTATGAAAAAGGGGAAAGCTGTTAATACCCTCAATTGATATTGATATGCGTAACGACTAGCGCAAACTAGACGCAACGCATTGGGGAGATTCTGAGTAAGGGGGATTGTTATATAAAGGGAATAGATGGAGCACCCTAAATATATATAGTTATCTATAGCTTTATATATGAATATGTTTGATATGTTTGTGTGTTTTAATTGCTATTTCTATGATTGGGAAAGTTTCTCCTTTGGGATTTTAAGAAAGATAGATTATGTGGGATCCTATTGTTTATTATTATTTTGCTCGCAAAGATCTGTGGATCTTCTGCATACATATCCCCTAGTGGGAATCAAGAGCATTTGTAGCTCGGATCTACAGGGATCTATGGTTTGTTTGGTCTGAGAGAGAAAGAAATTTGCTCGGCAAGGATGAGACCTTGTGCCTACGTATTCTCAAAAGAATGTTGAGAAAGTCAGAGCAATCATAGTTCCCACTTATGCTAGTGGAAAGCAACGGGATGTTAGTAAGAGACAGACAAATGTCATCTTAATGAAAAATGTACCTAATCTATTTCATCACATACATTTTTGAAAAGTTTGACTGATTAAAATCTTTCATCGTAAGTTACAGGTGTTTTGCTTGAGTGTACAAGCGTTACCACTTACATGTTTAAGAAAGATGTTTGAAAAAGATGATTGAATCTTTTAACTGTAAGCATTGGGTGTTTTGCTTGAGTGTACAAGAGTTACCACTTACAATTAAGAGATGTTTTTTTTGTTTGAAAAGAGTTTGAAAAGTTTTTGACTGTATGTGATGTGATAGATGAGATAGTTCTTCCATAGAGATGATAAATGTCTAAATCTCGAGGAGAAATTGATTGGATTAAAGGGATGCTTTTAAGAAGCCCATGGGTCCTTGTATTGTAAGCCCAAGAGGAGGCATTCCGAGGGTCATCGAGGGTCCTTGTATGAAGCTCAAGAGGAAGCTATAGGGTATGGCCTGGCTTTGTCTTTAAAAGGGATTTCACCGAGAAACCATCCTTTTGGAATTAAGAGCAATTTCACCGGGAAATTATACTCTCAGGGTTCTATCCTAACGTGGGTGATTCTTTGTATTGGAAGCCCAATAGGAGTCTGTTAAGAGATTTTATGGTCTCTTTCATTGTATGATTCCCAAGAGAAGGCTAAACTCAATGAGGAGTTCTTTTGAACGAAGCCCAAGAGGAGGCTGACTCAACAGGGGAGTGTTGTCTTATATGAAGCCTAAGCGGAGGCTAAACTCAGATGAAATGAGTTTTCTTATATGAAGCCTAAGAGGAGGCTAAACTTTGTGGGGAGAGTTATCTTGTATAAAGCCCAAGCGGAGGCTAAACTCATGCAGGGGATGAATTATCTTGTATAAAGCCCAAGCGGAGGCTACAACTGTGGGGAACCTATTGGTTAGACTAATTGTTGTGTTATAATTAGCCAGTTGTATAAACAAGTGTGTGTGTGTGATATGTATTCACAGGAGTTTATGAAGGAAATATAAACAATGCATGATGTTTATTGACAAAAGTTTATGAAGTAAATATAAACAAGTGTCTGTGAAACGAACGTTTAAAACGAGCGCAACTTGATTATTTACAAGTTTGGATTATGTACAAAGAAGTGAATATGTACACGAACGAGTATTTATGTACAGAGAAAGATGGATGTACATAGGAGGGTTGGGACTTACACCATAAGGGAGGCCCATTGGTTTGAAAGTAGTTTCACAGGGAATAATGCTCCTTTCAATACCAATGGTATTTAGTGTATATACAAATGAAATGGAAACGAACGATCGAATTTTATCTTTGAAAAGTATCTGTATTATGTACAGACAAAGATTTGTATGAATACAAAAAGAATTTGATATGTACAAAAATATGTACATAAAAGAATGTTTTGTTTGTGTATACACAAGTGAAGTGAAAACAAACGATCGAAGTTTGTCTGTACTTGAGTATAAAAGGTATCTGTGTTATGTACAGATAAAAATTTGTATGTGTTTGGAAAGAATTTTTTTATGTACAAAGAAATATTATGTACACAAAAGAATGTTATGGGACTTACACCGTGAGGGAGGCCCATGATCGATTGAGAAATTCGAGAGAAAACTAATTCGATTTTATCGTTTAAATCGGATCGATCATGGCAAAAAGATGCAAGTTTGATGAAAAGTTTTGAAAAATGATTTTGAAAATGTTTTGAAATGTGAGGTTCATTTATGAGAAGTTTTGAAAAGAATCGGAAGTCGAAAGTTTGAAAAAATCACCTTTAAAAGTGTTTTGAAAAAGTGCTCAGAACGTCATTTTCGGCTCGATTAAAATATAATCAGATGAAAGTTTTTTCTGAAAATTCTTGCACAATCATAAAATAGATACATTTATTGACAAGTGTACAAAAAATCACCTCAAAATGAGGAGTTTTGATTGGTTAAAAAAATGTGAAAGTTTTGTAAAAAAACATGAAAAATATGAAAATGTTTGAGAAAAAATGGTCTCCACAAGGATTGAACCCGGGACCATGTGGGTGGCTACGTGGCAAAGAGGACTAAAGGCATGCTGGAAACCACTGGGACAAACGCGCGTTTGTGTTTATGAACCAAAACACGTGTAAACAACATATTGGAAATTTTGAATTTTTAAACTCAAGAACACGCGCGCAGGCTTGTTCTTCGTTTTTGATTTTCAGATTCAACAATCCAAGCTATAATCTTCGTTTCTCAATGAATTTAAATGAAATAAACATGAAAGTTGCTCGATTTTGAACAAGGAACACGAAGGTGGTTGTTAATTGCATTTATTTTTAGTCTAGCATGTTTGAATTTCTGGGAACCACGAAGAACCCTAGAACTGTATTTTCTAAATTAAATGATGTATGATTGATGATTCTTTGATTTTTTTTGAGGGCTTATGATCGTGATAAGTGCAGAAAGAGATTGGCCAAGAGTTTTTTTACTTAAGTGCAAAGAATCATGATATCCAAGTTTGAGTTCGTACCTGTTCAGGTTGAGATCGAAGATGATGATTGCGCGTTTCCAGAACTTGTTTTTCGATTGCTACATCATCATCGGCCTATGTAGAAGCTATATGGATGGTCTGCTTGCCTTGAGCTTGCTTCAATCCTTCCACTCAAGTCAACCTGCAGTCAGCTTAACATGAAACTTGAAATCGATGTTAATGGAGTTACAGTTTGATGTTAATGGTTTGGATCATTCCTATGAGGTATACTGATGATGTTTGAGTGATTACAACACAAGTTAATCAAGCCTAGCCACGATTTTGAAACTTAAGGCAGTTTTGCAAATTTGAAAAATGGAAAATGCAATTCTGATTTTTACTTGCTTTCAGTTTGATTTTAAGTTGCAAACTAGTTATATGTTGACATTAAAACATGTTAGACACCAAAGATCTTATGTTCATTCACAATTTTTCAAAATTGCATGATCTCTCCATTTTGAACTATGTTTCTTGATTTTGAAGGAAGAAGAGAGAAAGCATAACTTTGCATTTCTTTGGTGTCATTTGAACTTGAAATGATGCTCTATTTATAGGCCAATATCTCTGAAATGTTAGGCATGAGTACATGGCATTTGGAAATTCAAGGTTGCCTTAAGGGGTAAGAATGACTTTTTCAAAAGGAAAAAGGAAGCTTCCTCTTTTTTCCATGTGTGAAAATATTCCAATTGATCTTATCTCATCTCAATTATATCTAACTGATATTTATCAGCTCTAAGCTTGAATTGGCAAGGTGGCAATGCTTCTAGATGAAGAAATCTCAAAATGACCTATAATTTGAAATTTTGACCTTGAAAAACCATGTTCATGGAGCGTTATGTTTCAATTTCAAAAGTATAGCTAGACTCCATGGATTTGAGAGTTCTTGGACATTTTGGAAAGCTTGTTTCAAGAGCTACAACTTTCATGTTTTGAGTTTTTTCCAATTCAAAATGGAACTAGGTGAAAAAATGGCATGAAGTTTGGAAAAAATAAGAAATTTTAACACTTAGAAATTTTTCTAAGTGTTGGAACTTTTGACTTTTTGTTGACTTTTCCAAATTCTTTGATTTTTTATGATCATGATGGATCATTTGAAGTATTTTGATGATGGAAAAATTTTTGTTTTGAAAAATTTGACCAAAAGTCAAAGTTTGACTTTTACTGTAGATGAATTTTCATCGGATGTTTGAAATTGGTGATGAAGTCTGAACTTGTGATGTTTTGAATCCGAAATTAGGTCAAGATGTTGTATCTAAGATATAATGACCAATATCTATCCAAAAAAGTCATTTCTTGCTCAAAAAGTCAGAGAATACTCATGCTCGATCAAAACCCTAATTGGTCGATCCTCGATTGATCTATGAGAAAATTTGGATATCTGATGATCAGAGGTTGATATTTAGATCAAGATAGATCAAATTAGGTGAGAAAAACTCAAACCCTAATTGGTTGCCTCTTGAATCAGATGAAAATCCAATGAAACCCTAATTTTGACTGTTACATTAATCTTTCGAATCGTAGTTATGCAATGATGCAAATGTAAGGTGGTATATTAGGTAAAAAATTGGGGTATGACAGATGCCCCTATTTAAGTTTCTTTAACTTGAGAGATGAAGATGAATATCTTCGTTTTGATAGGTGTAAAGAGACTTAAATATCAGAATACGCAAATTTTGGACCTAAGATACCAAAAGATGCGAATGATGCAAAATGATGAAAAAGAGTTTTTTACCCAGATGGTATCAAAGAAATGACATGGTGGGGAAAAACTTATGAGGATGACTCGATCTGTATAAGGAAAGAGGATCCTTTTTGTTGGGAAACAAGCAATATGTCTCGTTGGGGAAAAAAGAGATTCACAAAATATGTGAATATCTGTTTTGTTTTGGGAAACAAAGAGGTTACCTTCTGTCAGCCTTGTGACAATGTTTAAGGTAAGTGAAAATGATATTATCAATTATCAGCCTTGTGATAGTTTATGGTAATTGTTCTGAAGATATTACCAATTATTAGCGAAGTGATAACTGTAACAAGGTAAATCCTTTTTCTGAGAAAATTAATGCGTATTCAGCCTTGTGAATAACAGACAGTAATGGAAATAGATTTCAAATGAATTTTGAAGATATTACCAATTATCAGCAAAGTGATAACTATAACAAGGTAAATCTTTTGGAGAAAATTTTGTTGAGTATTCAGCCCTGTGAATAACAGACAGTGAGAGAAACAGAACTCAAATGAGTTTCTATTTTCTTGGATACAATCTTGCCGAGGATCTCTCTTTTGAGAAGACGCGGGCATTTTGATTGGAAGACACAGGTTTTCTTTTTGACAGAAAGACAACTGTTGGGGATTTTTGAATTGTCGTGATTTGACCTTGTTGGGAAGAACAAACCTTTTGTGACAAGTTTAGGAATGAAAGGAAAATAAGCGGCTCAAATGACGAGGCTATTGCTTATTGCTTTGTTGATTAGAGACAGGGTTCTATCCAGGAACGAACTGGAAAGAAAAAGTCAATCAAGACATTGTTCCTGATGAGGGATGATCTCAGCTGGGGAACATGATAGAGAAAAGATGTATCTCTTTGTTTGGGGATACTCCGCCGGGGAAAAAAAGAAGAAAATGTATCTTTTCTGTTTGGAGATACTCTACTGGGGATAAAATTGTACTTACATGAGTAAGTAAGATTTAAACCAGTGATATGGAAGCAAACATTTCAAGGAATGCAAAAAATGTAATGAATGATGCTATTATGTATGAATGTCATGAATGTTATATTCATGCTAACACTACTTGACAAAGACACTAAAGAGGTATTTGGGAAAAGGACCACGTCACAGTTCGAACAAATACTCAGTGAAATTAGCAGCAATGGTGCAGACGTTCACTGATGAAGAATTTGAGTGGCATGCTTTCTGGGAAAGGTATTTTATTGGCAACTTTGTCGGGAATTCTTTTTGGATAAGAATACCGTCCTTTGATGATTTCTACTGAGGAGAAGACTTCTCTAGCAATCGTTCTATCTTTCGGAGATTGAAACACTTATGGAGAAAACTGTTGAAGTTCTTTCTGTGTCCATAGTTCAAAGGAAAATTTTGCTTTTTGTTTCAAAATTTTTGAAGTAAAAATTCATTTAAAACATTTTAGTTTCAAAAACAATAAAAAGCGTTATTTTGCAAAACAGAATAAAGCAAGAATTGCAAACAAAAGGGCACAAGGCTCAAATTTATTGATAGAATGGTAATCAGCCAAAGGCGGGATTCCATGAACTTTTTACAAAAGTTGGAAATGATAATTTATTGGGAAAAGGCTACATTGAAAGCAAATAACCGCTATTATCCCTAACAACTTCGAATTCCCACTGTGTTTGTCGCTTCAGAAAAGTTGATTGAAGATCCGTTGATGGAAGATTCTTTAGATTGAAATTGATCGATTTTTGTCATTTTTTGTATCCTTGTTTTTTCCTAGATTTCCTTTTCAGGTTCTCAATCTATCAGGATAATTTCTGTTTATTGTCTCTAATTTTTGCCTGGATCGCCTTTTCAGGTTTTCAATCCACCGAGACGCTCATTTTTGCCTAAGCCGCCTTTTTCGGGTTTTCGACTTACCGAGCTGTTCTTTTTATTTTATTTTTAGACAAAGTATTTCTTGACTGCATCAGCAT
Source organism: Vicia sativa (assembly GCA_021764765.1). Lineage (NCBI taxonomy): Eukaryota > Viridiplantae > Streptophyta > Magnoliopsida > Fabales > Fabaceae > Vicia > Vicia sativa. Next base: position 264,299,365 of record CM038793.1, on the reverse strand, counting down.
TCACAGGATGCGGGAGTTCATCACCGTCCATGGTTATGAGAGTCATAGCACCACCAGAAAAGCTTCTTTTGACGATGTATGGGCCTTCGTAGTTGGGAGTCCATTTGCCTCTAGAATCTGGATTTGAGAGTTCTTGGACATTTTGGAAAGCTTGTTTCAAGAGCTACAACTTTCATGTTTTGAGTTTTTTCCAATTCAAAATGGAACTAGGTGAAAAAATGGCATGAAGTTTGGAAAAAATAAGAAATTTTAACACTTAGAAATTTTTCTAAGTGTTGGAACTTTTGACTTTTTGTTGACTTTTCCAAATTCTTTGATTTTTTATGATCATGATGGATCATTTGAAGTATTTTGATGATGGAAAAGTTTTGTTTTGAAAAATTTGACCAAAAGTCAAAGTTTGACTTTTACGTAGATGAATTTTTATCGATGTTTGAAATTGATGATGAAGTCATGAACTTGTGATGTTTTGAATCCAGAAATTAGGTCAAGATGTTGTATCTAAGATATAATGACCAATCTCTATCCAAAAAAAGTCATTTCTTGCTCAAAAAGTCAGAGAATACTCATGCTCGATCAAAACCCTAATTGGTCGATCCTCGATTGATCTATGAGAAAATTTGGATATCTGATGATCAGAGGTTGATATTTAGATCAAGATAGATCAAATGAGGTGAGAAAAACTCAAACCCTAATTGGTTGCCTCTTGAATCAGATGAAAATCTGATGAAACCCTAATTTTGACTGTGAACTACACCATTAATGTTGCGAATATATGCAACGATGCAAATGTAAGGTGGTATATTAGGTCAAAAATTGGGGTATGACAATTCTTCATTTTATGTAGTTCTGTTTCGAGTTCTATTCATGAATTATAGGTATGAGATAAAAAATAATATAAATAATCATAATAAAATATTATTAACATGAATAAAAGGATAAGAATGTTTAACCAAGTTCTCGAAATTCAAGGTTCTATGCACGAAATGCAACATGTGATATCTAACTACTTTAATTCACTATTAGAGTTAGATACAAGATATGTCAAAGATGTTGCACATGGTAATGCATTTAAATTCTTTAATTGATCTGTAGTTAGATCATTCCATACCTATTTGAAATATGTGGAGCATGTGCTAGAATATTGTTGAGTTATAATTGTAAATGGTCTCGCCTAGCGTGATTCTTTTAGATTTCCCTTGAAGAGGCGATGATAGTGTTTCACTCAAAGGGAGGTACTATGTCACCCCAAAGCTTTTATATCTCCTAGATATGAGAAACGTGTGATAGTAATTTTATTGGGAAGATAGGTCAGGGTTCTCAACTGATCAATGTCATCCTTGGAAATAGGGATTCAATAATCCACCATTACTAAGTGGATAGTGGCCCTTTCCAGGAAAAACCTAGGCCCAAGAGGCGTCTATAAATACTCTTCCCTCAAGGGATGATGGACAAATTGTTACACCCTACAAAATAATGCATATAGAGATCATAACTCATGCTGATCGCACCTTCACTACAATCCCTCCCATTTTCCATTTGAAGATGGTCGAAAAGATGCTACATTTAAACACACACAACATTGCTGGAGGTTTCTTCGGGGAAGGAAAATATAGAGCCGTCAGAAGGAAGGAAGTACACAAGGTTGGTGTTTTCAACAAATGTAATATCCCATGGGTTCCACTGAAGATTCCTAGGAAAAATAGGGGTTAACATCATTTTCTCTGAGGAGGTCACTCTTGACATTAATCCTAATTAACGAATCTGTAAGTACGAATGAATTTGGCCTTGAATAGCCTTTCAATCTATACTATAATCGTCAAAACGACTTCTAATGCAAACCTCCTTGAACTTTCTTTGATTTCATTCTTTCACAATTTCAAAGGTAATCATTGTTCTACCAAGCTTCGTTCTAAACTTGACATATCTTTGTATTTCAAAGGAAAATGATCCTTAAACTCTCGAAGAATATTCACTACTTATTGTTCTAAATCCATATATTTTTAATAACTTATTATGTAGATAGGTTTATGTTTGCCACATTGTTTTGAACATTTGATTTCTTTAAGTGGATCTTGAAGTTATAATTCCCTCTATTCATCAGATAATATATTCTCAAATCCTAAGAATGTATAGTGAAAATTCAATTAAGAAACTCATCTATTTAGATCTCACAAAGATCTTTAACACACTGTAACATAACATGTCCATCTAAAAAAGTTATACCATCGTTTTGAATTTGATTCAAATTTGACACATTTATCATATGATTGCTTGAATTCAATCACGTGTTCACATTTACTTGGATGGAAAAAAGACAAAGGAAAAAAGATAACATTTAGTTGACTATAAAGTGGGACTCATATTCTCATTAAATTTCATCGGAAGTTATGGAAACAAGTTTCACACAAAATTAATTAGAAATTTTGGTCACAATCGGGTCCATGGCTCAGTGGTAGAGCATTTGACTGCAGATCAAGAGGTCACCGGTTCGAACCCGGTTGGGCCTTTTTTAAAATAAATAATTTTTATTAAAAAAGTAACCACTTAAATGACTAATTTTTGCACAAGTTTTCATGTGTGAAGAATTGAGAAACCTTTTTGAATCATTACATATTAAGGCTTCTTCTCGAAACAATTGGCTAAACATACTTATACTTCAAGATACATAAAACTATTTTTTATCATTCTTCATTGTCTGTAGTTCTGTTTCGAGTTCTATTCATGAATTATAGGTATGAGATAAAAAAATGTAAATAATCATAATAAAATATTATTAACATGAAGAAAAGGATAAGAATGTTTAACCAAGTTCTCAAAATTCAAGGTTCTATGCAGGATATGCAACATCTTTTATAAATGTGATATCTCCAACTACTTTAGTACTCAAATTCACTAAAAGATATTGAGTTAGCTACAAGATATGTCTAAGATGTTGCACACTGTAATGCATTAAAATTCTTTAATTGATCTATAGTTAGATCTTTCCATACCTATTTGAAATATGTAGAGCACGTGCTAGATTATTGTAGTGTTATAATTGTAAAAGGTCTCGCCTAAGGTGATGCTATAAGATTTCCCTTGAAGAGGCGATAATAGTGTTTCACTCAAAGGGAGGTACTGTGTCACCCCAAATCTTTTATATCTCCTAGTCATGAGAAACGCGTGATAGTAATTTTATTGGGAAGATAGGTCAGGGTTATCAACTGATCAATGTCATCCTTGGAAATAGGGATTCAATAATCCACCATTGACTAAGTGGATAGTGACCGTTTCCAGGAAAAACCTAGGCCCAAGAGGCGTCTATAAATACTCTTCCCTCAAGGGATGATGGACAAATTGTTACACCCTACAACGTAATGCATATAGAGATCATAACTCGTGCTAATCGCACTTTCACTATAATCCCTCCCATTTTCCATTTGAAGATGGTCGAAAAGACGCTACATTTAAACACACACAACATTGCTGGAGGTTTCTTCGGGGAAGGAAAATATAGAGCCGTCAGAAGGAAGGAAGTACACAAGGTTGGTGTTTTCAACAAATGTAATATCCCATGGGTTCCACTGAAGATTCCTAGGAAAAATAGGGGTTAACATCATTTTCTCTGAGGAGGTCACTCTTGACATTAATCCTAATTAACGAATCTGTAATTACGAATGAATTTTGCCTTGAATGGCCTTTCAATCTATACTATAATCTTCAAAATGACTTCTGATGCAAACCTTCTTGAACTTTGTTTGATTTCATTCTTTCACAATTTCAAAGGTAATCATTGTTCTACCACGCTTCGTTCTAAACTTGACATATCTTTGTATTTCAAAGAAAAATGATCCTTAAACTCTCAAAGAATATACGCTACTTATTGTTCTAAATCCATATATTTTTAAGAACATGTTATATAGATAGGTTTATGTTTGTCACATTGTTTTGAACATTTGATTTCTTTAGGTGGATCTTGAAGTTATAATTCCCTCTATTCATCAGATAATATATTCTAAAATCCTAAGAATGTATAGTGAAAATGCAATTAAGATACTCATCTATGTAGATCTCACAAAGATCCTTAACACACTGTAACATAACATGTCAATCTAAAAAACTTACACCATCGTTTAGAATTTGATTCAAATTTGACATATTTATCATATGATTGCTTTAATTCAATCACGTGCTCACATTTACTTGGATGGAAAAAAGACAAAGGAAAAAAAGATAATATTTAGTTGACTATAAAGTGGGACTCATATGCTCATAAAATTTCTTCGGAAGTTATGGACACAAGTTTCACACAAAATTAATTAGAAGTTTTGGTCACAATCGGGTCCATAGCTCAATGGTAGAGCATTTGACTGCAGATCAAGAGGACACCGGTTTGAACCCGGTTGGGCACTTTTTAAAATAAAGAATTTTTATTAAATAAAGTAACCACTTAAATGACTAATTTTTGCACAAGTTTTCATGTGTGTAGAATTGAGAAACTTTTTTGAATCATTTTGGTTACATATTACGGCTACTTCTCGAAATAATTGGTTAAACTTACTTATACTTCAAGATACATAAAACTATTTTTTATCATTCTTCATTTTATGCAGTTCTGTTTCGATTTCTATTCATGGATTATAGGTATGAGATAAACAAAATATATAAATAATCATATTAAAATATTATGAACATGAATCGAAGGATAAGAATGTTTGACCAAGTTCTCGAAATTCAAGGTTCTATGCATGACATGCAACATCTTTTATAAATGTGATATCTGCAACTACTTTAGTACTCAAAATCACTAAAAGTTATTGAGTTAGCTACAAGATATGTCCATGATGTTGCACATGGTAATGCATTCAAATTCTTTAATTGATCTATAATTATATCTTTCCATACCTATTTCAAATATGTAGAGCATGTGTTAGAATATAGTAGTGTTATAATTGTAAAAGGTCTTGCCTAGGGTGATGCTTTTAGATTGCTATCATACCCCAATTTTTGACCTAAGATACCACATCATATCATGCACATATGAAACATTGCATCACTAACAAATCCAGCACAAGATAGATCGTGTGTGTGCTTCTTGAGCCAAATTAGGGTTTTGGTCAAATTTTCATCTGTTTAAGATGTGATCAAATTAGGGTTTTAGTATCCACTCACCTTAAATGTTCTATCTTCATCAATCATCAGCATTTGATATTTAAATTCCCATCATTTCCTCAAGATCTATCTTGAATCGACCAATTAGGGTTTTGATTGAGGATGGCATATCATTGACTTTTTGCTCAATGAATGACCTAATTGCTTGGAGATTGATCTTAAAATCAACAATGCAACCGCTTGACCTAATTTCTTGGATTAAAACATTTAAAATATAATGATTGATCATCTGAGAAATTCTGAATCATCTCATAAAAATTCAACTATTCAGAAAAGTCAAACTTTGACTTTTGGTCAACTTTTTCAAATCCAAATTTTTTCAATCATGAAATCATTTCAAATTATCCATCATGATCATAAAAAATCAAAATGTGTGAAAAAGTCAACAAAAAGTCAAGATTTGAAATTTTTCTAACACTTAGAAAAATTTTCAAGTGTTAAAAACATGGTTTTCATCACATTCATGGCCATTTTTCACCTAGATCCATTTTGATTCAAGAAAAAATCAAAGCATAAAAGTTATAGATCTGGTTACAAGATTTCTAAAATGTCAAAGAACAAGCTAAGCACATCCACATGTTCCTTGAGGTCTAGTGGAGCTATGCAATCATCAAAACACAACTGGAAACACTCTAAGCAAGGATTCGATTTCTGCTCATAATAGGTAAGTTGCTCAACTTTGAACTTTGTGATTTCTGCCATCCAGTTTAAAAATTGCTTGGCCATTTTATTTCTGCACCTACACTGGTCATAAACCCTCAATCAATTTCACAAATCATGATCGATACACGATTTTATATTGATTTATTAAAATTAGGGTTCATCTGAGTTCATGCAAATTTAATCATATTAAGCTTAAAATAAATGAAATTAAACACCACAATTATATTCCTGGGTTCAAAACGAGCAAGTTTGATGTTTACAACTTTTAATTTCATTGAGAAATGAAGAATCCATGGATTGATGAAGGTTGGAGAAGATGATGATCATACACGCTTTTTTCTGTTTTTTTTTCAAATTCAAATATTTGTTTATAATATAATTATATGGAACAGAATAAGTGAATGGATGTATTACCATCCCAGTGGTTTCCAACACGCCTCTAAGTCATTCTTTGCCATAAGACCTAGGGTTCGAATCCCTCTGGGACCTTTTTGTTTTCCAACTTTCCAAAACCTTCATTTTCCACTTATTTTCAAACATTTTCATAACTTGTTTTCAAATATAATTATATGAAGTTGCATAAATGACAAGTCACACACATGGCTCTGTGGTAAATATTTTCATATGCAAGCCTAAGGTCCTGAGTTCAAACTTCCTTAGGACCAAAACATTTTTTAACTCTAGTTTTCTTCAAATTTTTATCAAACTTCAACATTTTCAAAAATCAATCAAAACTTCTCATTTTGAGATGATTTTTTTTACAAAGTTGTCATTTAATATATCTATTTTATGATTATGTCAAAAAAATCCAAAAATATTTTCTTTTTGATATATTTTTATTAGGTTAAAATGAGACGTTTTTAAGTATTTAAATACTTTTCAAAAATGTTTTCTTTTTGATTTTCAAACCTAATATTTTTCAAAACTTCTTGTGAATATCTTTCTCTTTTCAAAATCATTTTCAAAACTTTCAAAAAACATTTCAATTGACTTAAGCACCTCTTTTCCATGATCAATTCGAGAAATCTTTGAAATACAAACCGAACTAGGTTTTTCTTCGAAATTCTTTCGAACTCAAAATCAAATTGATCATGGGCCTCCCTCACGATGTAAGTCCCAAACCTCCTATGTACATATTCATTTACTTGTACATATCCACCCTTTTGTGTACATATTCAATTGCTTGTACATATTCAATCATCTTTGCAAATATTCAAGTATAATTAGCTTCGTTCCACTAATTTTCATCCGCTTGTTTATACACCGATTCCATTAGTATTAAGAGGAGCATTATTCCCAGTGAAGCTGCTCTTAAAGCAATGGGCCTCCCTTAAGGTGTAAGTCCCAACTCCTTTGTATATATCCAAGTATACTAGCTTATCCGCTTGGTTTAAACACTTGTTTATATTTTCACACATCATTTGTATATATTCAAGTCACACTTGCTTTAATTTCTAGTTTTGTACACTTGTTTATATATTTCCTTCATAAACTCTTGTGAATGCACACCACACGCTTTGTTATATATACTTGTTCATATACTTGTTCATTTAAAACACAACAACTAGTATAACAACTAGGTTCCCCATATCCTCCTCTTGGGCTTTGTACAAGATAACTCACCTATTGAGTTAGCCTCCCCTTGGGCTTCATAAAAAAGAACTCCCCTGTTGAGCTAGCCTCCTCTTGGGCTTCGTACAAAAGAACTTCCTCGTTGAGTTTAGCCTTCTCTTAGGCATCATACAAGAAAGAGACCTGGAAATCTCTAACATCCACCTATTGGGCTTTCAATACAAAGAATCACCTTCGCTAGGATAGAACCCTACGAGTATGATTTCCCAGTGAAATCACTCTTGAATTCTAAGAGGATGACTTCCCAGTGAAATCACTCTTAAAGACAAGACAACCATACCCTATATCTTCCTCTTGAGCTTCGTACAAGGACCCTCGATGACCCTCGATGTCCCTCGAAATGCGTCCTCTTGGGCTTACGATGAAAGGACCCACGGGTTTCCTAAATGCATCCCCAAATCAATAATCAATTTCTCCTAGAGATTTAGACATGTATCATCTCTATGGAAGAAGTATCTCATCTATAACATCACATACAAATCAACATCTTTTTCAAACACTTTTTTCAAACAAAACATCTTTTAATTGTAAGTGGCAACGCTTGTACACTCAAGCAAAACGCCCAATGCTTACAATGAAAGATTCAAACATTTTTCAGACACTTTTCTTAACTTGTAAGTGGTAACGCTTGTACACTCAAGCAAAACACCTAATGCTTACAATGAAAGATTTAATTAATCAACCTTTCAAAAATATATGTGAAATAGATTAGATACATTTTTCATTAAGATGACATTTGTCTTTGTCTCTTAATAACACCATTTGCTTCCACTAGCATAAGTGGGAACTACGATTGCTCTGACTTTCTCAACCTCCCTTTGAGAATACGTAGGCACAAGGTCTCATCCTTGGCAAGCATACCTCTTTCTCCCTCAAACCAAACAAACCTTATTTCCCTTAGATCCGAGCTACAGATGCTATGATTCCTACTAGGGGATATGTATGCAGAGGATCCCAATGATCCTTGCGGGCATAATAATAACAAAACTTAGGATCCTGCCTAACCTACCTTTCTTAAAACCCAAAGGAGAAACTTTTCCGAAATAGAGTAGAAAATAAAACACACAAACATATAAAATATGCATAAAAAAGTTCCTATAGAAAACTATAGATATATAGGATGCTAATACCTTCCCTTTATATAACCAACCCCCTTACCCTGGTCTTTCCCTAATGCGTTGCTTCTAGTTCACGCTAGTCGCTTTGTATTTCATTATTTATTTAGGGTATTTCAGCTTTCGCCTTTTCCATCTTCTTTTCTTGTTTGGAAATTATAAAGCTTAGCGCTCGCGGAATCTTGTAAAACAAAAAAAAATCAATAGAGTAAACTGGTTTGAGCCTGAGATTCAAATTCTGATTTGATTCCCCCGTTCGTCACTTTTTACCGCGAATAGTTTCCCTTGAAGAGGCGATGATAGAGTTTCACTCAAAAGGAGGTATTGTGTCACCCCAAAGCTTTTCTATCTCCTAGTCATGAGAAACACGTGATAATAAGTTTATTGGGAAGAGAGGTCAGGGTTGTTAACTAACCTTGTCTCCCTTGGAAATAGGGATTCAATGATCCACCTTTAACTAAGTGGATAGTGGCCCTTTCCAAGAATATCATAAGCCCAAGAGGCCTCTATAAATACTCTTTCCTAAAGGGATGATGGACAAATTGTTACACACTATAGCTTAATGCATATAGAGATCATAACTCATGCTGACCGCACCTTCACTATAATCCCTTCCATTTTCCATTTGAAGATGGTCGAAAAGACGCTACATTTAAACACAAACACCATTACTGGAGGTTTCTTCGGGGTAGGCAAATCTAGAGCCGTCATATGGAAATACCTAAGGTTGGTGTTTTCAACAGATGTAATATCCCATGGGTTCCATAAATGATTCCTAGGAAAAACAGGGGTTAACATCATTTTCTCTGAGGAGGTCACTCTTGACGTTAATCCTAATTAACGAACCTGTAAGTACGAATGAATTTGGCCTTGAATAGTCTTTCAATCTATAATATAATCTTTAAAACTACTTCTAATGCAAACCTCCTTAAACTTTGTTTGATTTCATTCTTTCACAATTTTAAAGGTAATCATTGTTCTACCAAGCTTCGTTCTAAACTTGACATTTCTTTGTACTTCCAAGGAAAATGATCCTTAAACTCTCAAAGAATATACACTACTTATTTTTCAAAATCCTTATATTTTAAAGAACATTTTATGTAGATAGGTTTATGTTTGTCACATTGTTTTGAAGATTTGATTTCTTTAAATGGATCTTGTGGTTATAATTCCCTCACTTCATCAGATAATATATTCTCAAATCCTAAGAATGTATTATCGAAAATACAATTAAGAATCTCATCTATGTAGCTCTCACAAAGATATTTAACACACTGTAACATAACATGTCCATCTAAAAAAGTTACACTATCGTTTAGAATTTGATTCAAATTTGACACATTTATCATATGATTGCTTTAACTCAATCACGTGCTCACATTTACTTGGATGGAAAAAAGACAAAGCGAAAAAGATAATATTTAGTTGAGTATAAAGTGGGACTCATATTCTCATATGTTGTGAATCGGATGCCTTAGAACAAAATATAAACTTGTTGCTTAATGATCAAGAAATAATTAGGGTAGGAAAAAATTCAAGAACATGATGAACACAAGGATTGGTTATTAACTGCTATCCTTTCCTTACTCTTGAAATAAGATTACAAGTATACAAGAATAACAAATAACCCTCTCACTCTAAAAATGGATTTGCAGTATGCGATGATGAGAGATTAGTATGCTATTTATAATAAACCTAACATGCTAAACTAATGGGATTTTATGACAATTACCCATTACAAGCTAACTTAGGGTACAAGCTAACTTAACCAATTGGACATAACAAACAAGCCCAATTCGATGCTAACAATCCTAGCATCCTTCGACACTAAAAGCTAGAACACACTTCGACTACATCTTGTATAACCAAAACTAGCTTACTCTTATCTTCATTTCAAAGTGTATAGTCTACACTTAATCACCTTAGCCTCATCGGCACAAGTCATCACAACAACACATAAACCTCCGTCACCGCGAAAGCGTCACAAGCTAATACATCACTAATTAACACGACAATCATAAACGACAACGTCAAACAACAACATTAAATAATACTAATAACATAAACAAAACCATCAAAAATTTGCTAAAGCCCATCGTCGCTTTTGGCATAAAGCCCATCATCACAAACATCATCACAAACTATTTGCATTAAGCACTTCATCAATTTAAATCATCGCAAAACTCATCAATAGCCATCAAATAAAACTCAGTACCAAAAGACTCCAAAATAAACATAATGTACTCCATGAGACACAACTATGTTATGCATGTGGTACCCATCGCTTTGTCCATAATTAGGGACACTTGGCATAAAGCCCATCTTCGCTCGGCATGAAAGCCATCATCGCTTGGCATAAAAAGCCATCATCGCTTGGCATAAAAGCCCTCTCCGCTTATGAAATGTATGTGACTCGACAATAAAACAACACAACACAAAAACATCATCATCGCTCGTCCAAATTGGCATAAAGCCCACATCGCCATAATTTATCCAAAACAAGATAAATACATCATCGCATCATAATTGTATTATGCAAACATCACTAATAAATTCATCAAAAATCATGCATTCACAAATCGGAAGCATTTATTAACAACATGAATTTAATCACCACATCATCATGTACAAAAACATATATCATCGCATTGCATATCAACAAGTATTCATTAATAAATACACCGTCGCAAATCTTACGTTTATTCACACCGCATCATTATCAATTAATTCACTAAATTCCGAAAATGGGAAAATAGTCAAACACCTATAATCATCGCGAAAGCCATTCCTAACAACCGGTATTAATCATATCATCGACATCGAAATCGGATTGTCCATACGTGTCCTAAATCCACTAAAACGAAATCCGATTCAACTTTACCGTAAATTGGCCTATTTCGGGTCGCTTCGTAAAAACTCACAATTTCAAAAAACTAACTTCACTACTACGTTCTACACGTCGAACTTAGCTAGCACGTCAATTTTCGTTGAATTCGGAGTAACTTGCTCCGTCGCCGAATTTACAGGAATCGGAAAATCGGAACATAATTGGGTTCTAAATTTAATCGGCTATCTTATACCCTAATTATATTTTATTGGTATAAACTCTTGCTATGTGAAAAATGAGGAAAACAAAGAAACAGAACCATAATCTTCTGAAATTATGCGAGCAGCAGAAAAATGGCAAACCGAAGTGAAAATTACATTGGACCCATCCAAGCCCCATGAGGCGGACGCCTTAGGGGTGTCTTAAGGGGGAGGCGAGGGTCTCGAAGGCTGGGACGGCCGCCCCTCTTTATGAGGTGGGCGCCTCCCACATCCTTCATTCCCCACTTCGTCTTCTTCTTCGTGCCAAGGGTTGTGGTGTTTTCAACAGTTAACAATTTTTCATAGTTTTACAGTTTTATAAATTCTTCATTCCATAACTCCTAGTTCCTACTACTAGCAATGAGCACCCAATAATCTATACCCCTAACTCAACCTTCCTATGTTATTCAACAATCAATCAACCAAACTCATAAATCAACCCAACAATTTTCCCCAAATCCACAATATATCAACCAAAACCCTAACTATATGGAAAGGAAATCAAACCCCTTACCATGGAAGCTTTGATGATTCAAGATGCTTCAACAAAACCTCAAGCTCATGCTCATGATCTTCCTCTTCTTCTCCTCTTGTTCTTCTCCTCACAAAACCCTTATCTTTCCTCCATGTTTTTATGCTAGGTTGTTGTTGGAAAAAGGAAAGAACAACAAAGGAATGGGTTTTATAATGGTGTTTCTACTAGCTCCCTTTCTATGTTTGCTTTTGTGTTTTGCAATGGAAGGAAAACAAGGAGAAGTGTTTGGATGGAAAGAAAATGAGGAAAGTGGTTTTATGATAACCTTACTAATAAACTAAGGTGTAAACCCAATCCTTCCCAATTAATCCTCACACTCCTAATTTATTAATATAATTAATTCAATCAATTAAATAATTCTAGGGAATTAAATATCAGATCCGAATAATATTTTACCGAACCGAACAGAATAAAACCCGGACCGAACACAACGTCGCCAGATAAATTAATAGACATATTAATTAATATGAATATTCTCGTCGCAAGATAAATATCGATCGGTAATTCGAAAATATTAATATAATATAATATTAATTAAAAACGGGTGTTACAACTCTCCCCCACTTATAAACTTTTCGTCCTCGAAATTTCAACCCAAACGAACAATACGTGACATGCCTACGCATTTGTCCACACGATCCTCGCGTCAATTAAACAACATACTAAAATACACCACAAACAAGGAAATATCCCTAATTACATCATCCCGTCAAGAACAACCATGCCGAGATGTAAAGCCCATACAATGCACTCGACAACCAACTAACACCCAACAACTAAACAAGTCGCAGACACACCGGTTCACTCGAGAACCAACCAAACAAGATCGGTACTATTCTAACGTCTCAACCATAGAATTAGTCACACACTCGAACCGACACCTCGGAAACGAGTCACTAAAGATAGGAACATAAAGTCTTACGACACAACACCGGCATCATCGCTAAAACGAAAACAACAAAATGGTTATACAAACCAAAACTGAAACAATCAGAAAGGATAAAACCACGCGTGCTACGCAACCACGAAACAGATGCCTTCATTCACGCATAAGCATGAACTCAAGAATGATTACGCTCAGAGCGTACACCCATCAGGACACCTCGTAACATCAGTCTTATCAACTCGAAAAATTGCTCTTTCATTCTCGATTGATCAACGTCCATTGATCCTCTAAAATACATGACATAGTTGAGCTTTTCAAATACTGTCCAAATATCTCACTTGTGAAACTTCGACGTATACACTTGACTTCAACGAAGTCTTCTCTCATAACAATTCCCAAAATATATATCAAGTAATCACCACCCTCGTACCATCGCAACGATCTATACACAGGCTTCTCATTCGAAACACCTTTCATAACTTTCCATCGTCCCAAGTGGTAACTCAATCACAACACTCTCTCAAGAACTCTACTCATCAACGTCATCTCCTACCCCTGTAATTACAACACAGGTTGGACATAGAACCATAACATAAACTTTATGGAATCCAATACGAACACCGTCGCGACCAACTTCAGTCACAGATAGAACATTCTCCTTTATGAAACATCAATCATCTTAAGGTACCTGTGGCTACCAAACCGTCACAAAATTCTTTACCGTCAAGACTTATCTTAGTTGCAAACTAATAATCCACCACGGCTATTAGTATCCAACGAAATCCATATGATAGTAGTGAACAAATCCTTAATAACCTTCTAAACTTAAATTTCAACAAGTGTCCCAAAACAAACATGCAACATTCTGCAAAATAACAAATCCCAAATCAGATATTCTTGGTTTATCCGCGATATCAACACACTAAGCTCAACAACAGACGAAGTCTCTTTATAGATTGCACTCAAACTTGAATTGTCTTCAACAATTCAAATCTCCCCGTCGTTAACATCTGCACCTTTAAGAGTTCAACGAGCACAACCACATCAAACTTTAACTCACGCGTCCGACAATTTTTCCTTATGAAAATCAAATCGTTCCAAGGTAGTAATGCACTTTTCCAACTCTATGTCGAAATACATCTCAAGTCCAAAATAAAATATCATAATACACCGCACAAGGTTCTTCAGTATAAAACAAGACCAAACCCAAAGCATTCGCTAAACTTTTCACCGATTCAAACAAATTCGCTTCCCATTGCAAAGTCCAAGTAGCGACTCAACCATCTCAAGTCAAAGTATCCACGATTAATACCAACTTATAAAAAGATCTTCCATCAAACTCACAAAACTAACCATCCAAAACAAAGGAACTTCTAAGCTCTGAAATAACCCCTTGAAGTCTTCTACAAGATACAGAATAAATCTTCGCGGAACCGTCCAAAATATCACCGTCTAAGTCACTTACTTAAAGCACTCTCGTCTAACAATTCAAAATCCTATCTTTAGAATACTCGACATGCACCAGTGTAACTTCACTACTGATAACGCAACGCTCAGATGCTTGCCACAATTCCTTGACTTGATGTGAACTAATTAATATCCATGAACACGAAATAACTCTTACAGCTACTCATGAGAGTACTGTCCGAACATCCCAAAATCATACCTGACGCATTAGTCACACTAATGACATCAACAATTACTCGCCATGACCATACACCATCTTGAAAAGCATTGTCTAAACATCTTCAGTTCCCACACTAACCCGTAGACAGCCAGACTTCGCATCGATCTCACTAAACACAAAAATTCCAAATGACTGATTCATCCAAATATCAATCCTTGGAAGTAGATACTTGTCCTCAACATCCACTTTGTTACTCGCCTACAAACGACACACCAACTCGGGTAACTTTGGCTCTTCTCGAACAACACAACGGTAGCACTCCACGGTGACCCGCTCGAATAAACAACTCTGCTCAAACCAATCCTCAAGTTGATTCTTCAACTCTAATCCAGAAGCAAACGTCCCTTAAGGATACTTCGAATCACAACTAGTTCCAGAAACTAAATCCATCAAAACTTCACTTCGCACTACTGCGGTAATTCACTCACATCTTCACAATACACTTCAGAAGAATCACAACAAAGAGCTCACTTGCCAAAATCTTGCTTCTCCCCAAAATCCAAATTCGCTCACGACTCAAATAACCATGCACTACCTTGTGCCATCTCCTCTGCTTCACACACTATTAAGCTTGGAAAGACAAGTTTATCCCAACCAACACAATTCCCGACTACTATCAACAAGAGATTAAGGATTATCAGTCCCTCAATTTGTCAATAGACAGTGGACAATCATGATGGTGACATAAACCATCTCTACCAACTACAACAGCGTCTTCAAACTTACACTTCAAGTTAGCGAAGTGTAACACTGCTTGAGGCTCCATCCTAAGCCACAAGCGCCATCAAGAAATAAAACTTCTCCCCCACTTGTTTCAAACTCATCTCTGCAGACAAACAAATAGAAATAAGCAAGTACCGACAGTGTTTCACACACATGTCACATACAACAGGGTTAAAAACACTAATAACTTGGTCGACAGACCGACCTGCTATGATACCACTAATGTAACACCCCAATTTACCCAAAGTTTAATATACAAAAATCAGAGTAATTAAAAATTTCATAAATTAAATACTGAGGCGTCACACCATCAAAACCAATTCACTTTAAACAGTTAGATTTAAAGTATAAGTCTCGGATACATAACATCACAGAAAGGCATAAATTGATTCATAAACATCAAAACATCTTCTTTAATAAACTTCCTTAACCATTCATGTTTTCATAAAGTATGGTTCCTCTTTACAAAAGGAAAACAACAAAAGAACAACAACAATGACAACACAAATATTCCCCCCGAGTGCTACATATCAGAGCGACACCGACTCGACTAACATCGACTATAAACTCCGTCTTCATAACTGCGTTACCAATATAAAGGTAAGTGAAACAAGTAAAGGATGAGATACTCCAAAATATATAATTAAAGGCATGATAATATATATATATATATATATATATATATATATATATATATATATATATATATATATATATATATATACATATATTTGGAATCATAAGGGATATAAGTTAATGAGTGCATCCCAACACATAACCAAAACTCGCTTACTCTTATCGTCATTTCAAAGTGTATAATCTACACTTAATCACCTTAGCCTCATCGGCACAAGTCATCACAACAACACATAAACCTCCGTCACCACGAAAATGTCACAAGCTAATACATCACTAATTAACACGGCAATCATAAACGACAACGTCAAACAACAACATTAAATAATACTAATAACATAAACAAAACCATCACAAATTTGCTAAAACCCATCGTCGCTTTTGACATAAAGCCCATCATCACAAACATCATCACAAACATCATTACAAACTATTTGCATTAAGCACTTCATCAATTTAAATCATCACAAAACTCATCAATAGCCATCAAATAAAACTCAGTACCAAAAGACTCCAAAATAAACATAATGGACTCCATGAGACACGACTATGTTATGCATGTGGTACCCGTCGCTTTGTCCATAATTAGGGACACTTGGCATAAAGCCCATCTTCGCTCGCCATGAAAGCCATCATCGCTTGGCATAAAAAGCCATCATCGCTTGGCATAAAAGCCCTCTTCGCTTATGAAATGTATGTGACTCGACAATAAAACAACACAACACAAAAACATCATCATCGCTCATCCAAATTGGCATAAAGCCCACATCGCCATAATTTATCCAAAACAAGATAAATACATCATCGCATCATAATTGTATTATGCAAACATCACTAATAAATTCATCAAAAGTCATGCATTCACAAATCGGAAGCATTTATTAACAACATGAATTTAATCACCACATCATCATGTACAAAAACATATATCATCGCATTGCATATCAACAAGTATTCATTAATAAATACACCGTCGCAAATCTTACGTTTATTCACACCGCATCATTATCAATTAATTCACTAAATTCCGAAAATGGGAAAATAGTCAAACACCTATAATCGTCACGAAAGCCATTCCTAACAACCGGTATTAATCATAATCTTCGACATCGAAATCGGATTGTCCATACGTGTCCTAAATCCACTAAAATGAAATCCGATTCAACTTTACCGTAAATTGGCCTATTTCGGGTCGCTTCGTAAAAACTCACAATTTCGAAAAACTAACTTCACTACTACGTTCTACACGTCGAACTTAGCTAGCACGTCAATTTTCGTTGAATTCGGACCAACTTGCTCCGTCGCCGAATTTACCAGAATCGGAAAATCGGAACATAATCAGGTTCTAAATTTAATCGGCTATCTTATACCCTAATTATATTTTGTTGGTATAAACCATTTCTATGTGAAAAATTAGGAAAACAAAGAAACAGAACCATAATCTTCTGCAGGGAAATTATGTAGAACAATTATGCAGAACGACAGAAAAATGAAAACAGACACATAAGTGAAAATTCCGTTGGACCCATCCAAGCCCCATGAGGCGGACGCCTTAGGGGTGTCTTAAGGGGGATGCGAGGGCCTCGAAGGCTGGGACGGCCGCCCCTCTTCATGTGGTAGGTGCCTCCCACATCCTTTATTCTCCACTTCGTCTTATTCTTCGTGCCAAGGCTTGGGGTGTTTTCAATAGTTAACAGTTTTTCATAGTTTTACAGTTTTATAAATTCTTCATTCCATAACTCCTAGTTCCTACTACTAGCAATGAGCACCCAATAATCTATACCCCTAACTCAACCTTCCTATGTTATTCAACAATCAATCAACCAAACTCTTAAATCAACCTAACAATTTTCCCCAAATCCACAATATATCAACCAAAACCCTAACTATATGGAAAGGAAATCAAACCCCTTACCATGGAAGCTTTGATGATTCAAGATGCTCCAACAAAACCTCAAGCTCATGCTCATGATCTTCCTCTTCTTCTCCTCTTGTTCTTCTCCTCACAAAACCCTTATCTTTCCTCCATGTTTCTATGCTAGGTTGTTGTTGGAAAAAGGAAAGAACAACAAAGGAATGAGTTTTATAATGGTGTTTCTACTAGCTCCCTTTCTATGTTTGATTTTGTGTTTTGCAATGGAAGGAAAACAAGGAGAAGTGTTTGGATGGAAAGAAAATGAGGAAAGTGGTTTTATGATAACCTTACTAATAAACTAAGGTGTAAACCCAATCCTTCCCAATTAATCCTCACACTCCTAATTTATTAATATAATTAATTCAATCAATTAAATAATTCTGGGGAATTAAATATCGGATCCGAATAATCTTTTACCGAACCGAACAGAATAAAACCTGGACCGAACACAACGTCGCCAGATAAATTAATAGACATATTAATTAATATGAATATTCTCGTCGCAAGATAAATATCGATCGGTAATTCGAAAATATTAATATAATATAGTATTAATTAAAAACGGGTGTTACACTAAAATTCTAGAATACATGTCGCCTGAAAACACATGTACTGCATTTTATACTTCTCGACCTGCCAAACAAGCGGAAGAAGATCGGTTCAGCTGTACAAAAGACAAGGTTAACAAACCAGGGTTTTCAAATCCTACTCGACCAACGGTCAACGTCATCTCTGAAGATGATCCTAAGGGAAAACTGCCGGAATACAAGGTCTATCAAGGAGTTCAACACTTTTGGAAAGTCGTTGAGGTTCAGATTGTTGTTCATCGTTCTAAGTAGTTATCTCGCTTTTATTTCGATCTCTCACCCCGCCCAAGGCAGAGAGGTGTTTTATAGGGCTAGCTTTTAAATAATTTTCTCTTTTTCTTGCCCGAGACAAAAGAGTTTTTGTTTAGGGCCTTATTTCATATGTGAATCATAAATAAAGCGTTGTTTTGATTTTCACATATTGTGTTTGTTTATCATTTTTTGCCTTTTTCTGGAAATGGTAATCCTAAAAATCCCAATAAAAACAAACATTTTCAAAAATAATCCGCATACAGTTTTGCATTTGTTTTTTTCTAAAAAAATCGAACATAAATCATATATACAGATTAACAATGAATAAACCCATTGAACGTCGTAACTCTATGCCATCTCTCAACTTTGAATTCCCCGTGTTCGACGCCAAAGAAGAGGATGAAGAAAGGATCCCGGATGATATTTCTCAATTACTTAAGCATGAGGAAAGAATTATTCAGCCTCACGAAGAGCCTTTAGAAACAATCAACTTGGGTTTTGAGGAAAACAGAAAAGAAGTAAACATCAGAGCTCTACTCGATGATGATGTCAAGAGAAAACTGATAGATCTTCTCAAAGAATATGTCGATATGTTTGCTTGGTCCTAACAGGATATGCCAGGGTTGGATACCAACATCATAGAACATCACTTGCCATTAAAGTCAAAATGTTCGCCAGTTAAATAAAGACTGAGGAGGAATCACCCAGATATGGCCGATAAGATCCAAAAGGAGGTTCAAAAGCAACTTGACGCAGGATTTCTCGTCACCCCCGAACATCCTCAATGGTTAGCCAACATAGTGTCTATTCCAAAGAAAGATGGAAATGTCAGGATGTGTGTTGACTAGCGGGACTTGAACAAAGCTAGTCCAAAAGACGATTTCCCACTACAGCATATTGGCATGCTGGTTGATATCACTGCTAAGTTCAACGTCTTTTCCTTCATGGACGGTTTCTCTGGTTATAATCAGATAATAATGGCTCTCGAAGACATGGAGAAGACATCTTTTATCACGCCACGGGGCTCATTTTGCTACAAATTAATGCCGTTTTGATTAAAGAATGCAGGCGCAACTTAATAAAGGGCAATGACTACTCTCTTTCATGACATGATGCACAAGGAAATTGAAGTCTACGTGGACGACATAATATCAAAGTATGACACTAAAGAAGATCATATAGGATATCTCTTGAAGTTGGTTCAACGACTAAGGAAACAGCTTCATTTGAATACTAACAAATGCACCTTTGGGGTGAGATCTGGAAAGCTCCTAGGTTTCATTGTCAGCCTGTAATACGGTGGGAGAACTGACTTCGGATTGTTTTGCGTTTGATTGCAAATGTTGCGAATAGCAAGAGTCGTCATCGACTTTTCTATTATCCAATTAAGGGAAGGTGAAAATAACAGGAAAAGACCTTCGTTAGATTCTGAGTAAGGGAGGTGATTATGAAAAGGGAAGGTATTAACACCCTTTCCATCCGTAGTTATCTACGGGCTCTTAATTGCTTTAGCTCATTTTTAAATTTGATTTCTGTGTGTGTTTTTGAAAGATGTTTTTGAAAAAGACATTTCGCTTTGACTTCGTAATGATTCACGCTGGAATGTATACAGAGTGTTTGGAAATGTTTTGCTTTTGGAAAGGACTTTGTAATGATTCACGCTGGAATGTATACAAAGTGTTTTGAAATTATTTTTGAAAAAAAAGTGTGAGGTGTAAAAAGATGTTTTGATGGAGCAAGCAATTAAGAGTCTATTACCTACTCAGAACGGTCGTTTCCGTGTTATTTTACTTTCCTTTAGAATAGTGTTATCCATACCATTAGTTGGTAGGTAACCCTATTCGTTGGATGTAAAAGGGACATTCGAAGAGACATTCAGATGGTCATAGAAGGCAACTTGTAGGAGTATCCTAGCACATTCGTAGGGACGATCATCACTTTTCGTAGGCAACAATCGAGGGACTAGATCATGTATTCATAGGCAACATCGAGGGACTTTGATCTTTAATTCGAAGGGACTATGATGATATTTGTAGGCAATGGTGCTAAGATACCCCTACGTTCGAGGGACTTGACCATTATTCGTAAGGAAACGAGAGAGAATACCCTAGGGGGTGCATGTGTGAAGAGAGTGTGTTAAATTCAGATATGTTATCTTGAGACTAGAAATGATCTATGTTGATTTTATCTTGCCATACACGCCTAGTTACTAGAAGTTTATAGGTGCGGAAAGTAAATTACAGAAAATAAAGTTCGGAAAGTAAATTCTACGCTATTACATGGCTTTGGGGAAGATACATAATTGAGGAGTGCAGAAAGTAAATCCTAATTAAGCTATTACATCCCATGAGCAGTTACATAATATTGAAAAAAATGCGAGAAAATAAATAACGGAAAAGAAAACTAGTCCTAATATGCTTTTGGATTTTTTGAGATGTGAAGAACAATCCTAAGTCTAACTGATTTTAATTAATTTTTAAGGAAAATATTAGTTAATTCTAATCCTAAATTAATTAATTAAAAATAAGAGAAAAAATTAGTGGAAGTGGTCTAATTAATCCTAATTGTTTAACCTAATTTACTAATTTTAATTAATTATGAAATTAGCAAAAATAATAAAAATATGGAAGAGATAATGAAAAAAAGATGCAGAAGCGCTTCTGGAAGAAGCCATCCCAGAAGCTGGAGCTTTTGGGAAATCCTTTGCTGGAGGCACCCAGAAGTTGGAACTTCTAGGGTTTCTGCGCTGGAAATGCCCAAGAATTGGAATTTCTGGGGCTTTCTGCTCTAGAGGCCCCCAAAAATTGGAATTTTTCGGGGGTTTCTGCTGGAGATGGACCTAGAAGCTGGGACTTCTGGGCATGGCGCCTGTTGATGGGATCCAGAAGCTGGAGCTTCTGGACGTGTTTCTGCCTCTGATGGGTCCAAAAGTAGGCACTTCTGGAGGCTGTGGTTTTTGGAACCTGAAACATAAAAATGTTAAGAATTCTGGGAAAAGACAGGGTTCGAACCCGTGCCTTCTGGGATGAACGCGCGCTGCCTCTGCCATCTGAGCCAACCTTCTTTGGTGTTAGACATATGAAACAGAAAAAATACAAAGGAAATTGATTTCTGGGAATCAATTAATCAGAGAACGCGCACATGGGTCTTGTTCCCCATTTGAATTTTTAAACCTATAGCCACGGTTTTTACCTACAGATGGCTTCTGTAGCTAAATCCCTATAAATTAAAACATCACGAAATATGCAATATAAATGAAATATGAGGCCATGGATCAACTGGAAATTAGGTTCTAAACACGATGATGCCCTTGGTTCCTTCCAATTTTTCCTAAATAAGAAAACCCCAATCGGAGCTCTCAAACCCTAGCAATGGTGAAACAATATTCCTGGTCTTAAATTTCAATTAAACTATGCAGAAAGCTTCGAAACTTCATCACAAACACAAAGACGTGGTTAAATTCAATTGATTATGCATAAAAGTATGAAAACGATTTTGAGTTCAAAGTGTGCAAACTGTGATTTGGATGTTGTGATTCTGCACGTTCTGCTTGCTTGTGAGTATCTAGATCGACTCAGGGGAACTCCAGCAATCGATTGCAATGTTTGGAATGGATTGAATTGGAGAAAAAATTTGGATGCTAGGTTGCTTGAATGCCACGATTTTTTGAAGCTTGCAAGGGTTCTTTTAGGTCAGAATTTTGTCCCTTGTGCATGTAGAATCATCGTGTATTATATTGTAATGAATTAGGTCAAGCATTGTAAGAAAATATCATGGCAATCAATGAAAAATTATTTGATTTGGAATCAAACCAAATATTTCCTTTTGGAGCCAATTTCAATCAAATCAAATTGCCAATCTAAATTATTTCAAAATAATTAGATTAAATGGCTTGCTTGGACCTCAAGGATGAGAGAAAATCCATCTTGCACTTAATTTTTGATTTTATATCTTTTATTTTAATTAAATTGGTTTTAAATCAATAAAATCCAAAATAAATTAAAAATAAAAGATAAAAACGTGTCCTTGGGCTTGGAGGTTCCAATTCAGATAAGGAACATGTTGAATCAAGAAAAGTTAGGCCCATTTGGAAAATTTCTTATTTTCTCAAGTATTTCTCTTTGTGCACCTCCTCAAAAATGCTCAACTTGCACAATGTGTATCTTGCTCAATTTTTAATATTTTTGGGTGTTCCTAGACTATATAGAAAGCTCAAGATGTCTTGTAAACAACCCTTTTAGTTTCATCTTCATTGAATTTTCCATGCTCATGAACACTTATTTACAAAAAGTTGACTTTTTGTTGACTTTTAAAAAGACCTATAATGTTTTGATCCATAACTTCCAAATGAAGCATATTTTTCCCAAGCTTGTGACACATGAAGTTGTAGAGAATTGAATTCTCTTTAAAATGAACTATGGTGGAAAAAATCTGATAAAGTATGTCAAAGTTATGCCTGGTCAAAGTTCTATTGACTTTTGTCTGAGAAAGCCTAATTTAGAAACTTTGACTTTTTCTCAAATCTTGACTTTTCTTGAGGAATCATGATCAGCCCTTGATCAAATGATGAATATTACTTCAACATGTTGGTGTTGACCAAAAATTATGAAGTTTGACTATATGTTGACCATAGTTGACTTTTTCTCCAATACAACTGATTTTCAGTCATCTGAGCAATTGACTACGCAAACTTGATTTGTAAGGCTTGAAACTTGACATGGAGATTCTTTGAAGCATATGGTGAGGTATGATGATCACTTGAAGCATTGGATGTCCATCTTGACTTGAGAATGGCAAAACCCTAGTTTGGGTTGATTACTTAGGAGAGGGTTTGTCTGGTCAACCCTTGTGAAATCCTTGAGTATGGATATGTGCATTGTCTTGAGATGTGGGAGGGAAATTTTTTGGGTATGACACAACCAAAGAGGTATTGAAGTTGATTCTGACAAATTCAAGGCTATTCAAGAAATGTCTGCACCACAAACGGAAGAGCAAGTAAGAGAATTTCTTGGACGGTTGAATTACATCTCCAGATTTATCTCTCAAATGACTTCTCCGCAAAAATCAAGAGGTAGTGTGGACAAAAGATTGCCAAAAAGAATTTGACAGTATCAAGGAAAACCTATCAGAACCTCCAATATTGATTCCTCCAATCGAAGGAAGACCATTAATCATGTACCTTACCGTGCTAGAAGATTCCATGGGCTGCGTGCTTGGACAAAAAGATGAAACTGGTAAGATGGAGCACGCCATCTATTACTTGAGTAAAAAGTTCACAGATTATGAAACTCGTTACTCCATGCTCGAGAAAACCTGTTGTGCTTTGGTGTGGGCTTCGAAACGTCTCCGCCAGTAAATGATCAACCACACGACTTGGTTAATCTCTAAAATGGATCCAATCAAGTACGTCTTTGAAAAGCCTGCCTTAACAGGGAGAATCGCACGATGGAAGATGCTATTATCTAAATATGACATCGAGTACCGCACCCAAAAAGCGGTCAGAGGAAGCATTCTCGCTGATCACTTGGCTTATCAACCAATCAACGAATACCGATCTCTCAAGTTTGACTTCCCTGACGAGGATGATATGAACTTAAAGATGAAAGATTGTGATGAAACGTTGCCTGAAGAAGGTCCTGATCCTGAATCAAGATTGGGCCTAATTTTTAAGGGAGAAGTTAAAGTTTTTGGCAATGGAATTGGGGCAGTCATCATTACTCCCGAGAGTACTCATATCCTGTTTTCTTCCAGATTACTATTTGATTGCACTAACAACATCGCAGAATACGAAGCTTGTATCATGGGCATCGAAGAAGCCATCGACATAAGGATCAAGATCCTTGACATATATGGAGATTCAGCCCTTGTGATCAATCAAATCAAAGACAAGTATGAAACTCATTACCTTGGTTTGATTCTCTACCGAGATTATGCCAGACGTTTATTGCATCATATTCCTCGAGATCAAAATCGAATAGAAGACGCCTTGGTTACTCTATCTTCCATGTTCAAAGTCAACCGTTGGAATGATATGCCTAAGATCAACATCAGCGTCTTGAAAGAGCCGTCTATGTGTTTGCAACTGAAGCAGTCATCGATGATAAATTGTGGTTCCACGATATCAAACGCTTCCTTTAAACTCAAGAGTACCCACTCGGGGCATCGCACAAAGATAAGAAAACTCTAAGGAGGCTTTTTGGCAATTTCTTCCTAAATGTAGATGTGCTATACAAAAGAAACTTCGACATGGTCTTGCTCAGATGCGTGGATAGACACAAAGCAGATATGTTAATACATGAAGTGCATGAAGGGTCCTTGGGAACTCATTCAAATGGGCATGCAATGTCCAGATAAATCTTAAGAGCAGGTTACTATTGGATAACAATGGAATCCAATTGCTGTAAACACGTCAAGAGATGTCACAAGTGTCAGATCTAGGCAGATAAGGTCCATGTGCCACCAACTCTACTCAACGTTCTCTCCTCTCTATGGCCTTTCTCCATGTGGGGTATCGACATAATTGGAATGATTAAACCAAAAGCTTCGAATGGTCATCGCTTCATCTTAGTGGCCATTGATTACTTCACCAAATGGGTCGAAGCAGCATATTACGCCAACATTACAAGACAAGTGGTTGTGAGGTTCATCAAGAACAACCTCATTTACAGATATAGAGTTCCAAGCAAGACCATTACAGACAATGGATCGAACTTAAACAACAAAATGATGAAAGAACTGTGTGAGGAATTCAAGATTGAGCATCATAACTCGTCTCTTTACCGACCAAAGATGAACGACACTGTGGAAGTCGCCAACAAGAACATCAAGAAGATCATCCAGAAAATGGTCATCACTTACAAATACTGGCATGATATGTTGCCATTTGCTTTACATGGGTATCGCACTTCAGTACGCACTTCAATAGGGGCAACCCCTTTCTCTTTAGTGTACGGCATGGAAGCAGTGTTCCCCGTGGAAGTTGAAATTCCATAATGAGAGTCCTCATGGAGGCTAAGTTATCTGAGGCTGAATGGTGTCAAAGAAGATACGATTAGTTAAACTTAATCCAAGAAAAACGTATGACCGCTTTGTGTCATGGACAGTTGTATCAAAGAAGGATGAAGGAAGCCTCCGACAAAAAGGTTCGACCTCGTGAATCTCAAGAAGGCGACCTCGTGCTTAAAAATGTTTTTCCTTTTCAACTAGATTCTAGGGGAAAATGGACTCCTAATTAAGAAGGCCCATACATCGTCAAAAGAAGCTTTTCTGGCGGTGCTATGACTCTCACGATCATGGATGGTGATGAACTCTCGCATCTTGTAAATGCTGATGCAGTCAAGAAATACTTTGTCTAAAAGATAAAAGAACAGCTCGGTAAGTTGAAAACCCGAAAAGGGAGGCTTAGGCAAAAATGAGCGTCTCGGTGGACTAAAAACCTAAAAACGCGGTCCAGGTAAAAATTAGAGACAATAAACAGAAATTTATCCTGGTAGATTGAAAACATGAAAAGGAAATCTAGGCAAAAATTAAGGATCAAAATGACAAAGTAAATGCATCAGTCCATACTTCGTCAATCTAAAGAATCTTCCATCAACGGATCTTCAATCAAATCTTTTGAAGCAACCAGCACAGTTGGGATTCAAAGTTGTTAGGGAAAATAGCATTTATTGCTTTCAATGTAGCCTTTTCCTAATATATTACCATTTCCAACTTTTGTAAATAGTCCATGGAATCACGCCTTTGGCTGATTACCATTCTATCAATAAAATTTGAGCCCTGTGCCCATTTGTTTGCAATTCTTGCTTTATTCTGTTTTGCAAAATAACGCTTTTTCTTGTGAAAATCACTTTTGAAACTAAAAAAAGGTTTTAAATGAATTTTTACTTCAAAACTTTTGGAATAAAAGCGAAAATTTCCTTCGAACTGTGAACACAGAAGGAATGTCAACAGTTATCTCCATGAGTGTTTCAACCTCTGAAAGGTAAAAAATTGATGAGAAGTTTTCTCTTCCCCAAAAGAGATCATCAAAGACGATATTCTTATCAGAAAAAGAATCCCCAACAGGGTTGCCGGTAAAAGTTCTTTTCCCCAGAAAAGCTTAAAACATGCAACACTGATTCATCATCAGTAACATCTACACCATTGCAGAAGATTTTGCGAAGTATTTGATTGAACTGTGACGTAGTCCTTTTCCAAATACGTCTTTATTGTCTTGTCAAGTATCGTCAACATGCATATGACATTCATGACATTAATTATTCATACATAATTGCATCATTAATGCATTCTTGCATTTCTCAATGTTCGCTTCAATATCACTTGTTTAGGTTGCATTTATTCCCAAAAAAAACAAGTATAGGTGTGTCATCTCTCCAGTAGAATATCCCCAAGCAGAAAGATAACATTATTTTCTCTAGTTCCCCAATCAAGATCATTCCTCATTGGGTACAAAATCTTGATTGACCATTTCTTTCTAGTTAATTCCTGGATAGGACCTCGTCTCTAACCAATTCAGGTCTAGATTTCACAAAAAATCTACTTGCAAACAATATGCAATAGCCTCGTTATTCGAGCCGCTTATTTCCTTTTCATCTTTGAACTTATCATAAAACGATTGTTCTTCTTAACAAGTGCAATCATGAAAGTTCAAGAAATCCCTACAGTTGTCTTTCTCTCTAAAAAACTTATATCTTTACAATCAAAATGCCCGCATCTTCTCAAAAAGATCCCCGACACGATTGTAACTGTGAAAATAGAAACTCATTTGAGATCTGTTTCCATCATTGTTTGTTATTCACAAGGCTGAATACTTAGTAAAAATGTCTAAAGAATTACCTTATTATAGTTATCACTTTGTTGATAATTGGTAATATCTTCAGAAACTCATACCATTTACCATCACAAGGATGATAATCGGTAATGAGTCTTTATTCCAAATTACCATAAACTATCACTAGGATGATAATTGGTAGTGTCATCTTTAATTACCTTAAACATTGTCACAAGGCTTACATAAGGTAATCTCCTTGTTTCCCAAAGCGAAACAAATATTCACTTCCTCAGTGAAACTATTTTCCCAGTGATACATATACTTGTTTCCCAACAAAAAAGATTCTTCTTTCTTAGAAAGATTGATGCATCCTCACAAATGTTTTCCCCAGCATGTTACTCTTTGGTACTTTCTAGGTAAAATTTATGCAATCACTTTGCATCAATCGCATTTTTTGGTATCTTAGGTCCAAAATTTGCGTATTCTGATATTTAAGTCTCTTCACACCTATCGAGACGAAGATTTTCATCTTCATATCTCAAGTTGAAGAAACTTAAATAGTGAATTCTGCCATACCCCAATTTTTGACCTAAGATACCATATCATATCATTCACATATGCATCATTGCATCACTAACAATTTCAGAACAAGATAGATCGTGTGTGTGCTCCTGAAGCCAAATTAGGGTTTTGATCAAATTTTCATTTGTTCAAGATATGATCAAATTAGGGTTTGAGTCTCCACTCACCTCAAATTATCTATATTCATCAATCATCAACATTTTATCTTCAAATTCCTATCATTTCCTCAAGATCTATCTTGAATCGACCAATTAGGGTTTTGATCGAGGAAGGTGTATCATTAACTCTTTGCTCAATGAATGACCTAATTGCTTGGAGATTGATCTTAAAACAATAAATGCAACATCTTGACCTAATTTCTTAGTTCAAAACATCTCAATATCATGATTGATTCTCAAAGAAATTATGAATCACTGATGAAAATTCAACTGTTCAAAAAAGTCAAACTTTGAGTTTTTGGTCAACTTTTTCAAATCCAAATTTTTTTCAATCATAAAATCATTTCAAATTATCCATCATGATCATAAAAAATAAAAATGTGTGAAAAAGTCAACAAAAAGTCAAGATTTAAATTTTTTCTAACACTTAGAAAAAATTTCAAGTGTTAAAAACATGGTTTTTCATCACTTTCATGACCATTTTTCACCTAAATCCATTTTGATTCAAGAAAAATTCAAAACATGAAAGTTTTAGATCTTGTTACAAGCTTTCCAAAATTTCCAAGAACTTGGAAATTTTTTTTGTGTAGCTAGGGTTTTGAAATTGAAACATAATGGTCCATAACCATGATTTTCAAGTCATTTTCCAAGATTACAAGTCATTTTTCACAAATTCTTCCTTCTAGAAGCCTTGTCACCATTAAGAGATAGATTTTAACTTGAAATATATAATTGTAATGATTGAGAGAGGATTAGATCAAGTGTGATTTTTAACCATGGTTAAAGAAGTTAACCATGTGCATTAAATGCAAAATTTCCTTTCTTACCCTTTAAGGCAAGTTGTTAATTTTCAAGTCAATCCTTGCCCTTGCTATTCAGCAATCCTTACCTATAAATAGAGGTCACTTCTTCATTCAAAATCACACAAAAGCATCATAAACCAAGCTTTCCTTCTTTCTTTCTTGTTTTTCAAGTTTCAAGTTTTTAAGTGGGAGAATTTGCAAATTCCAAGCCTTGCAATTTCTGAGCAATCTTATGCTTCAAATGCTTTCTAAACATCATTAGAAAGTTTTTAGGATCCTTAAGCCATCCCAAAAATAATCCAAAGTCAGAAATCATTTCCAAATTTCATGTATGCACATATTGAGCCATAACATCCAAATTTCCATTTCACTCGTGCATATTCTAAATTTCCACTTCAAACACCTTCCATACACTTCATATAAGTGATCCAAGTACTCATCACTGACTTGTAACATCTCCAACACCAAATTCGAAACTCACTCCAAGTGGCTGCATTTGGACTTGGGTGAAACGATACAGGCCATTTCAATCCAAGCTAACATCGAGATACCTTACATAGGGTCCAGGGAAGCTATAGCAATCATCAAACAACTTATGGAAACACTCTAAGCAAGAATCTGATTCTCACTTGAAGAGGTAAGTTGCTCAACTTTTAACTCTTTAATTTTTTCATTCCAGCTCAAATATCGTTGTGCCATTTTGTTTATGCACCTTTACTGAGTAATAACCCTCAATCAATTGCACAAATCATGGTCCATACACGATTTCATATTGATTTGTTAGAATTAGGTTTTTCGTGTTCTTGCGAAAATTCATCATCTTAAGCTCAACATAAATGAAATTAATTGTCACCATCATGTTCCTGGGCTCAAAATGATCAAGTTTGATGTTTACATCTTCTGATTTCATTAAGAAACGAGCGAGTTATGGATCAATGATCATTGAGGAAGAAGATGAACAATACGCACGTTTTTCTGTTTTTTTTTTCAAATTCAAATAATTTGTTTATAATATAATTATATGGAGTGAAATAAATAAACGGATGTATAGACAACCCAGTGGTAGTCAGCGCGCTTTTCATGTCCTTGCCATGCCATAGGTCCAGGGTTTGAATCCCCCTGAGACCTTTTGTTGTTTCAAACTTTCATATTTTCTTCACTTTTCAACTATTTTCAAAACTGATTTTCACAACTTGATTTCAAATATATTTTTATGAAGGCGTGTTACTAACAAGCCACGCATGTGGCCCAGTGGTTAAATATTTCACCTTTCAAAGTCAGGTCATCGGTTCAAACCTCCTTAGGACCAAATCAAATTTTTATCACTTGTTTTCTTCACATTTTCTATCAAACTTCAACATTTTTAAAAACCAATCAGAACTTCTCATTTTGAGATATTTTTTGCACACTTGTCATTTAATATACCTATTTTATGATTGTCAAAAAAATACAAAAATATTTTCTTTTTGATATATTTTTATTACGTTAAAATGAGACGTTTTTAAGTATTTAAATACTTTTCAAAAATGTTTTTCTTTCCGATTTTTAAACCTAATCATTTTCAAAACTTCTTGTGAATATTCTTCACTTTTCAAAATCATTTCAAACTTTAAAAAACATTTTAAATTTACACACCTCTTTTCAATGATCGATTCGATTTATCTTTGAAAATACAAATCGAACTAGGTTTTTCCTTTGAAATTCTTTCGAACTCAAAATCAAATTGATCATGGGCCTCCCTCACGGTGTAAGTCCCAACCCTCCTATGTACATATTTATTTCCTTGTACATATCATCCCTTTTTATGTACATATTTAGTTCCTTCTACATATCCACCATTTTGTGTACATATTCAATCATCTTTGTAAATATTCAAGTATAACAAACTTCATTTGTTTGTTTTCATCCGCTTGTTTATACACCGATTCCATTGGTATTAAGAGGAGCATTATTCCCGGTGAAACTACTCTTAAACCAACGGGCCTCCCTTAATGTATAAGTCCCAACTCCTTTGTATATATCCAAGTATACCAGCTTATCCGCTTATTTTAAAACACTTGTTTATATTTTCACACATCATTTGCATATATCCAAGTTACACTTGCTTTAATTGCTTATTTTATACACTTGTTTATATATTTCCTTCATAAACTCCTGTGAATGCACACACACACTTTGTCATATATACTTGTTCATTTATGTCATTACAACTAGTATAACAACTAGGTTCCCCATAGCCTCCTCTTGGGATTTGTACAAGATAACTCATTTGTTGAGTTAGCCTCCCCTTGGGCTTCGTACAAAAGAACTCCCCTATTGAGTTAGCCTTCCCTTGGGCTTCGTACAAAAGAACTCTCTCGTTGAGTTTATCCTTCTCTTGGGCATCATACAAGAAAGATATCTGGAAATCTCTAACAACCTCCTATTGGGCTTCCAATACAAAGAAACACCTCCGCTAGGATAGAACCCTAAGAGTATGATTTCCCGGTGAAATCACTCTTGAATCTTAAGAGGATGGTTTCCTGGTGAAATCACTCTTAAAGCCAAGCCAGCCATATCCTATAGCTTTCTCTAGAGCTTCATACAAGGACCATCGATGACCCTCGATGTCCCTCGGTATGCCTCCTCTTGGACTTACAATACAAGGACCCTAGGCTTCTTAAAAGCACGCCCTTAATCAATAATCAATTTCTCCTAGATATTTAGACATGTATCATCTCTATGGAAGAAGTATCTCATCTATAGCATCAAATACAAATCAAACTTTTTCAAAATCAACATCTTTTCCAAACACTTTTTTCAAACAAAACATCTTTTAATCGTATGTGGTAACGCTTGTACACTCAAGCAAAACGCCCAATGCTTACAATGAAAGATTCAAACATTTTTCAAACATCTTTCTTAACTTGTAAGTGGTAACGCTTGTACACTCAAGCAAAACACCCAATGCTTACAATGAAAGATTTAATCAATCAAATTTCAAAAATGTATGTGATGAAATAGATTAGATACATTTTTCATTAAGATGAAATTTGTCTTTTTCTCTTAAAAAATCACCCTTTTCTTCCACTGGCATAAGTGGGAACTGCGATTGCTCTGACTTTCTCAACCTCCCTTTGAGAATACGTAGGCACAAGGTCTCACCCTTGGCGAGCATACTTATTTCTCCCTCAAACCAAACAAACCCTATCCCTTAGATACAAGCTACAAATGCTCTGATTCCCACTAGGGGATATGTATGCAGAGGATCCCAATGATCTTTACGAGCATAATAATTATAACAAAACTTAGGATCCTGCCTAACCTACCTTTCTTAAATCCCAAAGGAGAAACTTTCCCGAAATAGCATAGCAAATAAAACACACAAACATACATAATATACATAAAAAGTTCCTATAGAAAACTATAGATATATAGGGTGATAATACCTTCCCTTTATATAACCAACCCCCTTACCCCGGTCTCTCCCCAATGTGTTGCGTCTAGTTCACGCTAGTCGCATCACATATCATATTTAGGGTATTTTAGATTTCCTCTTTTCCATCTTCTTTTCTTGTTTGGAAACAATAAAGGTTGTTGCTCGTGGCATCTTTTAAAACAAAAAATCAAAAGAGTAAATCGTTTTGAGCCTGATATTGGAATTCTGATTTGATTCCCTCGTTCATCACTTTCTACCGCGAACATACACTACATGCCATGCGAGCTTCTTCTTTAAGGTGATTTTCACGCGCCAAACTGGCTTCAATATTTCTTAACGCAGCCTACAACTCTCAAATTTGATCGGTAAGAGTTACCCTCAAGTCTACTTTTTCTTTGATAGCCCGCTCTTCATCTGAGTACGCTTGTCCTCGTTGTTGTTCCACTTCGGCGAGCCTATGATGGAATTCACTTAATTCAAAATTAGCTACATCTAAATTCTTCTTCACATTGAACTTCGCATTTCTTTCTTTTTCAACTTGCTGTTGACTTTTTAAGAGCTCAGCATCTCTTCCTTTGAGGCTTTACCTCAAATCATCTATTTCACGGGCAACACTAGTAAGGGATTCCTGTTGTCGTCCTTCCTCAGCTTTCATCTCTGAAATGGTGGCCTTGAGATTGTTGAATTCCTCAATAGGAACATGAGTGAGCTCAAGTTCTGGCACATCAAAATTAATGTCCACATCAAATGGCAACTTTACTTCTGCTACTCTTCTAAGTATCCATGGCCTATAAGGTTTGTTGTCGACACTTTCTCTTTTTCTAAGCTCTTTACCCTTTTGATGGACCTGGGTCCAAGCTTTCTGAATCTGTTTTAACAAACCAGGGCTTTCTTTCCCAAAGTCTAGTAGATGAACTCTTTCAGAAATTTTTCTTTCGGCACAGTTTCCATAGGACAACCAGGTTGCTTGAGAACCAACCTAGGATTATAATTGATACAGTCTTGAGATCCGATTAAAGGAACATTGGGGAAATCTCCACAGTGAGTGATGACCTCCCATGTGTATCAACTTGGCGAATACCAGAAAATACCACTAGCAGTGAGAGAAGCCAACTTCTGAGACCAAATCAGATTTTCTAATATTTTAACCCAGGGCCCTCGTTGAGGAATATGGGACTTCAACCATAAGTAGAGTAAAACGGAGAAACACATTACAACTCCCATATTTTTCTCATATCGGGTATGAATGTAGACTAATTGCGGGTTGACTTATGTAATCATCGTCATTTCTAGGAAACAAAACCACCCCAAATATTAGTAAGGCTAAAACAGCGCTGAATGACATCCAATATGCTTCAGATACTGCCAACTCTTCATCTCTTTTTCCAAGATTCTCCTGGAAATTCCTTTTTTCCACTAACTTCGATCCCACTTCTCTGACAGGGAGATGTAGGGGAGATGCTACGTCAATCGCATCCAAATTTTCCCCTAACTTAGTAAAAGGAATACCATCTTTCAAAGGCCAATTCAACAACCTTTCAAACTCTTCAATCGTCGGAACCAACTGAAAATCTTGAAACGTGAAGCACCATAGAGGATCATCAAAAAACTTTGCTAGGGATTTTAAGGCATCATGGTCAACTATAGTATCTAATAGTTCCAAAATCCACTTATATCTAGTGTGAAAATTGTTCAGCCGGGCTTGCTTCACTTTCTCCTTAAGCTTCAACATAGTCCGAGTGTCAGGAATCTTAAACTTGAGATGAGGGTTGTTCTTTTTGATTGAATCCATGTGTGATCTGATTACTTGTACGACCAAGTCTTTTTAAAGCTCCCTGTAAATTAAAAACAATATGCTAAGAGTAAATTATTGATGCAAAATGTAATGCAAAAGTTTAAGATGGAATCTGGTAAATAGTGTAACAGTATATCACATGATGGGTCACATGATGGTCGGACATGGTTTTGACGTCTACCCAACAATCCCCCATACAGGATGGTTCTAATGTTTTTTACTAAATATTTCTCAGAGTCTCAGATCCCTTTTTTTTAAAAATATTATCATCACGCAAACGAACCACGTGACGATAGTATTTCCAAAAGTATGCTCCAGGAAACGGTTCTTAAAGGGATACTCAAAATCCTTTATTTGAGCGGTCGGTCTCAGTTTGGATATCCTAAAATACTTAGAGTTATAGGCCCTTTGTCAAAAAATTGTCGTCCCGCGCTAGCGTGCGGTGCAACAACTTCCTTAAAAAAACCAACTCCTAGTTGGGTCTTCACGTCGATTCAAAAGACACAAATGTCTAGTGGACCTAAGCTACGCAACCACTCTAACTTAATGTTACCTAAAAGCATGGATATTGGGCTTACCTATGAATTATAACCAATAAGTTCCTAACACAATAATATATATCATCAGGATAAAATATAAAGCGTAAAGAAATAATAAGCAATGAACAATAAAAAACATTAAGAAGTAAGCAATAAAAAAACACACAAACACGCGAATAACTAGACTAGGGTAGACTCTTAGTCATTCCCCAGTGAAGTCGCCAGCTGTGATAACTAGTTTTTTCATCGGTTATTTTAAAACAATGAAGTTGCGACCTAATTTTATTTGTTCCAAAGGAACGGGAAAATATAGATAAAACCCGCGAAGAAGGATAAGGCGGTCTACGAGACCAAAATAATGGATTCGGGAGTCGGTTATGTAAGGGGAAGGTATTAGCACCCCTCACATACATCGTACTCGATGGGAACCGTTTAGTTCTTGAGTGTTTAAGTATGTTTATTGCAATTTTTTAGAGGAAGAAGGAAGGGGTTTGTTTATTATTATTTTGAGTTTGTCGCAGTTTTGTAACCTTATGCCTACGTATTCCCTCGTGCAATGGAAAAGTCAAAACTCCGCAGTTCTTCTTGAAAATGTTTAAGTTGGTTGTGTTGATTTTATAAGAAAAATCTTGCATTAGACATTTCAAATGCTTGAACTTTTGACTTGTTTAGTTTGTTTGAAAAGCTAATTCTCCGTTCGTATTTGGAATGTTTATTACACATGTTTTGTAAGAAAAGAGTTTGATGTTTGCATATGAGCGAAAAAAATATTTGAGTGAATTGAATTGATTTTTAAGTGGGTGAAAAGTACCAAACAATAAGACTAGCGTCCTACGATTCAAATACTAGAAACCAGAGGAGCTCAATGCTCAACGAGTCGTCTATCATCCCAAAAAAAATTCTTATGAAAAAAGTGAAGTGAAACAAAGTTCACATTATTAAGAGTCTTTAAACAATTGGTCTAGCGTCCAACGATTTAAAGACTCGGAGTTCATTTGGCACTAGTTTTTTAAACAATTGATCTAATGACCAACGATTTAAATACTCGAAATTTATTGTGAAAAAAGAATTTTTGTAAAGGCACTCGACGTTGGATCGAGTGTTTGTAACTTTTTAATTTATGAAAGTGTTTTGGGGTTTGGTTTATGGACAAAGAGAATTTGAATTGGGTTATGATTAATCAAGTATATGGACTTAATTAATCTCGTGAGGATAGGTGCTCTTACCCCTAACTATGAAACCCTTGGGCATGGATAATTGGTATGTGGACCAAATTATCGGGGTTATGATTAATTGGTGCAAACTAGGGCTCTGATTAATCTTGTGAGAATGGCCATGCCCATTCCCAACAATGAGACCCTTTATAAATTTGACATATGAGCCAAGAGAGAAAATTGAATTGATTGTATCAAGTGTGTGTGGTGTACAATGGTGAATAATCATACACGCGTACAAGAGGCGAGTAAAGTAATTAAGCACACAATACACGTCTAAATTCTTAAATAATTATTAGAATAGATATTTTTATTGGATAAAGATCAATTAATAATTTAATCGATAATTATCAAATAAA
This sequence comes from Vicia sativa, assembly GCA_021764765.1. Taxonomy (NCBI): domain Eukaryota; kingdom Viridiplantae; phylum Streptophyta; class Magnoliopsida; order Fabales; family Fabaceae; genus Vicia; species Vicia sativa. Next base: position 264,262,855 of record CM038793.1, on the reverse strand, counting down.
AACTATCATGAAACTAATTATTTAATACATCAACACAATTTATTTTCATAATTAATTAAAATAAATAGATAGGAGAGTTAAAAATAGGCCTGTTTTGAAGTAATTCTTGGGGGTATTAATAAGAAGTCCAACAAGAAATTTCAGCCCTAAAAAAAGGGAAGCCTAATAACTCCTGATAATCTAGCGTGCGTAGCTTCTGATGGTGCACCATAGATAGGAAATTTGGCGCGTTAGATAATGGTATGAATAATGGATCTCATGAGGACCGTCAAATGATGAGATAAATATCAAATCTAATGATGATCAGGGGCAGAAAGTGCGCAGGTACCTAGTAAGGGCATGCGTACATGGAAACACACATGAGGGATTAAGGGTGGTGACACTTGTCACCACCATGTTAAGACAACACTTGAATGTTAATTAGCACAAAGTGATTAATTAATTAAAAAATGACAGAAAGGGAAAAAAATCCAAAACATAATTCTTGTTCTCTTTCTCTCTCTATACTCGGATGCTCTCTCTTCTCTCTACCTTCATCCTCGTCGGAGATGAAGCCTTGGCTGCACCTGAAGTTGCCTCACTGTGGGGACGGTGGCGGCGATGCTCCTATTTCAAAAAAAATTGATATTCTAATTCCTATCTTCATTCTCGTTCCTAATCGTTGCTTTATTTTTTTTAGATTTCTCATGGATTTTCCTAGATCTAAAAGGGGAAAAGTGAAACCCTAGTTTTGTTTTTTTCAAAAAAACGGCGGTGATGGTGACGGTTAAAGCTAATGAAAAGAAAAGAGAAAGAGGTTGGAGCCTTTGTCTCTTCAGTGGGGCGATTCGTAACCTTTCTTTGGTTCTTCACGGTGAGATCTCTCTAATTTGTATGCTTTTCTTCTTCTTTATATTTCTCGATCTAAAGGGTTTTTGTTTAGGAAAATGATGAGGAAAAAATTAGGGTTTCGGTATCTGATGCTTATTGTTCTTGCTGCGATTGGTTTTTGTATTTTTGTGTTTTATTTTTGGACTCAAGAGTTTTTTCTTTGTTGGGGGTCTGTTGTTGCGGTCGTTTCTGGAACTTTGTGAACAGTAGTCCTTCATTGAACTATGTGCTATGAATACTTTTATAATGTAATAATTAGGGTTCACTGTGTTTGGATTTTTCTGAGGTTTGAATAACATGTCTAATTAAGTTTTTTGTGTTTGGGCTCATCACGTTTTCTGATTTCAATCCGCGGCCTTGTTGGTGAAACTGGACTTTATTGTGGTGAATTCTTTTTTGAGTTTTTGTTACAATTTTCTGATATTTTGCTTATTGTTGGGCTGGAAGTTGTAGTTAGTTACTGCATTATGATGTTTTTCTGAGTTTCACTGCAGTAATCGCTTCTTGTACCTCTCTTTGTGAACCAAAGTGAAATGCCTTTTTTCTTGTGTATTTTGTTTTGTGATTCGCAATAGCGGTGGTTTAGCTGATGACTTGAATTTTTTATATTTGTGAAGCAGCAATAGCTACGAGGCTTTGAGAAAATTCTTTGTGGAATTCACTTTAGTAACTATGATGAATCTTTCTGAGTTATCTTTTTCACACCTCCCTTTGTGAACCAAATTTCTTGTGATTTGCAATGTGAGGAATAGGCCAATGATCGAAAAATCTAATTTTGTTGAGGCTTTGTATTGCTTGCACATGATGGGACCCAAACCTTGAATTCTGATTCTTGCCATGAATCCCTAATGATGATCTTGAAAACTCTTTGAAATATTCTTGTTTATATGTTTAATTTTTATGTTGCTAACCACTTCCTTATTTCTTTGTTTCATGAACTATGATGAGCGGGTGGCAAAGGCAAGTTCGAAAATGAAGAATTCATGGCTTAACATAAAGTTAGGAGGTATTTGAAGTTGTAGAAGAATTCTTGGATGGAACTTGAAGAAAAGAATATGAAGACCTTCTTACTAGAAAAACCTAGGACTTAGGATAAGAACCATTCAAATTTTGTTTTGTAAAGACTTAGAACTTGTATTTTTTTTAATTTTGAGACTTAAAGACTTATAATAAGTATATTCAAATTTACTTGTAAACTTGAATAGCCATGAAGCTTTGTTGTAACCTTAGATTCTTGAGCATGAATGAGAAGAGACATTTTTGAACATTTTAACTTGAAAGTTTGGCATAAACCTTAGGTGTACAAAGTTTGTCAAGTAAGAATTAAAACTCTAACTTTTGAAACTTAATCAAACAACAAGAGTTATGTTCTTGCAACCTTAAAGTATTTGGCCATAAAGCTTGTATTGATGTAAAATTGGTCTTGTAGCATGATAAAGTAGCTTGAAGTTTAAAATTTGAATTTTTGTAACTATAAATTTCTAACAATATAATTCAATTACTCTTGAAAAGCAATTTGAGAATAGGCATAATAGAATATCCTTCGTAAAAATTTTCCTTATAGCGATTTATGATATAAGGAAATCCTTGGATATTTGAAATCTTTGTATCATGAGCTCGTATCTTAAACCTGTTTGAAGAAAAAAAATTCAAAATTCTTGTGAATGGGCTTCACTAATCCAAATTCAAATCAACTAAACCCACATTTATTTCAAATTTTAAAATCAAAACATAAGATAAGATCCTTATTGAAAACAAGTAGTTTCCCCAAAATCAAGACCACACTCTTCATTAAGCTTCATCATGAGCCAAATAATGGAATGATGTCCGCTTGTAAATGTCATTAAAGATATAATTTCTTTCTCAAACAATGAAAACCAACAAGATATTCATTCTTTCTAAAATTTATATCCAAAACTTAACCCACAAGCAACCCCTGGGTATCTTATCCTTGAGTTCAATACCCCTTTAAAAAGAAATCCATTTGACTTAAATTGGCATATTGACGAAGTTCATTATTCTGGTGAATTCAATCATCTGATAAAACGATAGACATATTGAGATATCCTGAAACACGAGAATTCCTTGTAACTTGAATGAGTAGAGGAAAAGACTATATCGGATCCTTCTTACACAAACATCTTCTATAACTTGCAGAAGAACCAATAGAATGCACCTTGATCCTATATTATTGAATTAATAATGTGAAAGAATATGCATGCTAGAGAAACATAAGCCAATTGGGGTTGAGATGAAGAGGTTAAATTTTGGGGTGCAACATCAGGCTTCTTCTATATCTTCTGATGAGTTATACCCCATGGATTCACTTGGAGATCAGAAATTAGCTGCTGACGAGCAAAGCAAACTCACGAACCCAATATTATGGATGAGATCCACTACTTAATTCAAGAATTGAAGGAGATACCATAGGATATGGAGAAAAATAACAGCTTCTGTCGCAAGAAACATATATCAGGTTACTTTCCTTTGTTGACGTTGTCTTCCAAGTTTCCATAACCAAACTCAATTGAGTCTTCAACTGATGGTTTTCCTCCTTTAGGAGTCCCTGACCATAGATCAACGTTTGCAGCTTGCATATCCATCATAAACATCCCTATCTAGTTTTTCAATTCATCCAATTCGCCCACGAAGTTGCTACATTAATTAATTATGATCACGGAGCGATGAAAAATCAATATTAGTAACTCTGAAGAGAAAATACCATATATGAATAAAAGATATCCCCAACTTCGAGTACCTACTATGGATGCCTGAAATGAATGCATATGCAGGTTAGATATATACACATGTATTTTTTTCTGACATTTCTTTTGGAAAAATAAACATGCTATGATGCAAGTTCATTTACCATAGATTCGAAAGTTCAGCACAACAACGGGTAACACATGTACAATCGGATGACATTTGTACAATCCTCTGGATAACTGCTAGATAATCCCTGAACAAAGTGAAGATGTCGGGATCAAAGGTTCGGCACAAATTCAAGATACCATAGAAAATATCAAAGAACCAAGTGTTATGGAACCAAGTATCAAAGAACTACACGGTCACCAACAAAATTGAATGTCACCGAAGGAACAATATAATCACCATCAGAATAAATAGTCACCATCTGAACATGGTCACCAACAAAAAACACCAATCACCATCATTACCTGTTAAAAATATGTTCCCTCCCCACTCACGGGTGAAACTAAGGTATGGATAAGGCAAAGGTAACTCACAGGATCAAGTCCGCCCGGAAACACTATCATCGTAACACCTACGTGATGACGATAGCACCCCGTATGAGCTTCACCTGAAGCATAGACGACATGGCCGCACTACTAGTTCTGACATCCATAGTCGTCATGTTCCACTCTAGTCCTATGTGTTCCTATGCTCAAACATTGGCTTGGGTATTGGGCCTTTTACCTCATAGTAACTCCCACCCAATAAGGAAACATTAATCCAGTACAACAAATACAGTATATGAAAGCGATAAAATGCCATATAGGATGAAATGCACAACATAATAATTAATGGTGCAATAAATCAAGTAAATAAGTAAACACTCAATAGAAAAGAAAATAAAAGCTAGGATTGACTCCATGACAGACTAGAATTTGTTCATGATTCCCTAGTGAAGTCGCCAGCTGAAACTACTGGTGAAATCGTCTGATAGAATATCAATGATGTCACCATCAAACTTAGTTTATCCCAAGATAGGAAAGGTAAACATCGAGTAAACCTGAGAGGGAAAAATCTTGGCATTTCGACCAAGAGATCGGGTAAGGGAATCAGTTACACAAGGGGAAGCTGTTAGCACCCCACATGCCCGTAGTACTCTACGGTATCCACTTCTATTTTCTATCTAAAGAATGTGGGTATCTATGTACATCTTATTCCTTAGCTAAAATGAATGAATGAAAAGTATTATGTACAAAAAGAAAGGTTTTATTTAGTGTGCTTTTTGCGGTTGCGAACCTTTAGTGCCAACGTACCCAATTCGTGCCTATGTAGTTATCCTCAAAAAATTTGGTGGGTTGCAATGTTTTTTATGAGTAATATCATTTCACATCCTTGCGATTAGGATTACAATTCGTGCTTGACGTTGCAGCTTATCAAAAGACTCATGCTCGGTCGCTGGCACACTTAGTAATTCACTTGGATTTCAAAGGAACACCCTTATCGAAAAGGCTTTCATAGAAAAAGTTTCGAAGATAAAATGATTTGAAGTTGGTGGATTATTTTTACCTTGGAGAAAGGATTTAAGTTTTATTAAGCATGTTTTGAAATTTGATAAAGAGTTTTAGTCTTAATATGCAAAAGGGGAAGAAAAACATCTAAGGGGAACTATCTATCTCTATCCCTAATGTTATCATACAATGGTGGCCCTAACTTAAGGATGAAATTTGAACATCTACCTATGTTAACATACATGGATGACTATCCTAATGTCTAAGCTCGAAATCTACCGTAATCGAGTGGTCTTATGGGGGAAAACTATCCTAATGACCACCTTGGTTGAAGAACCAGGTGATCCAAAGGGAGGAAGCAAACAAGTGCTTTAGAAAATGCACACAAACAATGCTATTCACAATCAAATGCGGGGAGGATAGGGGAAACATGAGAGGGCTTTAGTCGAAACAAACAAGCCTTATGGTTGGAGATAATGTCCATGCCTTGGGATCATGTCACCAAGTGGGAATAGTACATGAATATAATGAGAGTGTCAGTGCCAGCCAGCGCGATCTCTTGACAAAGCGTGGTGGGTCAGAAAAGGGGACCTCAATCCACGAGACAAACTCGATAACACAGAAAGCATCGCGATGCGTATGATCTAGGGATGACAAGGATAAAAGTGCGGGGGTCGACTACAAACCCTTTCCCTTTGCCTTCTCTTTGAGGACTTATCATAGGGGTATGGGAATGGGGCACCTTATCTAAGGTCTTTAGCACAAAATATAAACACACGTGCAGGAATACCTACTACTAATGTAGGATTTTAAACAAACCAAACCCAAGTAGCAAACTAAATGAGGATTTCCCTAAACAGGTCTCTAAATAAACTAGAGGGGTTCCTGACACGGAGACCCCTGTCATGCATCTCTATTCCTACTTCTCATGGAAGGAAATCGATAAAATCCCCTACTTATCATGATCTCTAGAAAGCGGTAATAGAATGCAAAAAAAGAGTATGATAAAATACTGAACGGATGTAACTCTGCAATAGCTATAACAATAGCAAAGAAACCTAGAAAACTTCGTAAATAGCTGTCATCAACAAAGAAAGTTCGGTAAGCAATGCGTCGAAGCATCAATAAGCAAGGTCGGAATGTGTGACGGACACATCCGAATATCAATAAAAAAACTTGCACCGAATAACCACCCAAGCAATGCAGACAAATAATGTGCACACGACGTATACACAAGTCAAGGGATATGTGGCGGGCATATCCAAGCCAATCAAAAACCTACACAATGTACATTAACCAATGTACTACGACAAATGAAATATGTATCAACACATCCATTCAACAAAAGCCTGCACTAATACATTAACCAAAGTATAACGGCCATCGGAATGTGTGTCGATACACCCGAATAGCAAACCTGCACAAAATACATTAACCAATATATAACATCTAACATAATGTTTTTCGACACATCCGTGATAAAACACCTGCACAAAATTATTTATGCGAAAATAATATGGAGCAACAAAATAGAAGCTTGTGTATCAAACGCAAAATCAGACTACAAATCTATATCTAAACAAGTTTTCGATCACAAAATCAAGCAATAATTATGTAATCAGAAACTACGTCAAAGTACCTTGCATAATTCACAAACATGTAAAAAATAACAGTGAAAATATGTACTAGAAAGAGTAGAAGAAATCTTGGAGAAAGCATGGCATTTGAGCAAAAAAAGAAAAAAAAAGATTTTCTGTTTCAGTGAGGTAACCGGTTACCTCAGAATGGTAACCAATTACTTCATCCAAAACTTGCAGAATTAGGTCATTGACTTAGTGAGGTAATTGGTTACCTCAGAATGGTAATTAGTTACTTCAGCAAAAAATTGCAAAAAACAGTAACTCTGTCAATTGAGGTAACTTGTTACCATCCTAAGGTAACCGGTTACTTCAGCAAAAATCTGAAATTTTTCAATGTGAAAATGGTGAGGTAGCTAGTTACCGTCCTAAGGTAACCGGATACTTCGCTGAAGCAGAGGCTTATTTTTGCATTTTTAAGCATGGTAACATGGTTTAAGTCTTTAATCGAGCACCTAAACTACACCTATCAACACATAGTTTTGTATATGATTCAAGGCTTGGTTCCAATGCTAATCTTATACAAATTAAGATTTCACATCTACAATTCAATAAACATAAAAAATTAACGAATTGAATAAGCATTTTTTATAAGAAAATCAATTAACCAAGAAGTGCTTTTATCATCCAATTCCAGATTTCACCATTATGATCACATCAAATCAAAATTCCTCAACCTAATCCATAATATAAATTCAATTCCTCAATCAATTCTCGATTTAATTATCAATTCTAGAAAAGTGCTTATTCAAGAATCAATTATGCAAAAGTGCATAAATCAAGAAATCTTACTATCGAAACAAAGTGGAGATTGAGAAGAAGAGATCGCCAATGTTGAATCCAAGATTGGAGGAGATAATAAGGAGATAGATAGGTGCGAAAATCAAGGACAGGGAGAGAAAAACTTCAACTCTTGGTCAAATTCTTGATGAGATTCTTGAATGTTCTTGAGAAACTTGATAAAAGTTGAATTTGATCCTTGAGCAACTTGAGAGAAAGTAGAAAAGTATTTGAGTTGAAACTTGACAAATGACTCTCCACCCCCAAGTTATGAGAGCAAAATTGATGTATACTAGGAAAAATTTGCCTCGTGTGAATTAGACTCAAAATTTGGCCCAAATTGGTTTTATCCGAATAATTTTCGTCCACATCACCAAACCTCGTGATCCGTGTGGAATTTGAAATTGGGCTCAACACGAAAAATGTCCAAAACAAAATTTCATGCGCGTAGACAAAATTTCAGCTCTACCGGACAAACAGTTAAGGAGATATGAATTTTTGAAGTTTCAGGTGACGCTGAAAATATTTGAGACATGCAAAATTTTTATTGCACAACCTGGGGAAAACACCCCGAACTATGACCTTATGGTCAAAATTCGAACTCAAGATATGAACGAAAATCAAAGCCAACGAAATTTGTGAGTTATGAAAATTGTCAGTCTCGTCGCGATCGAATAAAAATGAGTGAGATATGATGTTTTTAACCTTGCGAGTCAGACGAATTAATGTCTGATTCAGCGCAAATACGTCTTTAAAGATTAAAATTCTGGTATTGATCCATGAAGAATTAGTTCTCGACCTGAGAACGAAAGTCGAAGAGGTCTTCGAGATAGAATTTTAGCCGCTGGAGCCACTCAATTCTGACATTCCATTCAAAAGTTATGAATTTTTTAACATCTCTATGAACATGGTTCAGCCAAAAAAATCAGTTTAATACTCTTGAAGCATCAATTTTCTAGAGACTTTCTGCACGCAATTAGCCTGGACCATAGGCAAGGCAAGGAACATGAAAAGCGCGCTGTCTACCACTGGAGTGGCTATACATCCGTTCATTTATTTACTTTCATGTTATTATATTATAAAGCAATTATTTGAATTTCTGGAAAACAAGAAAACGCGTGCAATGTTCACCCTCTTCCTCCAATCTTCATTCAATCCTAGATTCTTCGTTTCTTGATGAAATTGAATGATGTAAACATCAAACTTGCTTGTTTTGAACCCAGGAACACGATGGTGGTGGTTAATTTCATTTATTTTCAGTTTAAAATGATTAATTTTGATCGTGCCCAGATGAACCCTAATTCTAAGAATCAACTTGAAGTCGTGTATGGATCATGATTTGTTAAATTGATTGAGGGTTAATGATCAGTGAAGGTGCATAAACAAAACGGCCAAGCAATTTTTGAACTGGAATGCATGAATCATAGAGTTCGAAGTATGAGTGGCTTACCTCTTCAAACTGAAATTGAAATCCCTTCTAAAGTATTTCCAGTTGTTGTTTGATGATGGCTATAGCACCACTGGACCTTATGGAAGGTGTTTGAACACTTTGCTTGCCTTGAAATGATCTGGATTATTCCACCCAAGTCCAATTGCATCTCCTTGGTATGAGTTTCGAATTCAAGGTTGGAGGTGTTACAGGTCAGGGATAATGATCTGGATCACTTATATGAAGGATGTGGATGATGTTTGAAGTGTTAAACCTTAGCTAGCTCGAGCAAATTAGCAGTTTGGATGTTAAGGCACAAATTGCAAGCTTTTGGTTTTTTGATTATGTTTTTGAGTTTGATCACTTCTTGTGTTGTTTTTAAGTTTTAAACTACTTCTAAATGATATTTAGAACATGTTAGAAACTTAAGTTCACTCAAATTTTGCAAGACTTGGAGATTTGCAAAATTCCCTCTTATGACTTAGAAACTTGGATTTCAAGAAAGGAAGAGTGAAAGCTTGATTATAATAGCTTTGGTGTAGTTTGGAAATGAGGAAATGACCTCTATTTATAGGCCAAGAATTCTGAATGATTTGGCAAAGATATCATTGAAGGAAACTTGCAACTTGGTTAAGAGGTAATAATGGAATCTTTTGCATTTAATGCAAAAGTAACTTTCTTAACCATGGTTAAGTTTTCCTCTTTGATTAAATCCACTTCTCAATCATTCAAACTGATATTTATCAGTTATAATACACCTCTAAGTGATGACAAGGCTTCTAGAAGGAGAAGTTGCAAAAAAATGACTTGTAATTTTGAAGCATGAACTTGAAATCCATGGTTTTGGAGCTCTATATTTCAAAATCAAAAGTATAGCTAGACAAATTTTTTTTGCAAGTTCTTGGACATTTTGGAAAGCTTGTAACAAGGGCTACAACTTTCATGTTTTGATTTTTTTCTGAATCCAAATGGATCTAGGTGGAAAATGGCCATGAAAGTGATGAAAAATCATGTTTCTTAACACTTAAAAAAATTTCTAAGTGTTAGAAATTTTTCAAATCTTGACTTTTTGTTGACTTTTTCACATTTCTTGATTTTTTTATGATCATGTTGGATCATTTGAAATGTTTTTATGATGGAAAAAGTTTGGTCTTGAAAAAGTTAACCAAAAGTCAAAGTTTGACTTTTCAGAGTAGATGAATTTTTATCAGACGATTCAGAATTGTCTGATGTAGAAACATGGATTTTTGTGATGTTTTGAATCAAGAAATTAGGTCAAGATGTTGCATTGAAGATGTTAAGATCATTCTCCAAGCAAATAGATCATTCATTGAGCAGAAAGTCAATGATTCACTATCCTCGATAAAAACCCTAATTGGTCGATTCATGATAGATCATGAGAAAAATTTGGGAATCTGAAGATCAAACGTTGATGGTTGATTAAGATAGATCACTTGAGGTGAGTGGAAACTCAAACCCTAATTGATCACATCCTGAACAGATGAAATTTTGAAGAAACCCTGATTTTGACTTCTAGAAACCACACACGATCTATTCTATTTTGAAACTGTTAGTGATGTAGTGATGCATATGTGAGGTGGTATATTAGGTCAAAAATTGGGGTATGACAGATGCCCCTATTTAATTTTCTTTAACTTGAGATATGAAGATGAGGATCTTCGTCTCGATAGGTGTGGAGAGACTTAAATATCAGAATACGCAGATTTTGGACCTAAGATACCAAAAAATGCGGATGATGCAAAATGGTTGCAAAAAGTTCACCCAGGAGATATCAATGAATGATATGATGGGGGAATGATTGTGAGGATGACTCAATCTGTCTAAGAAAAGAGAATCCTGTTTGTTGGAAAACAAGCAATATGTTTCACTAGGAAAATAGATTCACATTATAAGTGAATATCTGTTTCGCTTTGGGAAACAAGGAGATTACCTTCTGTCAGCCTTGTGACAATGTTTAAGGTAAGTGAGAATGATATTACCAATTATCAGCCTTGTGATAGTTTATGGTAATGAGCTCTGAAGATATTACCAATTATCAGCGAAGTGATAATTATAACAAGGTAATTCTTGAGGAATTTATTGAGTATTCAGCCTTGCGAATAACAGACAATGATGGAAACAGATCTCAAATGAGTTTCTATTTTCCCAACTACAATCTTGCTGGGGATCTCTCTTTTGAGAAGATGCGGGCATTTTGATTGAAAAGACACAGGTTTTCTTTAGATAGAAAGACAACTGCGGGAATTTCTTGAATTTTCACGATTGGACTTGCTAAGAAGAACAATCTTTTATGACAAGTTTCACGATGAAAAAGGAAATAAGCAGCTCGGATAACGAGGCTATTGCTTATTGTTTGCAGGTAGATTTTTTTTGAAATCTAAACTTGAGTTGGTCAGAGACAAGATTCTATCCAGGAATGAACTGGAAAGAAAAGGTTAATAAAGACTTCGTTCCCAATGAGGAATGATCTCAGCTGGGGAACTCGATAGAGAAAAAGATATATTTTTCTGCTTGGGGATAATCTACTGGAGAGATGACATACCCACACTCGTTTTTTAGGAATAAATGCAACCTAAACAAGTGATGTTGAAGCAAACATTGGGAAATGCAGAAATGCATTAATGATGCTATTATGTATGAATGATGGATGTCATGAATGTCATATGCATGCTGACGATACTTGACAAGATAACAAAAAGGGTATTTGGGAAAAGGACTACGTCACAGTTCAAATAAATACTCAGCAAAATCTGCAGTCATGGTGTAGACGTTTACTGATGATGAATCTGAGTTGCATGCTTTGAACTTTTCTGAAAAAAGGCATATCATTGGCAACCTTGTTGGGGATTCTTTTTGGATAAGAATATTGTCCTTTGATGATCTCTTTTTGAGGAGAAGAAGACTTCTTTAGCAGTTGTTTTATCCTTCAGAGGTCGGAACACTCATGGAGAAAACTGTTGAAGTTCTTTCTGTGTTCATAGTTCAAAGGAAAATTTCGCTTTTATTTCAAAATTTTGAAGTAAAAATTCATTTAAAACTCTTTTTTTTAGCTTCAAAAGTGATTTTCACCATAAAAAAGCGTTATTTTGCAAAACAGAATAAAGCAGGAATTGCAAACAAATGGGCACAAGGCTCAGATTTTTTGATAGAATGGTAATCAGCCAAAGGCATGATTCCATGAACTATTTACAAAAGTTGGAAATTATAATTTATTGGTAAAAGGCTACATTGAAAGAAAATAACCACTATTAACCCTAACAAACTTTGAATTCCAACTGTGCTTGTTGCTTTAGAAGATTTGATTGAAGATCCGTTGATGGAAGATTCTTCAGATTCGACGAAGTACGGACTGATGCAGTTACTTTGTCATTTTTTATCCTTAATTTTTGCCTAGATTGCCTTTTCAGTTTTTCAATCTACCAGGATATTTCTGTTTATTGTCTCTAATTTTTGCCTGGACCGCCTTTTTAGGTTTTCAGTCCACCGAGACGCTCATTTTTGCCTAAGCCTCCATTTTCGGGCTTTCGACTTACCGAGTTGTTCTTTTGTTTCTTAGACAAAGTATTTCTTGACTACATCAGCATTCACAGGATGCGGGAGTTCATCACCGTCCATGGTTGTGAGACTCATAGCACCGCCAGAAAAGCTTCTTTTGACGATGTATGGGCCTTCGTAATTAGGAGTCCATTTGCCCCTAGAATCTGGTTGAAAAGACAAAATCTTTTTAAGCACGAGGTCACCTTCTTGGAATTCACGAGGTCGTACCTTTTTGTCGAAGGCTTTCTTCATCCTTCTTTGATATAGTTGTCCATGACACAGAGCGGTCAGGCGCTTTTCTTCAATTAGGTTCAGCTGGTCGTATCTGCTTTGACACCATTCGGCCTCAGATAACTTAGTTTCCATGAGAACTCTCATTGATGGAATCTCAACTTCTACGGGGAGCACTACTTCCATGCCGTATACTAGAGAAAAAGGAGTTGCCCCTGTTGAAGTGCGTACTGAAGTACGATACCCATACAAGAGCAAATGGCAACATTTTATGCTAGTCTTTGTAGGTGATGACCATCTTCTGGACGATCTTTTTGATGTTCTTGTTGGAAGCTTCAACGGTGTCGTTCATCTTTGGTCAGTAAGGAGATGAGTTATGATGCTCAATCTTGAATTCCTCACACAGTTCCTTCATCATTTTGTTGTTCAAGTTTGATCCATTGTCTGTAATGATCTTACTTGGAACTCCATATCGGCAAATGAGATTATTCTTGATGAACCTCACAACCACTTGATTTGTAACGTTGGCGTAAGATGCTGCTTCGACCCATTTGGTGAAGTAATCAATAGCCACTAGAATGAAGCGATGTCTGTTGGACGCTTTTGGTTCAATCATCCCAATCATGTTGATGCCCCACATGGAGAAAGGCCATGGAGAAGAGAGAACGTTGAGTAGAGTCGGTGGCACATGGATCTTATCTGCGTAGATTTGGCACTTGCGACATCTCTTGACGTGTTTACATCAATCAGATTCCATTGTTATCCAATAGTATCCTGCTCTCAAGATTTTTTTGGACATTGCATGCCCATTTGAATGGGTTCCAAAGGACCCTTCATGAACTTCGTGAATTATCATGTCTGCTTCGTGTTTATCCACGCATCTGAGCAAGACCATGTCGAAGTTTCTTTTGTATAGCACATCTTCATTCAGGAAGAAATTTCTAGAAAGCCTCCTTAGGGTTTTCCTATCTTTGTGCGATGCCCCGAGTGGGTACTCCTGAGTTTGAAGGAAGCGTTTGATGTCGTGGAACCACGGTTTATCATCGAAGACTGCTTCAATTGCAAACACATACGCGGGTCTTTCAAGGCGTCTGATACGGATCTTAGGCATATTATTCCAATTGTTGACTTTGAACATGGAAGATATAGTAGCCAAGGCGTCTACCATTCGATTCTAATCTCAAGGGATATGATGCAATTCAACTTTGTTGAAGAAAGTCAACAATCGTCTTGCATAATATCTGTAGGGAATCAAACCAAGATGATGAGTTTCATACTTGTCTTTGATTTGATTGATCACAAGGGCTGAATCTCCATATATGTCAAGGATCTTGATCCTCAAGTCGATGGCTTCTTCGATACCCATGATACAAGCTTCATATTCTGCGATGTTGTTGGTGCAATCAAATAGTAATCTGGAAGAAAACGGGATATGAGAACCCTCGGGAGTAATGATGAATGCCCCAATTCCAATGCCAAAAACGTTAACTGCTCCATCAAAGATTAAGCCCCATCTAGATTCTGGATCTGTTGGCTGAAGATTTTGATATGTGTGGTTCGAAGTGGAATATTTAAATTTGAAATGGAACAAGATTAGTGTTCGTTGGAATAAAGTGAATGTCATAGTTCGGAATGGAAAAAAATGGCTCTTCGAATGGACATGTCAAAGTTCGAAGCTTCGAATGGTAGTTATAAAGATATATTTAAAAGAAGCCTCGAAGTGCTAACTAGACTGTGTCTGTATGATGAGATCGAAGTGAAGAATGTTAAAGTATTTGAAATTTAAACGCGAGCGGGATGATTGGAATTCAAATATACATGCGCTGGAACGGTTCGAAGACGCGTGGAAGCCAGAGAAAAGCAATGTTCTGCATGTTCTGAACGTGGCAGAATCTTATAAGTCAGACCGTTATGGTCGAAGTAGTATAAATAGAAGTCTTAGTGTTAGGATTTTGTGTGTCATATCTATTGTACAAAATTCAGTAAACATTCAAAATACCACATGGCTAGGGAAACAAATGCTCGAACAATGTACGTATGATAGCACCAAACCTTTATAATTCAGTAAAACATCTTTATCTTTCCAATTCATCTTCATTTTCGCATCAATGTCTTTTAAATACTTTTACATTCAAAGTCATTTAACTATTTCCTGCATTTAAACACTTTTCTTCTATTTCGAATCCTTTACGTTTTAAGAAACTCTTTTACATTCATGTCTTTTACATTCATGCCTTTTACATTTCATGCTTTTATATTCATGCTTTTACATTAAAGTCTTTACATTCAAAGTCATTTACGTATTTCTGCATTTACACATTTCTTTGCAAATCGAATCTTTATTCATTCAAACCAGTTTTGTATTTCTTTACTTGATCATGTCATTAAGTTCTTTAATATTATAATCGGAATACATTGAACATTTCTAAAACTCTTTAAATACAAGTCTTAACAATGAATATTAGTTTTGTTATTAAATTTATCCAAACGACCAATACCCCATAGGATCAGTCTAGTCGATCCTGCAAGTTACCAGAGAAATTGAATAACAGTCATTAAGATTATTCGATAGTTTGGAGGAATAGCGGTTGTTTTACCAGAAATCACTGTAAACAAATTGGCAGGCCCAGTGGGACAATCATTGGTCGTTACAAAATTAAAATTAAAACAAATTAAGATTGTTAAGACATAATCATTATAAAAGTTCTTTCTGAGTGTCAAAGTTCGTTGGTATATGAACCTTAGAAGTGGTAGGATAACTAGTAGCAACCAACCCTTACCCAGAAGAAAACGTAATAATAGGATGTCTAATCCAAACAATCAACAAGGGGAACAAAATTCCCCACATGGAATAGGCTCTAATGCGCCTGCTTCGACGGGAATGTCTAACCCGATCCCTTCGAATGCACAGTCTGTTGCATCCTCTACCAGTAATATGGCCACAAACGGAACAAGTGGGATGTCAACTAACAATTCGATCTTAGGCAATACAGGAACCACTGGTTATCCTGGGGGAGTTGTCCCACCATCAGGGACACAAACCCATTTCGCCACCCCACCACCAACTAGACCACCCAGTTTCGATGGTAATAGACCCAGAAACCCCCCTTATGGGATGCCAACATCTTTGATGGCAGGTTTGCAAACTTCGACGTGGAACACGTCACCACAATTAGGGTCTGGATCTGGGGCTAATCAATTCCTGACAAATAACCAAGGGTCAGTAGGTTATAGTACATTGCCTATCCTAACCACAGAAAACCAGATGGCTTTTAGGCAATTAATGGATGATAGTAACCATAATATGATAGGAGTATTAGCACAAACTATGCAAGAAATCTTCGCCCCAATAGTTCAGAATGTAACTGTGACAAACAGAGAAAACGCATATAATATGAGTCGAATAGCAGATTTCTTTGCGCAGCCAGAAAGGCGTAGACAGAACCAGGCATTGGTTCGAGCGAACGTACCTATCATAGAATAAATTGCTGATGACCCACCCTACAACCGAAGAGAGGGATTAATTTGGGGCAAGGGCACAAGGTTAGATGCCCGTGATTCGAGAGGAACCACAAAGGGATTTATAGAACCAAAGGGTCGAAGAATAGATGCCCCGTGATTCGAGAAGAACCACAAAGGGGAGTTATGGAACCAGGGGCAAGGGTCGAAAGGCTAGAGGTCCCAGTGTTTCGAGAAGAACAACCTAGAGGAGTTGTCATGGTGGGTCGAAACCAAGATGCTGATGCAGTTGTTCATAGAATTAGAAACGACAATATCTTGGTAGAGAATAATTTAACCACCATGATAGAGAGGATTATGGCCCAAAACGGTCCTAATACAGGGATTAGAAGGCCAAATTATGCCTCTCCTATAGCAGATTATGTAATGCATACTGATTTACTAAGGGGATATAAGGTCCCTAAGTTTACAAAGTTTGCTGGAGATACCAATGAATCAACAGTCGAACACATAGCCAGGTATCTGACCGAAGCAGGAGACATAGCAAATTATGAGAACCTTAGGATTAAATATTTCCCAAGCTCTCTCACTAAAAATGCTTTCACATGGTTCACCACATTGCCTCCTGGATCCATAGATACCGGACCTTGTTCCATGAACAATTCTATATGGGACAATCCAAGATAAGTCCAAGGAACTAGCCATAAGAGGAGGAACCCATAGATGATTACCTTAATAGATTCACTCTTGAAATCTAGATACTTCAAGAGTCCCCGAGCATGAGTTAGTCGAAATGGCCATTGGTGGCTGGATTATTCTATTCGAAAGAAATTACACACAATACCACAGGGACATGGCTCAATTAGCAGTTCGACAAGTCGAAGATCAAAGGCCAAAACCGAAAAGAAAGAAAAAGAAAGAAGAATTTATTATGTCAAAAGTCCTTCCCCTCAAATTAAAATTAAAACAGCTCCACCTTACTCTTGTAAACTATTAGTTCCCACAAAGGGAAAGAAATTATTGAAAATGAAAAAGTGATAAATTCCCAAAGAAGGTGTATACGATGTAACAAAATGACGAGATCTTTGATTTGCTTGTCAAAGATGGCCAACTAATTGTGCCATCAAACGCCAAAATACCTCCTTTAGATCAAAGAAAGAAAAGAGGATTTTGTAAGTATCATAGTTTCTAGGCCACAAAACCTCACTGTTGCAGACACCAACTACTCCGAGCCTTCGCATTGAGAAATCAATATGGTGGAAGGATCAAGAAGCCACCCATTAGAAGAGAAAAGAGAGAACAAAACCGTGTGGAAAGTCATTGGGGACGTCCACAAGCAACTAGAGGCTTCGATCAAGCAACCTTTGGTCTTTCGAAGAGATCCAAGCACCAAGGCCAGAACCAAAAGCAAGAGTTGACACAGAATACTGAAGGCCTGAGAATAAAATTGGAGAGAGTCCAGATCACAAAGCCACCCTTCCCTCAGAAAGAAATCTGGGATACCTTGGGAGAGCCCAGTGGGAAGTTCGACTATCTGGTGAAATATTCTGCCCCAGAAAGTTCGAAAATCCCAATCGAAGACGTCAAACCCACAGGATGGGGAGATGATGACATAAAAGGGAAGGATGAAGATGTTAACATTCCTCAAAAAGAAGTCTGGGATACTTTAGGGGAACCCAGTGGAAAATTCGACTACCTGGTGAAATACTCTGCCCCAGAAAGTTTAAAGATCCGAATCGAAGATGTCAAACCATCAGGATGGGGAGATGATGACGAAAAAGGGGAAGATGTAGATGTCAACATGGTGGATATGGAGAGACCTTGTTCTGAAATGGAAGAGATGGAAAGATACCTAGAAAAGGAAAAATACAAAAGGGAGGATGGCTATGCTGCAGATACCATCCTCAAAGATTATCTCATGCTGTGCCACAAGGGAAATGCTGAAATGATACTATGTCCCAGATGCAGCATCATCTACAACCAGAGAATTGCTGCAGACTTCGAGAGGAAACAAAGGGCTCGAACTGGCATCAACTGGCACCAAGATAACCAATTATTCAGGTGTTACCCCAGAGATGGGGAGAGTTTATTGGAGTTTTTAGTCCGCTGTCACAAAGGGGTAACCAAGTGCCTAATATGCCCAAGGTGTTCTGCAACGTATGATCAGAACATGGCTGGAGCGTTCGAAACTATTCCCTTCGCCCCATGCTGGAATCACAAGGAAGTTGGTCAGATGAGTCAACATTTCGAGGGTAACCATACTCAACGAAAGCCTCACAACCCCTATCCTAAAGGTGCTCGAAGGGTGACGTTCAAAATCCCTGCTGAAGTGCCAACAGACAAATGGCTGCAAGTCAGAGCTAATAAGGGGAAGGATAAATGGAGAGGCAACGAACGAAATGCACGTCACGCCATGATATATAGAAGGCAATTCAACACTGCAAAGAGAGAAGAATTGAGACTGGAAAACTACAAAGGCAAGAACCCCATGTCCAGATCACAATGGCGAAGGCAATAGAGAATTCGAAAGGCTGAAAGGGAAGCTGTGGCAGATAAATGAGCAACTTCGATCAAGAACCAAGGAGAATCAAGCACCAACAAACCAAAACCAAATAATCAACCTGAAGACAAACCTCCAGTTAGTAGGAGACTCTTCTCTAAAACACAACAAGATGAACCAAAGGAGTACACACCAAGTCCAGAAGAAGACGAGGATATGCTGACAGACAACTTCGAATCATAGGGGGAGTCTTCACTTAACATTAATTGCAATGTGGTATCTGTATTACCTTGTGAGTTTGGACAGGAAACCGAAATCGAAGAGCACGAGGAGGATGATACCATAGATTTGATGAAGCACAGACCAGTTTGCTACTACGTAATGGATAACGGCGCGGTCGAAGAGCAGAATGCGTTCTTCGAACACCCAGAGCCAGCCATGAAGAATCATCTAAAGCCATT
Organism: Vicia sativa; assembly: GCA_021764765.1. NCBI lineage: Eukaryota > Viridiplantae > Streptophyta > Magnoliopsida > Fabales > Fabaceae > Vicia > Vicia sativa. Next base: position 264,243,731 of record CM038793.1, on the reverse strand, counting down.
GTTCATTCGAGCAAAGGCTGGAGCCCATGGCGTGAACAAGGTCTTAGTGGATGGAGGCGCTGCAGTTAATTTAATGCCTCACTTCATGCTGAAAAAGTTAGGAATACAAGAAGGTGATGTCAAACCACACAACATGGTCCTATCCAACTATGAAGGGAAAGTAGGTCAGACGTTGGGGGTAGTTCAAGTGGATTTAACCGTCGGATCGAGCTGCATGCCCACCATGTTCATGGTGATCGAAGCCAAAGCCAACTATAACTTGCTGCTGGGAAGAGAGTGGATTCATGGCGTAGGGGAAGTTCCTTCATCAATGCATTAGATGTTGGTTCTATGGAGAGAAGATGGTATTGTGGAGAATATCGAAGCGGACCAGAGTTACTTTATGACAGCGTTAACTTAGTCAATAAAAGGAATTATGATAAGTATCTAGCCAGAATAGCCCCTTGTACCCCAAGTGATGAAATAAATGAAACCAGGAATGCACACTATTATATGACCCTTCGCAATGATGGCATGTACTGCGGTAGGAAGATAATTAAAGGAGACGAAGGAGTCGAAGGCACTTCGCAAAGACGGCCAACAGGCTGGGAATTCAACAACCTGGTGTTCGCATTAAAAAGTGACACGCTAGGGAATCGAATATGAATTCAGATTCTCTGGCCCGAAACTATTTACTCTTTTGATTTGTTTATAAAGATGCCGCGAGCATCAAGCTTTATTATTTTCAACACAAGAAAAGATGATTTAATGATTATGAAAAAGGGGAAAGCTGTTAATACCCTCAATTGATTTTGATATGCGTAACGACTAGCGCAAACTAGACGCAACGCATTGGGGAGTATTCTGGGTAAGGGGGTTTGTTATATAAAGGGAATAGATGGAGCACCCTAAATATATATAGTTATCTATAGCTTTATATATGAATATGTTTGATATGTTTGTGTGTTTTAATTGGCGATTTCTATTATTGGGAAAGTTTCTCCTTTGGGATTTTAAGAAGGATAGATTATGTGGGATTCTAGTGTTTGTTATTATTGCGCTCGCAAAGATCTTTGGATCTTCTGCATACATATCCCCTAATGGGAATCAGAGCATTTGTAGCTCGGATCTAAAGGGATCTATGGTTTGTTTGGTCTGAGAGAGAAAGAAGTTTGCTCGGCAAGGATGAGACCTTGTGCCTACGTATTCTCAAAGGGATGTTGAGAAAGTCAGAGCAATCGTAGTTCCCACTTATGCTAGTGGAAGCAACGGGATGTTATTAAGAGACAAGACAAATGTCATCTTAATGAAAAATGTATCTAATCTATTTCATCACATACATTTTGAAAAGTTTGACTGATTGAAATCTTTCATCGTAAGTTATAGGTGTTTTGCTTGAGTGTACAAGCGTTACCACTTACATGTTTAAGAAAGATATTTTGAAAAAGATGATTGAATATTTTAACTGTAAGCATTGGGTGTTTTGCTTGAGTGTACAAGCGTTACCACTTACAATTAAGAGATGTTTTTGTTTGAAAAGAGTTTGAAAAAGTTTTTTGATTGTATGTGATGTTATAGATGAGATACTTCTTCCATAGAGATGATAAATGTCTAAATCTCGAGGAGAAATTGATTGGATTAAAGGGATGCTTTTAAGAAGTCCATGGGTACTTGTATTGTAAGCCCAAGAGGAGGCATTCTGAGGGTCATCGAGGGTCCTTGTACGAAGCTCAAGAGGAAGCTATAGGGTATGGCTGGTTTTGGCTTTAAAAGGGATTTCACCGGGAAACCATCCTTTTGGAATTAAGAGCAATTTCACCGGGAAATTATACTCTCAAGGTTCTATCCTAACGCGGGTGATTTTTTGTATTGGAAGCCAAATAGGAGGCTGTTAAGAGATTTCCTGATCTCTTTCATTGTATGATGCCCAAGAGAAGGCTAAACTCAATGAGGAGTTCTTTTGAACGAATCCCAAGAGGAGGCTGACTCAACAGGGGAGTGCCGTCTTATATGAAGCCTAAGCGGAGGCTAAACTCAGATGAATGAGTTTTCTTATATGAAGCCTAAGAGGAGGCTGAACTCAGTTGAAATGAGTTACCTTGTACAAAACCCAAGAGGAGGCTAAACTCAATGAGGGATGAGTTGTCTTGTATAAAGCCCAAGAGGAGGCTATAACTGTGGAGAGCCTATTGGTTAGACTAGCTGTTATGTTATGATCAAACAGTTATATAAACAAGTGTGTGTGATATGTATTCACAAGAGTTTATGAAGGAAATATAAACAGATGCATGATGTTTATTAACAAGAGTTTATGAAGTAAATATAAACAAGTGTCTGTGGAACGAACGTTTGAAACTAGCGTAACTTGATTATTTACAAGTTTGAATTGTGCACAAGGAAGTAAATATGTACACAATCGAGTATTTATGTACAAGAGGATGTGGATGTACATAGGAGGGTTGGGACTTACACCATAAGGGTGGCCGATTGGTTTAAAAGCAGTTTCACCGGGAATAATGCTCCTTTCAATACCAATGGTATTCAGTGTTTACACAAGTGAAATAAAAACAAACGGACGAAGTTCGTCTGTACTTGAGTATTTACAGAAGTATTTGTATTATGTACTGTCATACCCCAAAATTTGCCCTCCATCTACTCAAAGAGATTTCATACATCCCTACTCAAGGATTCCTCAAGAGTTGATCAGACAAACTCTCTCCTAGACAATCAACCCAAACTAGGGTTTGGTATCTCTCAAGTCAAGATGAACTTCCAACATCTCCAATGGTCTTCATGCCTCCTCATATGCTTCAAAGATTCTCCATGTCAAGTTTCAAGCCTCACAAGTCAAGTTTCCTCAGACAATTGCTCAGATGGTTGAAAATCAGTTGTATTGGACAAAAAGTCAACTGTGGTCAACATACAGTCAAACTTCATAATTTTTGGTCAACATCCTCATTTTGAAGTTATATTCATCATTTGATCAAGGGTTGATCATGATTCATCAGGAAAACTCAAGATTTGCTCAAAAGTCAAACTTTCTAAATTAGGGTTTCTAGGTGAAAAGTCAACTGAACTTTGACTGATCATAACTTTCTCATACTTTCTCAGAAATCTTCCCACCAAAGCTCATTTTGAAGGAAATTCAATTCTCTACAATTTCATGTCTCACAAGAATGTCCAAAAAATGCTTCATTTGAGAGGTATAGCTCAAAACATTACATGTCATTTTCAAAGTCAACAAAAAGTCAACTTTTTGTTTTGAAGATATATTGAGCATGGTAACTCCAATTGAGATGAGACCAAAAAGGGTGGTTAGAGGACTCTTAGAGATTTCCAAAAAGTCCAAGAACACTCAAAAATGTGGAAAATTGAGCAAGATACACTATTCAGAAGTTGGGCAATTTTGGACAATTGCACAAAAGGACATTTTGGTCAAAATGCAAAATTTTCCAAATGGGCCTAAAATCTTTTGATCCAAACTTGTTCATGACAATATTTTTGACCCATAAATGCTTGGCCTTGGTAATTTTCTATTTTTATGATTTATATTTGAATTTTATAACATTTAATTCAAAAATAAATTGTATAAAATATGGAAATTAAGTATTTTTTCCAAAAGGACTGATTTTATATCTTCCTTAATGTCCAAGAAAGCCCAAGACTCTTGCCAAATTCGTGATTCATGCATATGGAAAGAAAAAAATCAAGTTTTTAAGGAAATTTGATTTGTTTTAAATGGAAAATATTGCACAATCAAGGATCAATCTTTTTTGCTTGATTTTTCTCTCCAAATCTCTTCTATAAATACCAAGCAATGCAGCCAGCCACAAGGACGAAACCCTAACCCTTAAAATCACCCAAACTCTTGCAAATTTTTTCAAGAATTCTTGAAAATCGAATTTTTAATTTCAGCCATTCTCAGCCTCTTCCAGCCATCCAAACGTGCTCAGGGGGTAAGTATGAGTAAGAATACATCATTGTTATGGATCAAAGTAAGCTAAATCGAACCATATACATGCATACCTAATCGATTCTTTCTTGAATTTGTATTTTTATTATCAGCCTGTTTTAATTGATTCTAACGTTTGCAATGTGTTCATGAGGTTCCACTGGATTGATCTGGGTCATCGTTTTGGTGCTTGCACGTTGGAAATACGATTTGCCATTATTAGGGCTTTCCGAACTGTTTTGATCGAACCGTGTGATACAGGCATTTTTAGCAGAAACTAAGGCCACCAACGGATTCAGGAAGGTCGATTTAGGGGGGTAGGGTCTCCCTTTTCCATTTATCCTGCGTATTTTCCATGTTTTGATTTCAGGCTAGCCGGAGAAGATGACCGGAGCCCTAGCTCCGGCGCTGACTCAGGCGAGGACCGGCGAGAGGAAAGCGTGGCAATTCCGTGCGTTCTCATTCGTCCATCCAGTCAATCGGGGCCCACGCGTGCTGACTCTGATTTTCAAACATCCCTGACGCGTGTACACTTATATCCAATGGTTTCCAGCTTTTCAAACACCAATTGCAGCTTGGTCTAGTGGTTAAAGCGCATACTGTTGGTAGATGCTATCCAGGGTCACAGGTTCAACTCCTGCCAGGACCGGTTTTGTTTTCTTTTTACAAACTTCACATATTTTCTTATTTTCTCATATTTTTCATATTTTAATATTTTTGCATTTATTTTAATTCTTTTTTCATTTTTATTCTGCATTAAAAACTCATCAAAAAATAATTTTCTTTTTGCATTTGTTTTCTGAAAATCCTTATTTAATTTAATAAATTTAAAAAAACATATTTTTGCATGCATATTTATTTTATTTAAAATTTTGCATTTAAATCATTGTAAATTCATTTTAAATTATTAAATTGCATCTAAAAAATCCCAAAAATTTATTTTAGCATGTTTACATTATTTCCAGCATGTCATATTTTTTCCAATTTAAAATTTGCATTCTTTCTAACATTTTCTCTTATCTCGATTTCATCATATTTTCCGATTTCTCGATCGTTTCACAGGTTCTTCCAATTCGGACGTTTCTTTACTATTTTCATTTTATTTTCCAATAATGTAACTGTATATGGGATGTAATAGTTTAAAATTAGGTCTTTATTTTCCGCATTTTAAATTATGTATCTGCCCCAAAGCCTTGTAATAGCGTAGGACATTTACCTTTCCGCATCTTTACATTCCGCATTTTACTTTCCGCACCCTATCAATTGCTAGTAACTAGGCGTGTATGGCAAGATAATAATGAACATAGCCCACTAACTTGCAAGATAAAATACTCGAATTCAACACACTTCTCTCACACACGCACCCCTTAGGGTAATTCTCTCTCGTTGCCTTACGAATACAAATGGTCATGTCCCTCGAACGTAGAGGTATTCTAGCACCGTTGCCTTCCAAACAAATAATCATAGTCCCTTCGATACAAAGATCATAAGACCCACGATGTAGCCTCCGAATATATGATCTTGACCCTCGATTGTCGCCTACGGAAAAATGATGATAGTCCCTTCGAATGTGCTAGGATACTCCCTACAAGTTGCCTTCTATGACCATCCGATGTCCCTTCGAATGTCTCGTCTACATCCAACGAATGGAGCTACCTACTAACTAATGGTACGGCTAGCGCTATTCTAAAGGAACATAGAAGTACAAAAACGACCAATTCTGAGTGGGTAAATAAGTCTTTTAGTTGCTCGCTCTACCAAATGCTTTTCACACCACACACTCTTTTTCAAAGTTCAATTTCTTTCCAAAAACAAAACATTTCCGAACACTTTGTATACACTCCTACATGAGCCATTATAAAGTCAAAGCGAAATGCCTTTTCTAAACATTTTGTCAAACACACAGAAAGCAATTTTAAAAAGTAATCTAGAGCAACTAAGAGCCCGTAGAATAAACTGCGGATGGAAAGGGGTGCTAATACCTTCCCTTTTCATAACCATTCTCCCGAACTCAGAATCTAAACGAAGGTCTTTTTCTGTACTTTTACCTTCCCTTAATTGGATAAAATAAAATTCGGTGGCGACTCTTGCTATCCGCACATTTGGATACAAAATCCTACAAAGTCAGCTTCACCGTGTTACGTAATGGCGACTCTGGGAAATGCACTTAAAAGAGAATTGCCTTAGGGATTTCTAGATAACTTTATTGCTTTTTGTTTGACTTGTATGCTTTATCTTTAAGGGTTGCTTGGGTATTATATTGTTGGGGATCCTACACCGGATCCGGTTTCCTTTTAGGTAAGTAGCATTAGATCATCGCGACCGCTTAGACGATAACTAAACGGTCAACATGATGGCTACGTTAGCGTGACACTTTGGTTGTCCCGATACTATTCATTCCCAAGTTGAAGATAGTATTTGGCTTCGCGTGGTGTCATCAAGCGCTAACTAAACTTTTAGAACCTTAATTGACCCATCTTGGCCATTAGAAGGTAGTGAGATGGCGGCTTTGGTGTAGACCGAGGTTGGTTGATACTCGATGCTACGCCATTGAGATCGACTTTGGGATATTTTCGATCGACCACTTGGCCGTCGTATTGAAATAAACGCCACGAGAAAGATCTATGATATGAGATTCCTAGAACCCTTACTATTATAGGACAGATGAACCAACTCAAACTTTTGGTGGGGTAATCACCTATACCTCATGCAAGCCTTAAACCTAGGCTCATTGTGTGAATTGTTTGTGTGTGCTAAACATGACATCATGACATCATTCGCATTGCATATCATTTCTAACTATTTTAAGGACCTAGGGATTTATCTTTGCTCTGTTTTATAGGAATTATGGCTTCTAGAAAGACTATCCGAATCAACTTCATGAGTATACCTTCTCAGCTCAAAGAATTGGTTTTAGAAATTCCCGACCATGCTCAGTTCATCAAAAGACATGGTTATCTACTTGATTTGGTTATCTCCGGTTTTGAAGAAGATATGATGCACGTCCTATTCCAGTTCTTTGATCCGAAACACCATTGCTTTACATTCTCGGATTATCAGTTGGTTCCTACCTTGGAAGAGTTCTCTAAGCTACTTGGGATACCTGTTCTTAACCAAATGCCATTCACCGGTCTAGAAAAGGTTCCTACGTACGAAGACATTGCATCCGCCTTACATCTTAAGCGTTCAGATATTGAAGCCAATTGGGAAACTAGAAGTGGAGTTAAGGGTTTACTTGCTAAGTTTCTAATTAAGAAAGCCCGAGAATTCCTCAAAGTTATGAGTTTCCATGCATTTGAAAACATTGTGGCCTTGCTAATTTATGGTTTGGTTCTATTTCCTAATTCGGATCAATTCATAGATATCAATGCCATCAAATTGTTTCTTACCCGCAATCCTGTGCCTACCTTACTTGGAGATATCCTACATTCTCTCCACACGTTACTAAGAAACAAGGAACTCATGTGTTGTATATTACTTTCAAGGTGGTTTATTTCGCACCTCCCTCCATCAGCTTTGAAGAATGAACAAAGATTGAGATGGTCTCAAAGATTGATGTCACTCTCTCATTCAGATATCCGTTGGAATCTTTTCTCTCAAAAGGACTTCACCTTCATCGAGCGTTGTGGAGAATTCCCTAATGTACCGCTACTTGGTATAAGGGGAGGTATCACTTACAACCCTTCTTTAGCTCTACGTCAGTTTGGCTTTGCTCGAAAAGATGGTCCACATGATATGCTTCTCCAAGATATTGTGTTCGATTACAACCATGATCTCCAGAATTACCGACGAAGGTTCATACATGCTTGGGGCATGGTAAAGAAGACTGATACCAAGACTTTGGGGCACCCGAACTCCATTCCTTGGGAACCTTACCTCAAATGGGTGCGAGCTCGAGCTCAAAACCTCATGATGCCATTCACCCTGTTCTACCAAGAATTATGGAACCTGCTATAGGTGACGATACTATCGTTTCTCCATCCCGACATGCCTACTGATTTTGAAGACTTGAAGAGATCCTGGATTCAGCTTAAGGAAGAAAGGGATACCTTTGAAGCTCAGTGCTATGCAAGCGAGAAGAAAGTGCTAGAGTTGACAAAGCTACTTCATGAGGAGCGAAGCATCAATGCCTACATCGACACCAAGAGGAAGCGCCCATGGGAGACTTAGAGCTTTAGGATGTTTATGTTTTATTTTATTGTTTCGAACTATCTCTTGTACTTAAAAAGAAAAAAAAGAATAATAAAAAGAGTACTAATAAATGTTTGTTCATTGCTTGTCTAACAAATTTAAATCTCTAAGGTCCTTGAAAACATTGCATTGCATTCGCATAAACATTGCATATCATAGCATAACATTGCATCACTGTACATTGAGATTGGTTTTCTCATTTGCTCGCTATTTATTTTAGCGTAAATGGCTCTAACGATCACAAAGATCTCCAAGCCCGTAATGCCTCGGCCAGCAGATGTTCACCAGCTTGGTCCAAGGCCAAGAAGATCTGAAGAAGCTCATCAACAGAAAGAAGAAGGTTGTTGGTCTCCTCAACATGGGCAGACGCTACAAAGGTGGTCCTAAGAGAGTCAGTCGGATAGAGCTTTCAGAAGGAAGTGTCAAGAAGGAGGATGAACAAAGTAACAAGGGTAATGGTGAAGGCAGTCAGACCGAGCTTGAGAATGACTATGATAATGGCCAATACTCTGATGAGGATGACAAGTACAAGCAACTTGAAGACCGTCTGAATGCTGTGGAAAACCTGAAGATGTCCGGGCTGAATTTTGATGATCTAAGTCTTGTCCCTGGTGTTGTGATTCCTCCCAAGTTCAAAGTTCCTAATTTTGCTAAGTATGATGGCATGTCTTGCCCTAAACCGCATTTGAAGTCCTATGTCCGTAAGATCAATCCCCACACCGATGATGAAAGTTGTGGATGCACTATTTTCAAGAGAGTTTGTCCGAACCCGCTGGAATGGTACTATCACCTAGAGAATGACCGTATCCGTATTTGGAGTGACTTAGCCGGTGCTTTCTACAGACAAGATGAGTACAATGTCAATTAACACCCACCGCATGCAACTACAAAGCATGTCTATGGGTCGTGACGAAGTTCAAAGAGTATGCTCAAAATGGAGAGATCTAGCAGAGTTCACCACCCTTGTCCAATAGGAGTTGGTTGATATGTTTATGGGACACTAATGTGCCCATTCTTCAATCATCCGATTGAAATTCTTCACCGGGTTCACCGAACTAATATTGACAAAGCGAGCGATTGAGGTCGGTATTAAGAGTGGAAGATTCATGTAGAGTCATCTTCAAATGTCAAGAGATCTTTGGTGGTAAGAAAGAAGCTAATGTCAGTATATGGTCGAAAAGCCGAGCCAAGACCGACCGCTCAATCTGTGGGGCAGGTGATCTCCAATCCTACATCAGACAACATCAACGAGACAACGCGTAGCCGTAACGCGCCACGAAGACATTTAAGATCAACATGCCATTGTCGCAAGCCTTACAACACATGTTGAACGCAGAGTGATAACCTTGAGGATCCTCCTCAATGTCAACACTTCCTCTCCAAGTACAATCCAAATGCTAAGTGTGCTTACCACTCCAATAGCCTGTGACATAGTAATCGATGATTGTTGGGCTTTGAAGAACAAGATTCAAGATATGATTGAAGCTAAGCATTGAGTTTGATCCTCCCGCTGAGACCAATGTGATCAACGCGCCTATGCCTAACCATGACAAGAGTTCCAATGTTGTTGGTGACGATACTTATGTTTTCAACATAGATGACTTGACCATTCCTCCGATGATCGTTAAGAAGAATTTGCCGCCGGTGTCAATCCAGATGCCCGAGAATTGTCGGTGCCCATCTGCACTTGATGGTTGTGCTTGGTCGAGAAGACGTGTTCAGGTATGATGAATAACCGTGAGATACTATTTCCGAAACCACCGTGTAAGCCGTGTGAAGATATGTCTAAGCTGAAGATCGAAGATGTGAATGAAACAGTACCACCTGTGTGGGACACCTTGGGGCAGCCAAGTGGAAAGTTTGATTACATGGTGAAGTACACTGTCCCTGATAGTTATAAGATTCCTATTGAAGATGTTAAGGCGACCGGATGGGGTGACGATTTCCCAGAAGACTATGCTGATGTTAACACAATAAGGATTTCCTCTGCTGATCCTATGCCTAGAGTGGCACCTCTCATTATCACTTCTCCAAGACCAGGTCCATATTCCTCTGACAAGGCTATCCCTTGGAATTATAGATCTGAGGTTTACTATCATGGCGTCAAGCAGGACCCTCTGACTATTGAAGATCTTACAATTGAAGCTACCATTCCTGACATCGACAACATCACCGGATCCAGTAAGGTGACCGTAACCGAAGAGTATTCTCTCCGATATCTCTCCTCCAAAAGACACCGCGACTCTTAAATGCTATTCAACCCATTCCCAAGCTAGAGGAAAGAACCAGACTCATCCTCTCAACCGTAGTACCAAAGGAAGTTATCAAGACACCTCCAAACAAGAAATGGAGGAAATTCAAGATTATCAAGAAGAGTGACTACAATGTTGTGGAACAATGGGACAGACTCGTCCAAAATCTCCATGCTTGCTCGCTCTTATGCTCCGAGGCTCATGCTAACGCCTTGGTGAAGTTTCAAGAATGCTCACGCATCGCAAGACACTACCATCGCCAATTCAAGTTTGTATTGCTAGCTTGGCTGCCAACAACGGCCTAGGCTTCTCGATGTCGATTTGACTCTTCCGAAAGAAACATAACAAGGCCTTGCACATCTCTGAATGCAAGGGCACTACACTATCTCATGTTTTGGTGGATACCGGTTCGCTCGAATATCCTACCAAAGATCGCTTTTGATCGACTTGATGTCGAAGGGTTGGTTCGAGACCCGGACATTATTGTGAGGGCTTTTGATGGTTCTAAGCGGACATTGGAGAGCTCACTGATAAAGTCGGTTCCCAGACTTTTGACTCCACTTTCTTTGTCATGGACATCCGTCCAGCCTACTCTTGCCTACTTGGACGCCCTTGGATACATGGGGCAGGCGCTGTTACCTCTACCTTACATCAGAAGTTGAAGTACCCGGTGAAAGGGAAGGTTGTTACAGTGTGCGGTGAAGAGGAATATATGGTCACCATCCAATGTCCGTTATCTTGAGATGGAAGGCGAATTCTTCGAGACTCCCTGTCAAGCTTTTGAAACAATACCCAGAGTCATGCCTGTCGACTCTCCCACCACTCTTGAAGTTACACAAGTTCCGCCTAGGATGGCCTCGCTGAAAGATGCTCAAGCTGCTGTTGAAGAAGGCAGTACTATTTGGGGTCAGCTCCCTAATCTTCCTTTCAAATTTGACAAGACTGGTTTAGGCTTCACCATCAAGGGTCGAAGATGATACGCAAACGTGCCAACTTCCTTTCCGCATTAGCCAGAGTGGAATCCATGCTATAGAAGACAACGACAACGACTTCAACACCAGCAAGTGGATCTTCCCAACTCCAGATCATGGGCTCAGCAATTGGAAGACCGAAGACGTCATACCAATCTCCTTTAGTCGAGTAATTACTCTTGTTTTGTTTTGCTTTTCGTATTTCTTTATGTTTTGAACAATAAACTTTGAAAGCCTAGTGCCTTGCCCGGCATCATGGCTCGCTTATAGGGTTATTATCTGTCGCTTATGTATTTTCATTCAATAAATTCGTTGGACTTTGCATTCAATTGTTTGTTTTCTTTCTTTACTTTATCACCCCTTCAAAAGCTATGTGTTTCTTACACACACCCACGTGGTACACGCAGAATCACTCCGAATCTCAGTAATAACACTATGCTATTGCTAAATATGACTTCGATAATCCGATCTACCAAGCCAAGATGAAAGTGAGGAAGGTTGTGAAGTGCCAGGAGAACTTGCCAGCTTCTACAAGAAGAGCGAGTTATACACCACACGAAGAACAAGTTGAGGTTGTGAATTGGGTACGATGAAGATGTAAAAGAGATCAAGATAGGAGCGGGTCTTGAGAATGTGTCAAAGAAAGGTTGATTCAGATGCTACGAGACTACATTGAGGTTTTTGCTTGGTCATACGAAGACATGCCAGGTTTAGACATTGATATTGTGGTACAATCGATTGCCGACAAAAGAGGGTTTTCTCCCAAAAATGAAGGTCTGTCGATGCGTCCCGAGATGTCGAAAAGATCAAAGCCGGGTTATGAAGAAGTTCAATGCGGTTTCTTAGCTGTTACTTATCCACAATGGGTTGCTAATGTGGTGCCTGTGCCAAGAAGGATGGTAAAGTACGAATGTGTGTGATTACGTAGATCCGAACAAAGCAAGTCCGAAAGATGATTTCCACCCCTCATATTGATGTTTTGGTTGACAACACTACTCAAAGATAAGGTTTTCCTTCATGGATGGTTTCTCCGTTACAATCGATCAAAATGGCTCCTCAAGACATGGAGAAGACTACTGTTACACGCTGGGGCACTTTCTCTACAAGGTTATGCCGCTCGATGAAGAATGCAGCGCCACTTATCGCTTATGGTGACATTGTTTCATGACATGATTCATCACGAGATAGAGGTCTACGTCGACGACATGATAGCTCGATCACAGATCAAGAAGAACATCTTGATCATTTGCGTAAACTATTTGATGATTGAAGAAGTATAGATCGAGACTTAATCCTAACAAGTGCACCTTTGGAGTCGATCCGAAAACTCCTCGGGTTTGTTGTCGCGGAAAAGGTATTGAAGTTGATCCCGCCAAGGTTAAAGCTATTCAAGAGATGCCACCGCACCGAGAAAGAAGTCGAGGTTTCGGGCCGATTGAACTACGTTGCAAGATTCATTGCACATCTAATCGCTACTTGAGCCAATCTTCAGTTACTTAAGAAAGATCAAGTAGTGGAATGGAATGACGATTGCCGATCGCTTTTGACAAAATCAAGGAGTACCTGTCCTCCTATCCGGCCGCTGAAGGAAGACCTCTTATCATGTACTTAACAGTGTTAGAGAACTCAATGGGGTGAGTGTTGGGGCAACATGACGAGTCTGGTCGAAAAGAGCATGCAATATACTACCTTAGCAAAAAGTTTACCGACTGTGAAACAAGATACTCGCAGCTGAGAAACTTGCAACGGTCACGGCTAAGACAGTATATGTTGACTCACACTACCTTATTGATTTCCAAGATGGATCCGATAAAATACATCTTTGAGAAACCAACATATTGTTATGAGCTTGACGCAGAAGAGAAACCCTGGTACTATGACGTGAAGAGGTATCTTGAGACTCAGGAATATCCCGCAGGGGCATCTGTTAATGATAAGAAGTTCATGAGAAGATTTGCATCCAAATTCTTCCTCAAAGAACGACATCTTATACAAGCGCAACCACGACTTGTGCTTACTCTACTGTAGACCGAAAAAAGAATGCGTATCATGGAGGAGTTACACGAAGGCGCATTTGGTACCCACTCCAGTGGACACACCATGGCTAAGAAGATTTTGAGAACGGGTTACTATTGGTCCACCATGGAAGCTGATTGTCACCGCTATGCTCGATCTTGTCACAAGTGCCGATTATGCCGACAGTACACGTACCTCCTCTGAATGTTCTAACTTCTCCGTGGCCTTTTGCAATGTGGGGCATTGACATGATCGGAGAAATTAAGCCCACAGCTTCCAATGGACATCGTTTCATCCTTGTGGCAATAGATTATTTCACCAAGTGGGTAGAAGCAGCCTCGTATGCATCTGTTACCAAGAATGTTGTGGCTCGATTCATCAAACATAATCTTATCTGTCGGTATGGCACTCCCGAAAGGATTATCACAGATAACGGTTCCAATCTCAACAACAAGATGATCACCGAACTCTGCACGCAGTTCAAGATCAAGCATCACAACTCTTCTCCTTATCGGCCTAAGATGAATGGCGCAGTGGAAGCCGCCAACAAGAACATTAAGAAAATCATACAGAAGATGACAGTGACTTACAAAGATTGGCATGAGATGTTACCATTTGCTCGTCATGGTTATCGCACTATAGTACGGACATCAACAGGGGCAACCCCCTTTTCTCTGATATGGTATGGAAGCCGCCTTACCCATCGAGGTTCGGATACCTCAACTAGAGTCCTCCAGAGGCGAGTTAGGCGAAGACGATCGGGTCCGACCGCCTTGACCGATTAATTTGATTGATGAGAAACGACGCGTCCATCCGCCATGGACAGATTTATCGGCGAATGATCGAGCATTTAACAAGAAGGTCAAGCACCGAGTCTACCAGTCGGTGATCTAGTAGTCAAGCACATCATTCTTCCACAAGGTGATCCTGGGGCAAATGGACTCCCACCTATGAGGGACCATTTGTAGTCAAACAAGATTTTCCGCGGAGCTATGATACTTAGCACCATGGATGGTGAAGACTTCCCACACCCCGTGAACGCAGACATAGTCAAAAAATATGCATAAAGAGACCCGCTAGGTCGACGAACCTAGGCAAAAATAAGGGCATCCTCGCGAACCAAAAAGGTTCGGGCAAAAATTAAGGATATATACAAAACATGTACACCCGGCAAGTCGAAAACCTGAAAAGGCGGCTTGGGCAAAAAGGGTATCCCAGACCAAAACCGAAAGGGCGGTCTAGGAAAAATTAGGATTTAAGCGCACGACTATGTCTCTTCCAGATCACCGCTTCTGACTACTATCAAGATTCAAGATTCAAATGGCAAAGATCAATTCACTCGCCCAACGACAAAGAAGGAGATGAGATGGTTGAAATATATGAGTACTAGCATAGTTGGAACTTAACGAGATTGTTTCCGCATAGCTTTTTACCTTTCTTGTGTACAAAACTACTTGGCCATACGCCACCTTTCAAATGAATACAAGTTCTTTCTCTTTACATTTTTCACTATTGTCGTTTGCAATAAGTCCAACGTTTGCTTTGAATGATTATATGTATTTGACAATAAGAATCTGATCGCAAACATATGAAAAGTGGACATACCAAAAGTAATTACTACAGGCTCTAGGAATCGAGATGACGACGAAAGTCACCAGTGCATTTCCCCAGCAGAGCAAAAGGGAATCCACGAGCAGCAATTCCACTCGACCAAGCAACGTTACATCAGTCTCCAAGCGGTAACACCTCACCCCCAGTCAAGATGTTTATCCCCAGCGGGTATTTCTCAGTCCTTTCCCTTTTCCCCAGTGGCAGTATCCAGACTTGAAACTTGGTCAGATAGTGCATCGGAGGAAATTACATCTTCATCCCCTAGCCAGAGGTTACGACGGGTTCCTGGCTCTTCCATCCCGGTCTCCCACCAACTATCAAATGCTCTCCAGCGAGATCTGCACCCAGAATCCCCAGTAGAGCACCTCCTAAATTTCCTCAGCAGGGTCTACATACAAGATCCCCAACGGATCGCCTCCCAGACTCTCTTCAACAGGGTCTATATATGAGATCTCCAACAACGAGCCTCTCAAATCTCTACCTTCCTCAACAATATCTAGGCCCAAGACTTGGTCAGATGGTGCATCGGAGGAATCCAGGATATCTTTCTTCTCTTCCAAAAGCGGGGTTCTCACCTACTCAATCCCCCAAGCAGAAGTCAGAAATCTTCCAAACAGAACATCCACATCTTCTTCAAGATGGATATGTTTTGAAATACCACAACATCTATCATTCATACATTATTCATAAAGTCACAATATATGCATATGTCATTTATACACTGTCATGCATCATACTTTGCATAAAACTAACAAATATTCTATCAAAGTTCTCTTGTTTTTCCAAACAGTAATACTTGACGCAAACAGGTCCAAGATTAAGCCCCGAATCGACGGGAAAACTATCTGAAAGACTGCCCTTGGTTGTCCTCCGACGACTGGTCCAAGATTAAGCCCCGAACCGACGGGAAAACTATCCGAAAGACCGCCTCTGGTTATCCTCCGATAACAGGCAATGGATCGACACCCGATGCACAACAGGGAAGCTATCCACATTCTTGCCAACTACTATTTCCCTCAGAGTAATCAGCACGAAGATTTATTCTGATTCCTTATTATCAACAGCGACTACAGAGTCTAGCGTACGACTCAGTTGCTCTGGATGACATCTTAAGCCCATCTCCGACTACTTGTCAACATTTCTTCACTTTTAGAATGCTGCATATATGGTTAAAAAATCAATACAAACCAACAACTTCATTCAAAAAAGTGAACACGAAGTCTAACGTACGACTCCCTCCGGATGGCATCTTAAGCCCATCTCCTCTCCTTTCCAGGAACGTCTACAGAGCCTGGCGTACGGCTCACTTTCCAGCAATTCTCCTATCAATAATCTCGAGTCTAACGTACGACTCATTCCCCAGCTTCTCCAAATGGCATCTGTAAGCCCATTCCCGCATCATCAGCCAACCGCGAGTGCAAATTTTCAGGTGTACTCGAGTGTTCAATCATCTTCTACCTGTGTCACGAAGACAAGCATGTCAATCTAACCTTCCAGTACAAGAAGATTGAACAGGGGCAGCTATCATACCCCAAAATTTGCCCTCCATCTACTCAAAGAGATTTCATACATCCCTACTCAAGGATTCCTCAAGAGTTGATCAGACAAACTCTCTCCTAGACAATCAACCCAAACTAGGGTTTGGTATCTCTCAAGTCAAGATGAACTTCCAACATCTCCAATGGTCTTCATGCCTCCTCATATGCTTCAAAGATTCTCCATGTCAAGTTTCAAGCCTCACAAGTCAAGTTTCCTCATAATTGCTCGATGGTCGAAAATCACCATTGGACAAAAAGTCAACTGTGGTCAACATACAGTCAAACTTCATAATTTTTGGTCAACATCCTCATTTTGAAGTTATATTCATCATTTGATCAAGGGTTGATCATGATTCATCAGGAAAACTCAAGATTTGCTCAAAAGTCAAACTTTCTAAATTAGGGTTTCTAGGTGAAAAGTCAACTGAACTTTGACTGATCATAACTTTCTCATACTTTCTCAGAAATCTTCCCACCAAAGCTCATTTTGAAGGAAATTCAATTCTCTACAATTTCATGTCTCACAAGAATGTCCAAAAAATGCTTCATTTGAGAGGTATAGCTCAAAACATTACAGGTCATTTTCAAAGTCAACAAAAAGTCAACTTTTTGTTTTGAAGATATATTGAGCATGGTAACTCCAATTGAGATAAGACCAAAAAGGTTGGTTAGAAGACTCTTAGAGCTTTCCATAAAGTCCAAGAACACTTAAAAATGTGGAAAATTGAGCAAGATACACTATTTAGAAGTTGGGCAATTTTGGACAATTGCACAAAAGGACATTTTGGTCAAAATGCAAAATTTTCCAAATGGGCCTAAAATCTTTTGATCCAAACTTGTTCATGACAATATTTTTGACCCATAAATGCTTGGCCTTGGTAATTTTCTATTTTTATGATTTATATTTGAATTTTATAACATTTAATTCAAAAATAAATTATATAAAATATGGAAATTAAGTATTTTTTCCAAAAGGACTGATTTTATATCTTCCTTAATGTCCAAGAAAGCCCAAGACTCTTGCCAAATTCGTGATTCATGCATATGGAAAGAAAAAATCAAGTTTTTAAGGAAATTTGATTTGTTTTAAATGGAAAATATTGCACAATCAAGGATCAATCTTTTTTGCTTGATTTTTCTCTCCAAATCTCTTCTATAAATACCAAGCAATGCAGCCAGCCACAAGGACGAAACCCTAACCCTTAAAATCACCCAAACTCTTGCAAATTTTTTCAAGAATTCTTGAAAATCGAATTTTTAATTTCAGCCATTCTCAGCCTCTTCCAGCCATCCAAACGTGCTCAGGGGGTAAGTATACATCATTGTTATGGATCAAAGTAAGCTAAATCGAACCATATACATGCATACATAATCGATTCTTTCTTGAATTTGTATTTTTATTATCAGCCTGTTTTAATTGATTCTAACGTTTGCAATGTGTTCATGAGGTTCCACTGGATTGATCTGGGTCATCGTTTTGGTGCTTGCACGTTGGAAATACGATTTGCCATTATTAGGGCTTTCCGAACTGTTTTGATCGAACCGTGTGATACAGGCATTTTTAGCAGAAACTAAGGCCACCAACGGATTCAGGAAGGTCGATTTAGGGGGGTAGGGTCTCTCTTTTCCATTTATCCTGCGTATTTTCCATGTTTTGATTTCAGGCTAGCCGAAGAAGATGACCGGAGCCCTAGCTCCGGCGCTGACTCAGGCGAGGACCGGCGAGAGGAAAGCGTGGCAATTCCGTGCGTTCTCATTCGTCCATCCAGTCAATCGGGGCCCACGCGTGCTGACTCTGATTTTCACACATCCCTGACGCGTGTACACTTATATCCAATGGTTTCCAGCTTTTCAAACACCAATTGCAGCTTGGTCTAGTGGTTAAAGCGCATACTGTTGGTAGATGCTATCCAGGGTCACAGGTTCAACTCCTGCCAGGACCGGTTTTGTTTTCTTTTTACAAACTTCACATATTTTCTTATTTTCTCATATTTTTCATATTTTAATATTTTTGCATTTATTTTAATTCTTTTTTCATTTTTATTCTGCATTAAAAACTCATCAAAAAATAATTTTCTTTTTGCATTTGTTTTCTGAAAATCCTTATTTAATTTAATAAATTTAAAAAAACATATTTTTGCATGCATATTTATTTTATTTAAAATTTTGCATTTAAATCATTGTAAATTCATTTTAAATTATTAAATTGCATCTAAAAAATCCCAAAAATTTATTTTAGCATGTTTACATTATTTCCAGCATGTCATATTTTTTCCAATTTAAAATTTGCATTCTTTCTAACATTTTCTCTTATCTCGATTTCATCATATTTTCCGATTTCTCGATCGTTTCACAGGTTCTTCCAATTCGGACGTTTCTTTACTATTTTCATTTTATTTTCCAATAATGTAACTGTATATGGGATGTAATAGTTTAAAATTAGGTCTTTATTTTCCGCATTTTAAATTATGTATCTGCCCCAAAGCCTTGTAATAGCGTAGGACATTTACCTTTCCGCATCTTTACATTCCGCATTTTACTTTCCGCACCCTATCAATTGCTAGTAACTAGGCGTGTATGGCAAGATAATAATGAACATAGCCCACTAACTTGCAAGATAAAATACTCGAATTCAACACACTTCTCTCACACACGCACCCCTTAGGGTAATTCTCTCTCGTTGCCTTACGAATACAAATGGTCATGTCCCTCGAACGTAGAGGTATTCTAGCACCGTTGCCTTCCAAACAAATCATCATAGTCCCTTCGATACAAAGATCATAAGACCCACGATGTCGCCTCCGAATATATGATCTTGACCCTCGATTGTCGCCTACGGAAAAATGATGATAGTCCCTTCGAATGTGCTAGGATACTCCCTACAAGTTGCCTTCTATGACCATCCGATGTCCCTTCGAATGTCTCGTCTACATCCAACGAATGGAGCTACCTACTAACTAATGGTACGGCTAGCGCTATTCTAAAGGAACATAGAAGTACAAAAGCGACCAATTCTGAGTGGGTAAATAAGTCTTTTAGTTGCTCGCTCTACCAAATGCTTTTCACACCACACACTCTTTTTCAAAGTTCAATTTCTTTCCAAAAACAAAACATTTCCGAACACTTTGTATACACTCCTACATGAGCCATTATAAAGTCAAAGCGAAATGCCTTTTCTAAACATTTTGTCAAACACACAGAAAGCAATTTTAAAAAGTAATCTAGAGCAACTAAGAGCCCGTAGAATAAACTGCGGATGGAAAGGGGTGCTAATACCTTCCCTTTTCATAACCATTCTCCGGAACTCAAAATCTAAACGAAGGTCTTTTTCTGTACTTTTACCTTCCCTTAATTGGATAAAAATAAAAGTCGGTGGCGACTCTTGCTATCCGCACATTTGGATACAAAAATCCTACAAAGTCAGTTCACCGTGTTACATGTACAAGTAAAAATTTGTATGTATATGAAAAGAATTTGATATGTACAAGGAAAATATGTATGTACATAAAGAATGTTGGGACTTACACCGTAAGGGAAGCCCATGATCAGTTAAGAAATTTGAGAGAAAACGAATTCGGTTTTATCGTTTAATCGGATCGATCATGGAAAAAGATGTAAGTTTGATGAAAAGTTTTGAAGAATTTTATTTGAAAGTGTTTTTGAAAATTGAAGTTTACTTATGAAAAGTTTTGAAAAGAATCGGGCTTCGAAAGTTTGAAAAAAAATCACCTTTAAAGGTGTTTTGAAAAGTACCCAAAGTACCATTTTCGGCTCGATCAAAATATAATCGGATGAAAGTTTTTCTGGAAATTTTTGACACTATATCAAAATAGACATATTAATTGACAAGTGTACAAAAAATCACCTCAAAATGAGGAGTTTTGATTGGGTTTTGAAAAATTCAAAGTTTGAAAAAAATATGAAGAGAAAAACAAAAATTTTGGCAAAAATGGTCCCAAGGCTACTCGAACCCGAGACCATTGGGCAAGGCGTGGCAAGAGAGTTTTAAGAGTGAGCTAGCAACCGCTGGGGCGATGATACATCCATTAACTTATGCCAATTCAGTTAAATATATTATAAACTCTTATTTTAAATTTGAAAACACACGCGAACTCCATCTTCGTCTTCCTCAATCCTTCAACCAGCCATGGATTTCTTGTTTCTCAATGAAAACGAATGATGTAAACATCAAACTTGCACGAATTTTAACAAGGAATATGATGGTAATGGTTAATTCCATTTATTTTCAGTTAAACATGATTAAATTTCTAGGAAACGTGAAGAACCCTAAAACTGAAAAATCTAATTGAAATCGTGTATGGTTGATGAATTGTTCAATTGATTGAGGGTTAATGATCGTGGATGGTGCAGAAACAAAACGGCCAAGAGTTTTTTTCAATTGAATCAAGAAATCACAGAGTTCGAAGTTGGTGTTCTTACCTGTTGAAGCTGGAATCGAATTCAGTGTTTGAGCGTTTCCAGTTGAGTTTTTGTGATTGCTTGAGCACCAACGGACCTTATGGAAGGTGTGAGGATGGTCTGCTCATCATGAACTTGTCTGGATCATTCTACCCAAGTCGACCTGCAGTTGGTTCAAACTGAAACTTGAAATCGTGGTTAGAGGTGTTACAGTTTATTGTTAAGGGTCTGCATCATCTCTATGATGTATGTTGATGATGTTTGGATGATTAAAACTCAAGTTGCTTGAGCCAAGCTATGAATTTGAAGTTTAAGGAAGTTTTGTATAAGCTTGAAAGTATGAAATGCAAATCTGTTTTTTTGTGTTTCTTGTGTTGATTTTATGCTTCAAACAAGTTCCACATGGATATTAAAACATGTTAGACACCAAACATCTTATGTTCTTTCACAAATTTTCAAAAATGCATAATCTCTCAATTTGAACTATGTTTCTTGATTTTTAAGAAAGAGGAGAGAAAGCATGTCTTTGCATTACTTTGGTGTAGTTTGGATTGGCAAATAAGACCTCTATTTATAGGCCATGAGTTCTGAAAAATAAGTGAGAAAGTTTGGCCTTGGTAATTTCAACTTGCCTTAGAGGGCAAGGAAGTCATTTTTGCATTAAATGCAAAAGGAAACTTCCTTTTAACCATGGTTAGTTCTTACCTTGATCCTATCTCTTTAAAATTACTCCCCCGTTGATATTTATCAGCTCTAATCCTCAATTGGCAATGTGGCATGCTTCTAGAAAGAAAGAAACTCAAAATGACCTATAATTTCAAAGTTTGTACTTGAAAATTATGAATTTTGGAGCTCTAAGTTTCAAATTCAAAAATATGGCTAGACTCCATAGATTTGAGAGTTCTTGGACATTTTGGAAAGCTTGTTTCAAGGGATACAACTTTCATGTTTTGAGTTTTTTCCAATTCAAAGTGGAACTATGAGAAAAAATGCCATGAAGTTTGGAAAAGGTAAGAAATTTTAACACTTGAAAAATTTTCAAAGTGTTGAAAATTTTGACTTTTTGTTGACTTTTCCAAATTTCTTGATTTTTTTTTATCATGATGGATCATTTGAAGTAATTTGATGATTGAAAAAGTTTTGTTTTGAAAAAGTTGACCAAAAGTCAAAGTTTGACTTTTCTGTGCAGATGAAATTTCATCGATGTTTTAAATTGACTGATGAATCCTGTGGACTTCTGTGATGTTTTGAATCCAGAAATTAGGTCAACATGTTGTATCTGAGATATGAAGATCAATCTCTAACCAAAAAAGTCATTCGTTGATCAGAAAATCAAAGATTACTCATCCTCGACCAAAACCCTAATTGGTCGATCCTTGATAGATCAATGAGAGAAGTTGGATATCTGAAAATCAGAGGTTGATGATTTGACCAAGATAGATCAAATGAAGTGTATGAAACTCAAACCCTAATTGGTTGCCTCTTGAATCAGATGAAAAATTGATGAAACCCTAATTTTGACCTGTAGAAGCTACACCCGATTAATTCTGTTTTGAACTGTTAGTGATGCAATGATGCAAATGTAGGGTGGTATATTAGGTCAAAAATTGGGGTATGACAGATTCCCCTATTTAAGTTTCTTTAACCTGAGATATGAAGATGAATATCTTCGTTTTGATAGGTGTGAAGAGACTTAAATATCAGAATACGCAAATTTTGGACCTAAGATACCAAAAATGCGAGTGATGCAAAATGATTGCAAAAAGTTTCACCCAGATGATATAAAAGGTATGACATGGTAGGGAAAAATTCATGGGGATGACTCGATCTGTTTTAAGAAAAGAGGATCCTGTTTGTTGGGAAACAAGCAATATGTCTTGCTGGGGAAAAAGAGATTCACAACACATGTGAATATCTATTTCGCTTTGGGAAATGAAGAGATTACCTTCTGTCAGCCTTGTGACAATGTTTAAGGTAAATGAAAATGATATTACCAATTATCAGCCTTGTGATAGTTCATGGTAATGAATTATGAAGATATTACCAATTATCAGCGGAGTGATAACTATAACAAGGTAAATCTTTGAAAAAATTTACTGAGTATTCAGCCTTGTGAATAACAGACAAATGATGGAAACAGATCTCAAATGAGTTTCTATTTTCACAGCTACAATCTTGTAGGGGATCTTTGAGAAGATGAGGGTATTTTGATTGAAAAGACACAGGTTTCCATTTAGATAGAAAGACGACTGTGGAGATTTTCTTGAACTGTCATGATTTGGAATTTTTGAGAAGAACAATCTTTTTATGACAAGTTTCAAGATGAAAAGGAGATAAGCAACTTAGATGACGAAGCTATTGCTTATTGTTTTGTTGGTTAGAGACGAGGTTCTATCCAAGAATGAACTGGAAAGAAACAGTCAATCAAGACTTTGTTCCTAATGAGAAATGCTCTCAGCCGAGGAATAGGAGAGAAAATATGAACTTTTCTGCTTGGGAATAATCTCCTGGAGATATGACATACCCACATGAGTAAATTCAATCTAAACCAGTGATATGAAAACAAACATTGAGGAATGCAGGAATGCATTAATAATGCTATGATGTATGAATGATGAATTTCATATGCATGCTGACAATACTTGACAAGACAACAAAGTGATATTTGGGAAAAGGACTATGTCACGCTTCGAACAAATATTCAGCAAAATCTTGCAACAATGGCGTGAATGTTACTGCTGATGAACATTAGTTGCATGCTTTAAACTTTCTGAAAAAGGCATTTCATTGGCAACTTTGTTGGAAATTCTTTTTGGATAAGAATACCGTCCTTTGATAATCTCTGCTGAGGAAAAGAAGACTTTCGTAGCAGCTATTCTAATTTTCGGAGATCGAAACAATTATGGAGAAAACTGTTGAAGTTTCTTCTGTGTTCATAGTTCAAAGGAAAATTTTGCTTTTATTTCAAAAATTTGATGTAAAAATTCATTTAAAACCTTTTTAGTTTCAAAAAGTGATTCTCACAATAAAAAGCGTTATTTTGCAAAACAGAATAAAGCAAGAATTGCAACAAAAAGGCACAAGGCTCAAATTTATTGATAGAATGGTAATCATCCAAAGGCGTGATTCCATGAGTTATTTACAAAAGTTGGAAATGATAATTTATTGGGAAAAGGCTACATTGAAAGCAAATAACCGCTATTATCCCTAACAAATTTGAATTCCAACTGTGCTTGTTGCTTCAGAAGATTTGATTGAAGATCTGTTGATGGAAGATTCTTCAGATTGACGAAGTATGGACTGATTGCAGTTACTTTTTCATTTCTTTTTTTGTATCCTTATTGTTGCCTAGATTGTCTTTTCAGGTTTTCAATCTATCAGGATAATTTCTGTTTATTGTCTCTAATTTTTGCCTGGACCGCCTTTTCAGGTTTTCAATCCACCGAGACGCTCATTTTTGCCTAAGCCGCCCTTTTTGGGTTTTCGACTTACCGAGCTGTTCTTTTGTTCTTTTAAGACAAAGTATTTCTTGACTGCATCAGCATTCACAGGATGCGGGAGTTCATCACCGTCCATGGTTGTGAGAGTCATAGCACCGCCAGAAAAGCTTCTTTTGACGATGTATGGGCCTTCGTAATTAGGAGTCCATTTGCCCCTAGAATCTGGTTGAAAAGACAAAATCTTTTTAAGCACGAGGTCGCCTTCTCGGAATTCACGAGGTCGGACCTTTTTGTCGAAAGCTTTCTTCATCCTTCTTTGATATAGCTGTCCATGACACAGAGCGGTCAGACGCTTTTCTTCGATTAAGTTCAGTTGATCGTATCTGCTTTGACACCATTCGGCCTCAGATAGCTTAGTTTCCATGAGAACTCTCATTGACGGAATCTCAACCTCTATGGGGAGCACTGCTTCCATGCCGTATACTAGAGAAAAAGGAGTTGCCCCTGTTGAAGTACGTACTGAAGTACGATACCCATGCAGAGCAAATGGCAGCATTTCGTGCCAATCTTTGTAAGTGATGACCATTTTCTGGACGATCTTTTTGATGTTCTTGTTGGCAGCTTCAACGGCGCCGTTCATCTTTGGTCGGTAAGGAGATGAGTTATGATGCTCAATCTTGAATTCCTCACACAATTCTTTCATCAATTTGTTGTTCAAGTTTGATCCATTGTCTGTAATGATCTTACTCGGAACTCCATATCGGCAAATGAGGTTGTTCTTGATGAACCTCACAACCACTTGTCTTGTAACATTGGCGTAAGATGCTGCTTTGACCCATTTGGTGAAGTAATCAATAGCCACTAGAATGAAGCGATGTCCATTGGACGCTTTTGGTTCGATCATCCCGATCATGTCGATGCCCCACATGGAGAAAGGCCACGGAGAAGAGAGAACGTTGAGTAGAGTCGGTGGCACGTGGATCTTATCTGCGTAGATCTGACATTTGTGACATCTCTTGACGTGTTTACAGCAATCAGATTCCATCGTTATCCAATATTATCCTGCTCTCAAGATTTTTCTGGACATTGCATGCCCATTCAAATGGGTTCCAAAGGACCCTTCATGCACTTCATGGATGATCGTGTCTGCTTCTTGTCTGTCGACACATCTGAGCAGGACCATGTCGAAGTTTCTTTTGTATAACACCTCTTCATTCCGGAAGAAATTTCTAGAAAGCCTCCTTAGGGTTTTCTTATGCTTGTACGATGCCCCGAGTGGGTACTCTCGTGTTTGAAGGAAACGTTTGATGTCGTGGAACCACGGCTTATCGTCGAAGACCGCTTCAGTTGAGAATACATATGCAGGTCTTTCAAGGCGTCTGATACGGATCTTAGGCATATCATTCTAATCGTTGACTTTGAACATGGAATATAGAGTGGCTAAGGCGTCTGCCATCCGATTCTGATCTCGAGGGATATGATGCAATTCAACTTTGTTGAAGAAAGTCAACAAACGTCTTGCATAATCTCTGTAGGGAATCAAACCAAGATGATGAGTTTCATCCTTGTCTTTGATTTGGTTGATCACAAGGGCTGAATCTCCGTATATGTCAGGGATCTTGATCCTTAAGTCGATGGCTTCTTCAATACCCATGATACAAGCTTCATATTCTACGATGTTGTTCGTGCAATCAAATAGCAACCTGGCGGAAAATGGGATATGAGAACCCTCGGGAGTAATGATGACTGCCCCTATTCCATTGCCATAAACGTTAACTGCTCCATCAAAAATTAAGCCCCATCTAGATTCTGGATCTGGACCTTCTCCGGGCAGCGGTTCGTCACAATCTTTCATCTTTAAGTACATAACGTCCTCGTCAGGGAAGTCGAATTTGAGGGATTGGTATTCGTTGAGCGGCTGATAAGCCAAGTGATCGGCGAGAATGCTTCCTTTTACCGCTTTTTGAGCACGGTACTAGATGTCATACTCAGATAATGGCATCTGCCATCGAGCAATTCTTCCCGTTAAGGCAGGCTTTTCAAAGACGTACTTGATTGGATCCATTTTGGAGATTAACCAAGTTGTGTGATTGATCATGTACTGGCGAAGACGTTTTGAAGCCCATACCAAAGCACAACATGTTTTCTCGAGCATAGAGTAACGATTTTCACAGTCTGTGAACTTTTTACTCAAGTAGTAGATGGCATGCTCCTTCTTACCGGTTTCACCTTGCTGTCGAAGCACGCAACCCATGGACTCTTCTAGTACGGTAAGGTACATGATTAATGGTCTTCCTTCGACTGGAGGAATCAGTATTGGTGGTTCTGACAGGTATTCCTTGATACTGTCAAACGCTTTTTGGCAATCTTCTGTCCACACAACCTCTTGATTTTTGCAGAGAAGTTTGAATATTGGCCCACAAGTAGCAGTCATTTGAGAGATGAATCTGGAGATGTAATTCAACCGTCCAAGAAATCCTCTTACTTGCTTTTCTGTATGTGGCGTAGGCAATTCTTGAATAGCCTTGACTTTGTCAGGGTCAACTTCAATACCTCTTTGACTGACGATGAAACCTAGGAGCTTTCCCAGATCTTACCCCAAAGGTACATTTGTTAGGATTCAGGCGAAGCTGAAATTTCCTTAGTCGTTGAAACAACTTCAAGAGATACTCTATATGCTCTTCTTCAGTGTCAGACTTTGCTATCATATCGTCCACGTAGACTTCGATCTCTTTGTGCATCATGTCATGAAAGAGAGTAGTCATTGCCCTTTGATAAGTTGCGCCTGCATTCTTTAATCCAAACGGCATTACTTTGTAGCAAAAGGTGCCCTATGGCGTGATGAAGGATGTCTTCTCCATGTCTTCGGGAGCCATTCTGATCTGATTGTAGCCAGAGAAACCGTCCATGAAGGAAAAGACATTGAACTTTGCAGTGCTATCCACTAGCATGTCAATATGCGGTAGTGGGAAATCGTCTTTTGGACTAGCTTTGTTCAAGTCTCGGTAGTCAACACACATTCTGACCTTTCCATCTTTCTTGGGGACAGGCACTATGTTGGCTAGCCATTGAGGATATTCAGAGGTGACTAGAAAACCTGCGTTGAGCTGCTTTTGAACTTCCTTTTTGATTTTTTCGGCCATTTCAGGGTGTACTCTTCTCAGTCTTTGCTTAACTGGTGGACACTCCGGCTTTAATGGCAAATGATGCTCCACGATGCTAGTGTCTAAACCCGGCATGTCCTGGTAGGACCAAGCGAACACATCAACATATTCTTTGAGAAGATCTATCAGTTGGCTCTTGACGTTGCTGTCGAGTAAAGCTCCGATATTTACTTCTTTTTTGTCTTCCCTAGAACCCAAGTTGATTGCTTCCAGAGGCTCTTTGTGAGGTTGAATGATTCTTTCCTCGTGCTTAAGTAGTCGGGAAATCTCATCTGGGATCTCTTCTTCAACTTCTTCCTCGACGACTTCACAGGGGATTTCAAAGTTGGGAGAGAGCATAGAGTTATTGCTTTCAATGGATTTGCCCATCTATTAATCTGCATATTTGATTTATGTCTGATTAATTAATTTTTTCATCGTGATTTTTTTTTTGAAAAAGTTAATGTGAAAGTGTATGCAGATTGTGTATATTTTTTTTTTGAAGATTTTTATTGTGTTTTTTAGGATTATCATTTCCAAGAAAAAGGGTAAAAATGAAAACAAACACAAAGTGTGGAATCAAAACAACGCATTTTATTTATGATTCACAATATGAAACAGGGCCCTAAAATACAAACTCATTCGTCTTGGGCAAGACAAAGAGAAATTATTTAGAAGCTAAACCCTATAAAACATCTCTTCGCTTTGGGCGAAGCGAGAGTTCAAAACAAAAGCAAAGATAAACTACTTAGAACTATGAACATTAGTCTGAACTTCAACAGGTTTCCAGTAGTGGCGAACTCCTTGGAAGTCGAGGTACTCTGGTAGCTTTCCGCTTGGCTTAACCCTTGAATAGACTTTGGTCATTGGTCGAGCAGGCTTTGAAGACTCTGGACGATTGAACTTGGCCTTTGTGCTACTAAAGCGATCTTATTCGGCTTGATGAACAGATCGGGAAGTATGGGATACAACATATGTATTTTCTATTGGCATTCGTGTTGAATTCTGGGGATGTACTCTCCAATCTTCTGAGTGAAGAGACTCATTGTCGGTGACACTTTCCAATTCGTATCCCGAGTCGTATCCTTGCTCTTCAGTGATCACGTTGATGTACTGGTAGTCAAGATTTGGTTTAACAAACTCCACGGGCGCGTTAAAGCAGAGATCTTCGTTTGGAACCTCAATCGGTTGATAGGATCGGGAAGACGTATGCTCCTCTTCTGGTTGACTAGGATACTCAAAAGAATCACCCCATCCAGTGGGCTGGATGTCTTCAATTCTGATTTTTGAGCTTTCTGGCGCAGTGTATTTCACCATGTAGTCAAATTTACCACTTGGTTCTCCCAAGGTATCCCAAACTTCAGAAGGGACAGGTGGATTTTCATTCTGTTGTAGGGATATGCCCTTGAATTTATCAATTGGAGGATAGTACGGCGCGTAAGATTCTTCCTGAGACACATATTCAGGGCTGTTTAGATAAGTGCTCCACTCTTCAGATCCAGAGAGATCATCTTTATCACCTTCAACGGTAATAACGTTAACCTCTTGAAGAACAGGGTTTAAGAAACCCCCACTGTTGAATACTTCTTTGATTGGACGAAGTGCTTCATCCTTTTGCTTGTCTTTGGAGAATACGGGTGCGAACCCGAGTCCGGCTTTTGTCTCGTTGTTGACAGGTTTGATTACTTGTCCCCAATCTTCAGCATTGCCATCTTTCACTATCTGCGCTGCTTCTTTATAAGAAGAGATAGATGATCTACTTTTGCTAGTAGATTCATCTTCTAACGGATGTCCTGGGAGATGTGTCCCTTCAACGTTGTTAGCTGTGATGAAAGAAAAACTAGACAAATGGCTTATGAGCAAAGCTTGTTCACCGATGATGGTCACTAGTTTCCCATTTACTGTGAATTTCAGTTTCTGATGGAGAGTGGATGTCACAGCTCCTGCTTCGTGGATCCATGGTCTTCCTAGTAGACAACTGTAAGCGGCTGGCACATCCATGACCTGGAAAGTGATTTGGAAGGTATGCGGACCAATTGTCATCGGGAGATCGACCTCCCCAATAACTGACTTTCGTGACTCGTCAAAGGCTCTTACCACTATGTTGTTGAACTTCATCGCTGTTCCTTTGTAAGTTAAACGAGCGAGAGTCGTTTTCGGCATTACATTAAAGATGAACCGGTATCCACTAGCACGTTGGACAGGGAGTCCGATTGGCAAATCATTGAGATATGCAGAGCCAAATTGTGATCTTTCCCTTCCTCTGGAAGTTCTTCATCGCTAAAGCTTAAGTTATTGCAAGCTGTTATGTTGGCGACAATACCTCCAAACTGGTCTGTAGTCACATCATGGTCTATATAAGCTTGGTCTAGTACCTTCATCAAAGCTTCTCGGTGAGCTTCGGAGTTCAGGAGTAGAGATAGTATAGATATCTTGGAGGGAGTCTGCATCAGCTGATCCACGACTCGGTACTTGCTTTTCTTGATTAACTTTAGTATCTCATCAAAATCTGTGTTGACGTTGGTTTTGTCAGGCGGACCAACATTTGTGCTTGGATTAACAGCGGGAATCATTGTGGGATTCTCGGGAGATATGTTAACTGGATTTTGTCTAACAACAGGAACGGCAGCCGGTCTTGGTGGCAACGGAGTATGTACTCGTCCACTTCGTGTTACTCGTCCTATCTCAGTTATGTTGACATTAGCTGGAAGAGTTGGCATGGGTTTCTCCTTTCCATCCTCTATCACAGTTGCATTGTATTGATAAGGAATTGCTTTGCTAGAACTGTATGGAACAGGACCGGGTAAGCAAATCACCAAAGGAGACCCTGGAACGTTGGAACCGTTGTATTCAATCTCCACATGCTTGGGTACATTGAAACAGGGGACGATAACGTTTACTTCGGGATTTTCCGAGTTGATATCTGAGACTAAAAGCTCATGCGGAAAATGCCCTACTGTATTCACGTCATAATCATCTCTGTTTTTGTAGATCTGTATGTCACCAATGTCTAGCAATCGTTGAATGTCTGCTCTTATGGTAGGACACCCTCGAAGATCCTTGAAGCAGATGTTGCAAGATGCGTAATCGTGTTTAGTGAAAACACCCATTGTACTGTACGTATCATGGAGATGTACCAAGTTTCCTCTGATCAGATTCACGTCTGTGACGAGATACCTATCTGTATTTCTTAGTATCAAATACACTGTATGTCCACTGTGACTGGGAAGTGGATTTTCTTGCACGTTTGGGTTTGTATTTCTAAAGGAAAGAAGATTAGATTTCACTAATATCTGTACTTCAGCTTTTAACGCTATGCAATGCTCAAGATCGTGGTCTGGTGCCCCTTGGTGAAAAGGGCAAGATACATCCACTTTGTACCACCATGGCAATTTTTCTGGGACCGGAGGGGGTGACCTTGTCTGTACAAGATTCCTCTCTATTAACGCAGGGTATAGTTCTGTGTACGTCATGGGAATTGGGTGAAATTCCGAGACCCGAGGCGCACGGTTTTGATTGTTAAACTGTTGAGCCTGTTGTCGAGGCTGTTGAGTTTGTTGAGTTTGCTGGAACTACGGAGCAATTCCTGTATTTGGACTTGTGTTAACAACGGGCGTTATGGCAGCTACCTGTCGTTGTTGACTGACATTCTTTCGCGGTTTCCCTCGGGATACCATTCCTATGTCATGTTCCTTTTTCTTTGGAAAACTGGTTCCAACCTTCCTAGTTCCACTAGAAGATCCCGCCTCTTTGGTTAGGCGTCCGGTTCGAACTCCTTCCTCTAACCGCATTCCCATATTTACCATCTCGGTGAAATCTCCGGGAGCGCTAGCGATCATTCGTTCGTAGTAGAATGTACCAAGAGTGTTTAAGAATACCTTGGTCATCTCCTTTTCTTCTAATGGGGGGTTGACTTGGACAGCAATTTCCCTCCAACGTTGAGCGTACTCTTTGAATGTCTCTCTCTCTTTCTGAGACATGGAGCGGAGTTGATCCCGATCGGGAGCCATATCCAAGTTGAACTTATATTGTTGTACGAAGGCTTCACCTAAGTCATTAAATGTTTGGATATTCGCGTTGTCTAATCCCATGTACCACTTCAGTGCGGCACCGGTAAGACTGTCTTGGAAGTAATGGATTAATAACTGGTGATTGTCGTTGTACGTAGACATTTTCCTGGCATACATCGTGAGATGACTCTGTGGACAGGAATTTCCTTTATACTTTTCAAAGTCAGGGACTTTGAATTTTGCAGGTATCCTTACGCGAGGAACTAAGCACAGATCGTGGGCGTTCTTCCCAAATAGTTCCTTTCCACGGATCGTTTTAATTTCAAGCTGCATTTTGAGGAGTTGTTCCTGGAGATTCTCCATAGAACCACGAGAATTCGTGTTGTCGCCTGGAATATGGTGAACTTCTTCGTCTGCAGTAGTGTGCACTACGGAAGCTGAGTTTGTCATGATCGGTTGAGAAACCGTCATAGTTACTTGCGGAAAAGTTATTCCACGTTGCGGAGTAAGTGTTGAGTTTTGCTGCAAAGTAGGTACTTCAAGCGTGGTTGTTTGTACTTGAGAAGTCGGTTGGCGAAATCCGATGCCGAAATTGAAAGGCATGCCCCATGGATAGCCTTCTGGCATACTGAAGAGTGAACTACTGGCTGCAACAGTTGAAACTGGAGTAGTAGTGTCTTCTGAAATCGCTGCTTGATTTTGACTGCTCGATGTTACTTGCTGACTTTGCGTTGCTGCCAATGAATGACCAAAGAAGTGAGTCTCTCCACCTCTTCTTGCAGTGTTGTCACTGTGCTATGAAGCTCAACATTTTCTTGTTCAAATCCTTCCATTACATTCCTTCTTTTTGAACGTGTATTGTATGTTCGAGTAGGCTGTGGGCGTGGTCGAGAAACTCTAAGACGCGACAGCTTGGCGATCTTTTTCTATCTGTTGAAAAGTTCCGAAAGATCAGACTCTAGACAATAAACTCAATATGGAAAGTATGATGCATGATTATGAATGTAAAGAAAGATTTCCAAAGAATTTACACTAAAAGAGAAATTTCTGGCAAATATTTGGATGGAAAACACACATTTATTTTATTTATTATTGAAAGAAGATTACAACAATTTTTGTTTTTGAGCATTGCTCACACAAATGATAAAATAAATGATAAAAAATTACAATCTAAACTAATTAATTGTCCTCGTCGGATGAATATCCAAAGGCTTGTTGTAGCTTCAACTTCAGGATTTCCTTCCCATAGTGAGCTTTCAGTTCAGCTTTCTCAGCTTTTAGCTTGCTAATGACTTTCTTCCACTCGTTGGGAGCAGGATCACTGGTTGTCATTTCCTCAAGCTTTCTTTTCCTTTCTTTGATGTATCTTTTGATTGCGTTATCCTTCGGACGAATCTTCTCATCTTTCTCCATGAGCCATTCGTCTTGGAAGTAAAGCGTCTTTTCATGATCTTTGACTTGCTTCTTGAGCTTCTCATTTTTGAGATCAATCTTAAGGAATTTGTCTTCCAGAGCTTCTTTCTCAAGCCTCATCTTGGCCAAAGCTTCTTGGTATTCTCCCATAGTCTCAACGGGAAAAATTGGTGATTTGGAAGCTGTTGAGAACATGGGTTCTTCATAAGCATAAGGCATTCGAAATTCCTTTGCTCTTTTCTTTACCCAAGAAGTGTAGATTTCCATGGCTGCAAAATTCTTTGCTTTCCCTTTTTCCTTCCTTCGGATGTGATGCCAAGCTCTGATCATTCTGGCTTTCAAACCTTGAGAATCTTCTCCTTCATGATAGAAGTAACTCTCCACTGTAAAACCAAGAGGTTTACTAGAGTTTGCGTACCCGAGTTGACGTCTCGCCAGGAATGGGTTGTAGTTGATTCCTCCTTTTGCACCGAGAGGTACGCTGGCAAATTCTCCACGCCTCAATGATTTCCATCTCATTGTCTGCCAAGTTATACCAATGGATATCGTCGTTTGTAAGAGACATGAGTCTTCTTGACCAATGCCAATCGTCTTTGTTTTCGCAGAAGATAGGAGATTTAGGCAAGTGTGAGACAATCCATTTGAAGAATAGAGGCACGCAACACACGATAGTTCCATCTCCTTGACGATTCCTATGATGAATGGAGAAGTATGTGTCACCAAGCAAAGTGGGAACGGGATTTCCAATCAGAAAGATCCTTATGGCGTTGATATCAACGAAATTTGGGACGTTGGGAAACAACACCAACCCATAGATGAGTAAAGCTAAAATAGCTTCGAAGGCTACCATACTACCGGCTTCAGAGAATTTAAGAGCCTTCTCCATTAGGAACTTTGAAGTTAGTCCTAAGAGTTTTCCTCTAGTAGTTAGGTTTTTGTCTATCTCAGATTTCTTTAAATGAGTCATCGTTGCAATGACTGGTGACTTGGGAATGGCTTCCAAACCATTGAAAGGCACTTTGTCCGACATCGAGATACCTAGTATGTCGTTCCAAAGTAGGCATCAACCGATAGTCGGGAATGTGAAACAACGATAGATGATCGTAAAACGAACGAAAGTTTCGAGAAGTCCTCATCAACGTTAGTGTTCGAATAGTTAAAAGAGTTCCATAGCGTTCAAACCGAGGGATCTTCTACCAAGGATGCTAACTCTTTCAACTTCCCTACGCCAGAATTCTAAATATCTCTTGGTGAATCTTCCTCGACGTCCATCACTCTAACCTAAAATATTTACAAAGAAAATCTCTAAATTCTTTGGAAATGGGAAGAGAAATGAAGTTTTTGAATGAATGCATGAATGCGCAAACATGGTTAGTAGTTATACACACGATCAAGCGCTCAAGTCACGAGCATGAGGCCAATGATAAGAATCAAACGTGGGTAAGTTCTAAGGGCTTATTCATCCGTGAAACGGTTCTATCGATAATACAGCTCAACGCTTCTCTTTGAAATATTATCGGATTTGTTGAATACTCAAGTCCAATAATATTTTTCAAGAAAAACTCGCTGATCGTATCTCGCATGACAATTATTCTAGGCTTACGCCCGAATAATTTCTGCACTACATCCTAAATGGCCATGATGGGTTATGTGTTCTACAGCCACTCAGCTTCGCAAGTTCTCTTGAAAGCAAAATGTCTTCGCAAATACTTGCTAAACACAAGTACTCCCAAAACAACCTCCACTGAGAGAGGGATCTCAAATTAACTCCGTAAGTACTGAGACTTCTCACAAGTTAATAGGACTATACCCCCACCTAGATCTTAAAATGTTTCTTAAATCCGGGTTAGGATTTCTTTCCATCAGATGAAATCGCGAAAACACACAATAAATAAAATAAAAAATATGCACATATGAAAGCTTAACCCCTTCTTTCTTTTTGAAAACAAAAAAAAAAGCTTGGTGCTCTTGAGCAGAGTCACATTAAAGATTCAGCGTACTCCCCAGCAGAGTCACCATTTTTCCTGTTCGCGTTAAAAAGTGACGCGCTAGGGAATCGAATATGAATTCAGATTCTCTGGCCCGAAACGATTTACTCTTTTGATTTGTTTATAAAGATGCCGCAAGCATCAAGCTTTATTATTTTCAACACAAGAAAAGATGATTTAATGATTATGAAAAAGGGGAAAGCTGTTAATACCCTCAATTGATTTTGATATGCGTAACGACTAGCGCAAACTAGACGTAACGCATTGGGGAGTATTTTGGATAAGGGGGTTTGTTATATAAAGGGAATAGATGGAGCACCCTAAATATATATAGTTATCTATAGCTTTATATATGAATATGTTTGATATGTTTGTGTGTTTTAATTGGCTATTTCTATGATTGGGAAAGTTTCTCCTTTGGGATTTTAAGAAGGATAGGTTATGTGGGATTCTAGTGTTTGTTATTATTGTGCTCGCAAAGATCTTTGGATCTTCTGCATACATATCCCCTAATGGGAATCAGAGCATTTGTAGCTCGGATCTAAAGGGATCTATGGTTTGTTTGGTCTGAGAGAGAAAGAAGTTTGCTCGGCAAGGATGAGACCTTGTGCCTACGTATTCTCAAAGGGATGTTGAGAAAGTCAGAGCAATCGTAGTTCCCACTTATGCTAGTGGAAGCAACAGGATGTTATTAAGAGACAGACAAATGTCATCTTAATGAAAAATGTATCTAATCTATTTCATCACATACATTTTGAAAAGTTTGACTGATTGAAATCTTTCATCGTAAGTTATAGGTGTTTTGCTTGAGTGTACAAGCGTTACCACTTACATGTTTAAGAAAGATATTTTGAAAAAGATGATTGAATCTTTTAACTGTAAGCATTGGGTATTTTGCTTGAGTGTACAAGCGTTACCACTTACAATTAAGAGATGTTTTTGTTTGAAAAGAGTTTGAAAAAGTTTTTTTGACTGTATGTGATGTTATAGATGAGATACTTCTTCCATAGAGATGATAGATGTCTAAATCTCGAGGAGAAAATGAGTGGATTAAAGGGATGCTTTTAAGAAGCCCATGGGTCCTAGTATTGTAAGCCCAAGAGGAGGCATTCCGAGGGTCATCGAGGGTCCTTGTACGAAGCTCAAGAGGAAGCTATAGGGTATGGCTGGTTTTGGCTTTAAAAGGGATTTCACCGGGAAACCATCCTTTTGGAATTAAGAGCAATTTCACCGGGAAATTATACTCTCAGGGTTCTATCCTAATGCGGGTGATTCTTTGTATTGGAAGCCAAATAGGAGGCTGTTAAGAGATTTCCTGATCTCTTTCATTGTATGATGCCCAAGAGAAGGCTAAACTCAATGAGGAGTTCTTTTGAACGAAGCCCAAGAGGAGGCTGACTCAACAGGGGAGTGCCGTCTTATATGAAGCCTAAGCGGAGGCTAAACTCAGATGAATGAGTTTTCTTATATGAAGCCTAAGAGGAGGCTGAACTCAGTTGAAATGAGTTACCTTGTACAAAGCCCAAGAGGAGGCTAAACTCAATGAGGGATGAGTTGTCTTGTATAAAGCCCAAGAGGAGGCTATAACTGTGGAGAGCCTATTGGTTAGACTAGCTATTATGTTATGATCAAACAGTTATATAAACAAGTGTGTGTGTGATATGTATTCACAAGAGTTTATGAAGGAAATATAAACAGATGCATGATGTTTATTTACAAGAGTTTATGAAGTAAATATAAACAAGTGTCTGTGGAACGAACGTTTGAAACGAGCGTAACTTGATTATTTACAAGTTTGAATTGTGCACAAGGAAGTAAATATGTACATGAACGAGTATTTATGTACAAGAGGATGTGGATGTACATAGGAGGGTTGGGACTTACACCATAAGGGTGGCCCATTGGTTTAAAAGCAGTTTCACCGGGAATAATGCTCCTTTCAATACCAATGGTATTCAGTGTTTACACAAGTGAAATAAAAACAAACAGACGAAGTTCGTCTGTACTTGAGTATTTACAGAAGTATTTGTATTATGTACAAGTAAAAATTTGTATGTATATGAAAAGAATTTGATATGTACAAGGAAAATATGTATGTACATAAAGAATGTTGGGACTTACACCGTAAGGGAAGCCCATGATCAGTTAAGAAATTTGAGAGAAAACGA
This sequence comes from Vicia sativa, assembly GCA_021764765.1. Taxonomy (NCBI): domain Eukaryota; kingdom Viridiplantae; phylum Streptophyta; class Magnoliopsida; order Fabales; family Fabaceae; genus Vicia; species Vicia sativa. Next base: position 264,206,640 of record CM038793.1, on the reverse strand, counting down.
ATTCGGTTTTATCGTTTAATCGGATCGATCATGGAAAAAGATGTAAGTTTGATGAAAAGTTTTGAAGAATTTTATTTGAAAGTGTTTTTGAAAAGTGAAGTTTACTTATGAAAAGTTTTGAAAAGAATCGGGCTTCGAAAGTTTGAAAAAATCACCTTTAAAGGTGTTTTGAAAAGTACCCAAAGTACCGTTTTCGGCTCGATCAAAATATAATCGGATGAAAGTTTTTCTGGAAATTTTTGACACTATCTCAAAATAGACATATTAATTGACAAGTGTACAAAAAATCACCTCAAAATGAGGAGTTTTGATTGGGTTTTGAAGAAGTCAAAGTTTGAAAAAAATATGAAGAGAAAAACAAAAAGTTTGGCAAAAATGGTCCCAAGGCTACTCGAACCCGGGACCATTGGGCAAGGCGTGGCAAGAGAGTTTTAAGAGTGAGCTGGCAACCGCTGGGGCGGTGATACATCCATTAACTTATGCCAATTCAGTTAAATATATTATAAACTCTTATTTTAAATTTGAAAACACGCGCGAACTCCATCTTCGTCTTCCTCAATCCTTCAACCAGCCATGGATTTCTTGTTTCTCAATGAAAATGAATGATGTAAACATCAAACTTGCACGAATTTTAACAAGGAATATGATGGTAATGGTTAATTCCATTTATTTTCAGTTAAACATGATTAAATTTCTAGAAAACGTGAAGAACCCTAAAACTGAAAAATCTAATTGAAATCGTGTATGGTTGATGAATTGTTCAATTGATTGAGGGTTAATGATCGTGGATGGTGCAGAAACAAAACGGCCAAGAGTTTTTTTCAATTGAATCAAGAAATCACAGAGTTCGAAGTTGGTGTTCTTACCTGTTGAAGCTGGAATCGAATTCAGTGTTTGAGCGTTTCCAGTTGAGTTTTTGTGATTGCTTGAGCACCAACGGACCTTATGGAAGGTGTGAGGATGGTCTGCTCATCATGAACTTGTCTGGATCATTCTACCCAAGTCGACCTGCAGTTGGTTCAAACTGAAACTTGAAATCATGGTTAGAGGTGTTACAGTTTGTTGTTAAGGGTCTGCATCATCTCTATGATGTATGTTGATGATGTTTGGATGATTAAAACTCAAGTTGCTCGAGCCAAGCTATGAATTTGAAGTTTAAGGCAGTTTTGTATAAGCTTGAAAGTATGAAATGCAAATCTGTTTTTTGTGTTTCTTGTGTTGATTTTATGCTTCAAACAAGTTCCATATGGATATTAAAACATGTTAGACACCAAACATCTTATGTTCTTTCACAAATTTTCAAAAATGCATAATCTCTCAATTTGAACTATGTTTCTTGATTTTTAAGAAAGAGGAGAGAAAGCATGTCTTTGCATTACTTTGGTGTAGTTTGGATTGGCAAATAAGACCTCTATTTATAGGCCATGAGTTCTGAAAAATAAGTGAGAAAGTTTGGCCTTGGTAATTTCAACTTGCCTTAGAGGGCAAGGAAGTCATTTTTGCATTAAATGCAAAAGGAAACTTCCTTTTAACCATGGTTAGTTCTTACCTTGATCCTATCTCTTTAAAATTACTCCCCCGTTGATATTTATCAGCTCTAATCCTCAATTGGCAATGTGGCATGCTTCTAGAAAGAAAGAAACTCAAAATGACCTATAATTTCAAAGTTTGTACTTGAAAATTATGAATTTTGGAGCTCTAAGTTTCAAATTCAAAAATATGGCTAGACTCCATAGATTTGAGAGTTCTTGGACATTTTGGAAAGCTTGTTTCAAGGGATACAACTTTCATGTTTTGAGTTTTTTCCAATTCAAAGTGGAACTATGTGAAAAAAGGCCATGAAGTTTGGAAAAAATAAGACATTTTAATTTTAACACTTGAAACATTTTCAAAGTGTTGAAAATTTTGACTTTTTGTTGACTTTTCCAAATTTCTTGATTTTTTTTTATCATGATGGATCATTTGAAGTATTTTGATGATTGAAAAAGTTTTGTTTTGAAAAAGTTGACCAAAAGTCAAAGTTTGACTTTTCTGTGCAGATGAAATTTCATCAGATGTTTTAGAAATTGACTGATGAATCCTGTGGACTTCTGTGATGTTTTGAATCCAGAAATTAGGTCAACATGTTGTATCTGAGATATGAAGATCAATCTCTAACCAAAAAAGTCATTCATTGATCAGAAAATCAGAGATTACTCATCCTCGACCAAAACCCTAATTGGTCGATCCTTGATAGATCAATGAGAGAAGTTGGATATCTGAAGATCAGAGGTTGATGATTTGACCAAGATAGATCAAATGAAGTGTATGAAACTAAAACCCTAATTGGTTGCCTCTTGAATCAGATGAAAAATTGATGAAACCCTAATTTTGACCTGTTGAAGCTACACCCGATTAATTCTGTTTTGAACTGTTAGTGGTGCAATGATGCAAATGTAGGGTGGTATATTAGGTCTAAAATTGGGGTATGACACCTGGCCCATGATTAAGTCTTCCTTCTTCGAAAGGATTTCGGCCTATATGGCTGAGAACGAATGGAAAGCGGCCTTAGAGGCTGAAGTGAACGAAATAGATAGGGATGGTTCGAAAGACTCACCCTTTGAAGCACACGAAATAGATCAAAGGCTAGATGTCATCTATGATAAGGAACCCCTAGGCTTCGAGAAGGACCCCACAGACTCAGGTGCCAAAATGTTAGCACAGGATCCACTCAAAGAGGTGAATTTGGGGGATGACAATACAAAAAGAATAACTTACATAAGCGCAAAACTCAACCCAAGCTTCAAGCAAGAGGTGATCGAAGTCCTCAAGAGAAACAAAGATTGCTTCGCGTGGGATTATGACGAAATGCCTGGTTTGAAGAGAGAGTTAGTCGAGCACAGACTTCCAATTAAGGATGGCAAGAAGCCCATCAAACAAACTCCTAGAAGATTCGCGCCAGCAGTTCTCACAAAGATCAAAGCTGAGGTCGAAAGGTTGTTGCGGTGCAAATTCATCAGAACCACAAGGTATGTCGAATGGTTAGCAAATATAGTACCTGTTATTTAGAAAAATGGATCTCTGAGAATTTGCATAGATTTTAGGGATTTAAATGTTGCTACCCCTAAAGACGAATATTCCATGCCTGTGGCAGAAATGTTAATAGACTCTGCTGCAGCCTTCGAATACCTAAGTATGCTAGATGGATATTCTGGTTATAATCAGATTTTTATTGCTGAAGAAGATGTTGCTAAGACAACATTTCGTTGCCCAGGAGCCTTAGGCACATACGAATGGGTAGTGATGCCTTTTGGTTTAAAAAATGCTGGGGCAACTTATCAAAGAGCAATGAATTCAATCTTCCATGATTTTATTGAGACATTTATGCAGGTGTATATTGATGATATAGTCATCAAATCTATATCTGCAGAAACCCATTTGCATCATTTGAGCTAATCATTCGAAAGAATGAAAAACATTAAAATGAACCCCTTAAATGTACATTTTTGTGTAGGGAGATTTCCTTGGCTTTGTGGTTCATAAAAAAGGAATCGAAATCAACCAGAATAAGACCAAAGCCATCATGGAGACGAAAGCACCCACATCAAAAAGGGAGCTGCAATCTTTGCTAGGGAAGATTAACTTTCTCGGTTCATTTCGAATCTAAGTGGAAGAACCCAAGCTTTCTCTCGCTTTGTTTGAAGCAAGGCCAAGCCTTCGAGTGACGAAGCACATCAGAGGCATTTGACAAGATCAAAGATATCTCTCTCCCTCCTATCTTGTTCCACCTTCATGGGGAAAGCCCATGAGATTGTACATATCCGCCTCTGAAGTTAGTATAGGTAGTATGTTAGCACAAGAAGATAGCAATGGCATCGAAAGAGCCATATACTAATTAAGTAGGGTATTGAATGATGTAGAAACTAGATATAGCAATATAGAAAAGCTATGTCTTTGTTTATACTTTTCTTGTATGAAACTTAAGTATTATATAAAGCCTGTTGATGTTTATGTTTCATCTCATTTCAATGTTATCAAACACATGCTTTCAAAACCAATAATGCATAGCAGAGTTGGTAAATGGGCTTTAGCCTTAACAGAATATTCTTTGACTTTCATGCCTTTAAGAGCTGTGAAAGGTCAAGTAATTTCTGATTTCATTGTGGACCATTCACGGTCGAAAGTCACATAGGTTACGCTTGAAACGCAACCTTGAAATTATACTTTGATGGTTCGACCCATAAGGAGGGTAGTGGTGTTGGAGTTCTCATAATTTCTCCTGAAGGAATTCCAACAAAATTCAAGTATAAGTTAGATGGTCCTCGTTGCTCGAACAACGAAGCTGAGTACGAAGCGCTTATTGTTGGACTTGAAGCTTTGTTGGAATTGGGGGCAACTAGAGTCGAAATTAAAGGTGACTCAGAGTTAGTGGTCAAGCAAATAACAAAGGAATACAAATTCATAAAGGAAAATCTGATGACATACTTTGTCATAGTTAACAAGTTACTCAAAAAATTCGAATACATGGATATTCAACACATACCAAAAATAGAAAATCAAGAAGCAAATGACCTAGCACAGTTGGCTTCAGGGTATAAAGTTTCTGCCAAAAACTTTGAGGATTTGGTCGAAATAAGAGGTAGGGTTATGGCTACTAGACTCACACCATCAGATTTAGAAAATATTAAATTGGGTTGTGGTGATAAAGATAGATTTGAAGTATTAGCCATAGACACCTTATCAGATGCAGATTGGCGAAGTCCACTAGTGAGTTATTTAAAAAATCCAACATTTAATGTTGATAGGAAAATAAAATATAGAGCATTATCATATGTCCTTATGGGAAATGAATTGTTCAAAAAGACCCAAGAAGGCGTATTACTGAAATGCCTGGGAGAAAGTGAGGCATATTTAGCATTGTCAGAAGTCCACAATGGGACATGTGGGTGATGCAACTCGATTTTCAAAAATCATTTAAAATGAATTTTCAAAAGAATGAAATCGCCACCTAATTTTATTTGTTCTAGAAAGAACGGGGAAATATAGATAAAACCCACAAAAATTGGATAAGGCGGTCTACAAGACCAAAAAGGATGGATTCGGGAGTCGGTTACGCAAGAGGAAGGTATTAGCACCTCTTACGTCCATCGTACTCGATGGGACCCATTTAGTTCAAAAATGTGTTTGTGTGTGTGTAATCTCTAATTTCTAAATTATGAATAAGAAAAAGAAAAAGGGTTTGTTTATTATTATTTTGAGTTTGACACGGTTTCAAACCGCGCCTCACGTATTCCCTCGTGCAATGGGAAAGTCAAAACTCCGTAGTTCTTGTTGAAAATGTCTTGGATTGGTTGTGTTGATTTTAATTGAAATGTTTTTTTGATGACCGCGTATGAGCGGAAAAGGAATTTGAATGGATTTAATTGATTTTAATCGTAGATGACAAGTACCGAAACGTCGGGATACCCTCTAACGATTCGATACTCGAGATTGGTGATTGAGGTCAACCGATCATCTCTCATCCAAAATCTTTATTATGAAAGGAGTGAGGTGAAACAAAGTTCACTTTTATTAAGTGTTATGGAATAAAGTATTTAAGTCATTGGGTTACCTCTAATGGCCCAAATATTTACATTTTAATTAAATCGTCGCGAACCTCTAACAATTTAATTAAGTACCATAACACTATGTTTTTTTGTTTTTTTTGAAAAAATTGATTTAAAGAAAACAAATTCAATTAATTAATTTAATATGAAAGTGTTTTAAATGTTTAAGTGTATGGAATAAAGTATTCGAGTCATTGGGTTTCCCTCTAATGGCCCAAATACTTCACATTTTAATTAAATCGTTGGGCTAACCTCTAACAATTTAATTAAGTACCATAACACTATTTTGAAAATTGCGCGTGGACGAGAAATGATATTTCGGGTTATGATTAACCAAGTATATGGACTTGATTAACCTCGTGAGGATAGGTGCTCCTATCCCCAACCATGAGACCCTGGTGCATGGTGATTGGTATATGGACCAATTATTTTTCGGGTTATGATTAATCAAGGAAACAAGGGCCCTAATTAACCTCGTGAGGATGGCCATGCCCATCCCCAACCATGAGACCCTTAGAGAATTTGGTGTGGGTAACCAAAAATAAGAGAGAGAGCGGAGGCGTTGTTGTTTTTATATTAATGTGAGAGCGGAGGCGTTGTTGTTTTTATATTAATGTGAGAGCGGAGTGTGCAATCGCGTAATAAACAAACAAGCGGATAATGTAATAGCGGAAAATAAAAGAAAATAAATTAACACACAATACAAATCGGAATTTAAATAATTATTAGTATAGATATTTTTTTACTTGATGAAAAATCAACTACCAATTTAATTGGTGATTCAACAAATAAAAAACTACCATATGCCAAATATTATTTAATACATCATTATATATATAAAAACTTGCATAAAAATTGAATTTAAAGAGAAAAGTTTAGGAATGGGCCTGTTTGCAGCTTTAAGCTGGAGGGTGTGAGTAGCAATCTGAGCCCAAGCCCAAAAGCAATGCTGCTGGATCCTGTGTAGCAGCTCCCATGAGGCATGCTGTGGTCCACCATTCTGGATCGTCGGATCTGGACTCTGGCAGATCTGATGGCTAAAGCAGGAGGGAGCAAAATGGATACCATAGACATGTATACACCAGATTTCGGACAGGCCACACAGACGGTGACAAGTGTCACCGCCTGGACTAAACCACCTAATTTAATCTAATTATTCTATGATACTATATATTAGCTTTGTTTTTTAAATATAGAATAAAAACTAAATATAAATTTAAAAAAAAACTGCTACTGCAAATTGTATTTTACTAACCTATTAATTAAATGGGTCACAAAATTAATATATTAAATTAAATACTAATCTAACTTATTTTTATTATAAATTAAATAAAACAAAACAAAAAAAACAGATTAACCCTAATTATACTAACTAATACTAACTTAAGTTATTTTTATAAAATAAATGAATAACAAAAAAAACAATTAGTTTCTTAAACTCTCTCATCCTCACAAACCCTCACGATCTCTCACCCTCACAATCTCTCACGATCGGTTCATCCTCACTCTCTCACGATCTCTCTCAATCTCTCATTGTTCCTCGCCGAAACCCATCGCCGCCCTCATCTCAACGTCCCTCGCCGCGATCACCGCTCTCACCTCTCATCGTTCTCTCCGCGATCTCACTGGACTCTCTCATAGCTCGCCGCGATTTCTCACCGCGGTTCTCTCGATCTGTTATCACTCGCGTTTCCTCACTCGCGTTTCCTAACAGCGGCGGATGGCGGGTTACAACCGCAACCCCGGTGAGATCGATCCGTTTTACCTTACACTTTGCCTTTTCCTCGTTTTTGCCTTTCTGAAGGATTTTCTGACTGGAAAATGATGATGGATCTGTAGATAGGTATTGTTCTGTGTTTGGTTTTGATGAATGTGTTCTGGGTTTTTTCTTGTTAGTATGCTGTTAGGGTTCTGATTGGGGAATTTCGGCTAGGGTTTCTTGCTTGTGAACAGTTGCCTCCTTGTGTTCTTCTGCTTTGAATGTTTTTATATCCTCAGAAATAGGGTTTTGCTGAACCTTGTTGTTCTGATTTTTGACAAACAAGGCCTTACGAAATACATGTTGGGCTTGCACCATTTTGTATTGGGCTGATGATTTTGATCGTTTTTGGCTGTTTGATGCTGTATTTTCTGATATGTTGGCTGCTGGTGTATTGTTTATGGTAAAATTTGCCTTTTCAGGTGCCTACCCTTGCTGCCCTGTATAAAATTCTTGTACTGTCATGCCCAAACTGCTTTTTACAGCTGCTTTTCCTCATCTTCTTTCCACACCTCCTATTGTGAACCAAGGGCTAACACTCTTGAGGATTTGCAATAGCGAGTTTATGGCCGATGATTCGCTATGAGGCCTCGGTTTTGATCGAAACCACCACACAACCTGATTCCGGAAAGAAAATCCTAATGATGAGATAGAATTTGTCTTGTAATGTTATCATTGTTGTCCGTTATTTGCTAATCATTTTTTGCTTTGTTTCATGAACATGAGCAATGGTGCAAGCTTGGAGGAATAGCAAAGGAATGCTTTGGACAAGAAGGCCGGGTTTGAAGATGGAGCAAGGATGTAGAAAGGAAAGCAACAAAGACTTCCACTAGAATACAATAGGATAGAAGAAGAAATTTGCTTGTATTTTTATATTTGTATTCTTAAAGAATTTGTATCAAAATTTGAACCTTGTAATCAACACGAAAATCCCAATTGACATTGTAACTTTGATGATTCATGTAGAAATTGTACAAACCACAGTTAAACAAATGTTGAATTTGGAAGTTTGATTTCACTTGTGAACGGGCATTCTTCGAGTGTCCTTTTGTATTCGAACAATATTTTTGAAACTTTGAATGACAAAGAGAAGTTGAATATTGAACGAAACTTGTTTGGCCTTTGGATTAGAACTTGCATTCGAAAATTGATAAGTTATAAAACCACGTACTCATTCTTGTACTCTTGTAAAACCTTAGAGTAATTCCACGCTCTTGAAAAATTTATGAACACAAGATTCGGTAGTTATGCATCGACATGAGTTTTAGCTCCAAATCCTTGAATACTACTAATGTGGCCTTCAATGTTGTAGCACTTGGTGTATGAAAAATGAGAATTCACGACGAATAAAACATTCCAAAAAATGTCACGAACCAAAATTACTTTGGTTAAAACCAAACTAAGTAGAAATGTTGACTTAAGATATGCGCCTAGATCCAAATCAATCCACCATTCCCATCCGTATTCATGAATCAAACGCGTAGTAACGTGATTGTTGCACTTTAGATTCTTGAGAAAAAACTTGCCATGTATGATCTTGATTCATGTTCTAAGAAAAGAATGAGGGCTTAAGAGAACTATGAGTGGAATTTGAATATGTATTCAATTTTCTAAATCCTCCTTCGAACTCAATAATGCACATTATAAAAGCTTTGAACTTGTGATCAAAAAAACTCGAAATCCAAGTTATCTCGTAATTACATTAATCCCATTTGAATTTCCCGGCCACAAAGTTTCCATTTTTATCCATTCTCGTAGAAATTCGGAGCCTTTTGCTTCTTGAGACAAGAATTGAAACTCTAAGTTTCAAAATGAAATTCTTGATCAAAAAACCTCAGCCAACTTGTCGCTTTCATGATTCTTTTAAGAATTGAGCAATAGATTCCACTTGAAATTAATGGAATTATCACCACGTTTCCAAATTGAACCATTCAGTAGTGGAGTAAGATTCGGAACCAAACGAATTCCAAAAGGAAGCTTCTAGTTTTTTTTCAAAAAATGCCTTGAGTCTTGTGAGCGATGAACGCGACAGGAAAAAATCTCAACATGCGGCAGTTTGACGTTCATAAATCTTGTAAACAAGTCCTCTGGATGAATATCTTCACATACACCCACTATTGCCGAGAGCAAACAAAGCTGGCGAGCAGGCCAAACGTACTAGAACTTGTATTGTTGATCAATAAATGGATAATCATAATCCAACCTTCTACATCTTGAACAATGAACTCGAAACCACAACAAAACCCAAATTCGTGGTGAATTGATCTCCTGAATCGGGAGGTAATGACATTCAAAATAACCAGACTCCCGTAGCTCCAATCAAGAACAGACCATTCAATTCAACAATCGAACACCAAGCCCCGAAAGCCGATAGATATGAACGAATAAGATTTAACATTAAACCTCATCATTTTCAAATATCCTCAAATTGGTCGAAAACACCACGCCTTTTCTGCTCAACAGAGAAATCTTTGGGAATCAACTCCAATCCGTAACCATAGACCCAGTGATATGAATGCATGTGAGTGTTATGATAAATGCGAAGCCTAAACCAGATAAAACCGAGATAGGAGGGCAAATTTTGGGGTGCAACAGTTGCCCCTATTTAATCGTCTTAAACCTGAAAGTGAAATTGGCGCTAGCCTTTCGAACTTTCAAGGTAGGAGAAGATTAAATACTACAAGAACCCAAAAATTTGCGCTCCGAAGAACAAGTGGAAATATTTTTTGCATTTTTTTAATCTTTTTGATAATTTTGACTTTCTATATTTTTTTGTGATTTTTTTTTGAACAGTGGGATTTGGAACAAAGATTTTGGTATGTCAGGTAAGGATATTAGACACACTGGAAAGAGACCGACCGAAGACGACTCTAACAAAGGTTTCGAAATATACATGTCCGGTAAGGATATTGGACATATAAGGATCGAATATACATGTTCGGTAAGGATATTGAACACATATAGGGAGCATATGTCAGGTAAAGATATTAGACATACACCGGAAAGAGACCGACCGAAGACGACTCTAACAAAGGTTTCGAAATAATACATGCCCGGTAAGGATATTGGACACATAAGGATCGAATATACATGTTCGGTAAGGATATTGAACACATATAGGAGCATATGTCGTAAGGATATTAGACATACAGGAAAGAGACCGATCAAGACGACTCTAACAAAGGTTTCAAATATACATGCCCGTAAGGATATTGGACATATAAAGATCGAATATACATGTTCGGTAAGGATATTGAACACATATAGGAGCATATGTCGTAAGGATATTAGACATACACGGAAAGAGACCGACCGAAGACGACTCTAACAAAGGTTTCGAAATATACATGCCCGGTAAGGATATTGGACACATAGAGATCGAATATACATGTTCGGTAAAGATATTGAACACATATAGGGAGCATATGTCAGGTAAAGATATTAGACATACACCGGAAAGAGACCGACCGAAGACGACTCTAACAAAAGTTTCGAAATATACATGCCCGGTAAGGATATTGGACACATAGAGATCGAATATACATGTTCGGTAAGGATATTGAACACATATAGGGAGCATATGTCAGGTAAGGATATTAGACATACACCGGAAAGAGACCGACCGAAGACGACTCTAACAAAGGTTTTGAAAATATACATGCCCGGTAAGGATATTGGACACATAAGGATCGAATATACATGTTCGGTAAGGATATTGAACACATATAGGTAGCATATGTCAGGTAAGAATATTAGACATACACCGGAAAGAGACCGACCAAGACGACTCTAACAAAGGTTTCAAATAATACATGCCCGTAAGGATATTGGACACATAAAGATCGAATATACATGTTCGTAAGGATATTGAACACATATAGGTAGCATATGTCGTAAGGATATTAGACATACACCGAAAGAGACCGATCGACTCTAACAAAGGTTTCAAAAATACATGCCCGTAAGGATATTGGACACATAAAGATCGAATATACATGTTCGGTAAGGATATTGAACACATATAGGAGCATATGTCAGGTAAGGATATTAGACATACACCGGAAAGAGACCGACCGAAGACGACTCTAACAAAAGGTTTCGAAAAATACATGCCCGGTAAGGATATTGGACACATAAAGATCGAATATACATGTTCGGTAAGGATATTGAACACATATAAGGAGCATATGTCAGGTAAGGATATTAGACATACACTGGAAAGAGACCGACCGAAGACGACTCTAACAAAGGTTTCGAAAAATACATGCCCGGTAAGGATATTGGACACATAAAGATTGAATATACATGTTCGGTAAGGATATTGAACACATATAGGGAGCATATGTCAGGTAAGATATTAGACATACGCAAGAATGAGACCGGCTGGAGCAGACTCACTGGGGGAAAGATATATGGAATGGTAAAAATCTTCGATCGAAGACGAATTCACGGGGAAAGAGGCCAAACAAAGGGGATCCTAGCAAGGATCGCCCATCTACGTTGGACTTTAAAATGTTGCAAATGTGCAAGAAATACAATATCCCTCAGGCCAAAGGCGGGGTGTAATTCTTCAAGAGTGGCAATTATATGAATTACCACACACCAAGTATGGATACTCAAACAATTGAGAAGCAAGAAAGGTTAGACACCAACTCTTACTCGCACTCTAACGACTGAGGCAAACACGGGTAAGATAACCAAATTAAAAATTTGCAAAAAGCAAGACGCTTGGTAAATGAATTGAATTGAATGATATAGGAGACCGACACGGGGTCAAAAATGCAGATAACAACAACAAGAAGAATTTCTTGAGGGAACCCTGACTGGGAATACCACTTGGGGATTTTTTATGGATAGACTTTTCTTCGGAGACGCAAAAGGTACTCGAGAATCATTTTAATCTGGCTTATGCTTAGATGCATGTTTGAGATCATTATTTTTTGGCGTAATGCTCCATATCACTGGAAATGCTACGCATTTTTGAGGATGCTATGTAATGCAATGATGCATGTTTTAATGATTCACCCAGGACTAAAAGCAATCATGAGCTGCCGAGGGAACGTCAACCCTTCATGAATTGAATACAATCATCTGGTCTTCATCAAAGAGATGATAGTATGGACCCTGATAGGGGGATTGCAGAATAGAAGTATCAACTCTCAATGATTAGCATCACTGGGGAAGTAACTCCTGGAGATCGACATTCATCTGGGACGACGATCTTGTCGCATAGTGTTCATGACTTCGATAGCTCTGGATTACGAGCTCTTGCATAAGAGGAATCAACGACACCTTATAGCACAAGTGAGCTTTTGAAAGTGATCTTGCTGGTGTAAACCGTTCTTTGCAATCTTCTGCGTCGGGGAAGGATCGATAACATCCAAGGGCACATGTATGCCATAGATAACTCTTGTTGGAGAGAAAATAAGCTTTGTTGGGGACCAAAGCTTAGGTGCATCATGCCATTTCATTCTAAAATCTTTGCATAACAAAATCTGCAGAAAATGCGAAACACTGCAATGATGATTACTATATACAATGTGTCAAAGCAAAGACATCTGTTGGGAACTCAATGGATAGAATCCCGCCTTCTGACTTTCGTTGAAGGAAGCCAATAACCAGGAATTAAATCCCGATCTCTGATGAGCTGAGGATAACGATCCTGACTTGAATTGGAGATAATGATCCCTTGGTTTCTGATGGAGAAAATGCCAACACAGACTTAGATCTCTGATGAGATGAGGATAATGATCATGACTTCCTGACATGCCATTCAAACTCAATAGTTGTTTAGCTTGCGCCTGGACTTGACCTGATTAATTATGAGGTGGAGAAATGCCCCTACATAATGCTTTGCTCCGGTCTGTAGAGATTTTGAAGAAAATAGCCTTGAGAAAGCTTCCTGAGATCTGTACCATCAAAATAATCTGCCCCAATATTATAAACTTGGAAACACTGCCATTGGATAACCAAAGGTGAAGAAGGTTTCAACCTTGCTCGGGTGAATGCCCCTGATTGCTCATCTCCTTGAGAGATTCTTCGAATCTCGACATAAATGCCCCAGATTGACTGAACTTTGAAAACATCACCTACTTAGGGTGGCTAATTCACATCTTGGAAGTAGGCTACTTCACAACCTTACTCCTCAACTCGAGCTGCTTTGTGCTCAATCAAATACTTGAAGCAATATATCCTTCAGGACAATCAAAATCATCCGTCTGATGCTCATTATGCAAGCTCACTTGATGTTTAAGCACTTATCTATATGCAAAGAATGTTTTATTCTACGAATGATAATTCTAATGCAAAGTTTATGTTTGTCTTGAAGTTAAAAACTTTTATTGAAAAGATATCGAAACATTGAATTTTTGTAGAAGATTGAGTGATACCAACTCAAATGTTTAGCAAGCCTCCTAGGAGTCAGGTTACCGTATTCTTGTAACAATTTTGCTTTCGAGTTAACCCATGCTTCAATTAGGACTTTCAAGGGTTGTAACGTGGTCTGGTTCACGGGTTTTTAGAAAAAAGATTTTTAGGCTCAAAATATTTGGTGCCCTCCCATTCTCCGTGATGTTCTCCATTCCTAAGTTCAAATAACTTGATACGAGCATTCATCTCTTGCGAGAAATTTATGATGCGGTTGAGGAACCACTGAGGTTTCTTGGACACGACAGCCACTCACCTTTTGCTTTTGGTGTCTGATCACACGACTTTGTTCTTTTGCTGAGGATTTTATTTTGTCTAGTAATCCTTTTCTTTTCTTTCTTTTACCTGACTTTTGCCTAAGCGACTTATTATGAAGTTTCGACTTAGCGGGCTTTTGTCATCATTTTTTATCACTTTTTCTTTTGAACAAGTCATGTGATCTTGCACCCTTGTTTGATTGGAGGTGATTGTGACTGCTTGAATCCTTAGTGGATGAGAGATAACAATTGTGGTATCGTCATCTGTTGATTTCTTGTGCGAGAGATAACCATTACGGTTTCATTCTCTTTTGATGCATGTTGTTGATTGACGAAGGTTTACCATTGTGGTTTTGACCTTCCTCAATCTTTTGAAAGATAACCATTGTTGTATCTTTGGATGCGCACTCTTGATGAGTTTTGAACGCTCGATCAGATTAACTGAACACTACCCTGCCCCAGGTTAAAAAAAAAGAGGGTTTTTTCTGAACAGAAAAGAAACTCCTACTTCGAGGCTCAAAATGGGTTAACGAGGGTTTCACTCCCTTATATCTCCGGTGTTTGGGAATTTGAAACAAGGCCTGTACATCGTTAGCAGGGTTTTTACTCGAAAGCATAATGTTTGAGATTATTGGTAAGTTATTCGTCATCCTCCCTACAGAGGTGTTGCTTTATTAATAAGAGTTGAATATCAAAAGCATAGTAAAACAAATAAGAGTGATAGCGAATGGATTAATTCAAGACGAACATAGTCAATGTATTATGATTAGTATTCAGAAATGAGCAAGATTTGCATACAAGAAAGTACTGAACAAAACAAGGAAAATTACAAATGAGCATGCAAGATGAAACTAGAAATCTCCATGTTGAGGAGACTAGTCTCCGTATGGATTTATTGCTTCAAAAGATGCACTTTGTACTCTTGGCGTTCACCGAGTCAAAGGAGAGTTCAATTAATGCCTAGGCCCTCAGGAGTGAGCGTGATTGCTTTGGAATCAATGAGTTTCTGAAATGTGCCTTTGAAAAGATTACATCCTTCAATTGTATGGCCAGGTGCCCCAGAATGGAACTCACAGTAGGCATCAGGATCATATCCCAAAGGATACGGAAAAGGAGGTGTCCCGAGCTCCTTTAACTCCACCAAAGAATGTTGGAGTAGGTGAGAGAGCAACTCACGATGAGGCATAGGGATCGGATCATGCACTTTTCTTGGCCTTATCAGATTCTTCCCACCTCGCTGTTGATGATTTTGTTGATAAGTTTGTTGCCTGGTAGCGTCACGGGGAGCATACCGACCGTGTTTGATGATGCTGGCAGCCTGATTTGTAAGCACACAGATTTGAATTAGCTTTTGTCACTTGATTAGGAATCTGAAATGGACAGGAAGTAGAAGTTTCTTCCTCGTCCTCGGAAGTTGTACTTGCCTCTTCATCAATTTGCTCTAGAAATTCAGAAGTAATAGCAATATCCTGAATGTTGCCCATCTTGAGACCACGCTCAATTCGTTCTCCTACAACAACCAGGTGTGAAAACGTAGAAGTACATCCGGCAATCAAATAGGAGCCTCTCAAGGTATTGGAGAATATCTCAATGAGTTCTCGTTCCAAAAGAGGAGGTTGAACTCTAGCAGCTAATTCTCTCCATCTCTGCGCATACTCTTTGAAAGATTCTTCAGTCTTCTGAGTTAAACCTTGGAGTTGAATTCTGGTGGGAGCCATGTCCCTATTATAGTCGTAGTGATTGACAAAGGCTTCAGCCAAATCCTTCCAAGTTTGGATGTGAGTTCGTTCAAGCTGAGTGTACCACTCGAGAGATGCTCCACTGAGGCTATCTTGAAAAACGTGCATGAGGAGCTTGTCATTTTCCGCATAGGGAGCCATCTTATTGCAATAGGCTTTGATGTGAGTAATCAGACAAGAGATACCCTTATACTTCTCGAAAGTGGGAACTTTGAACTTTGCAGGAATTTTGACACCAGGCACCAAGCACAAACTAGGAGCGTCTAAACCGAGGGAATCACGACCCTCAAAAGCTTTCATCCTTTTCTCAAAGAGGTGAAGCTTTTTCTCAGACTCAGGCTTTTCAATCAGAAATCTGAAGGTGTCAAACGAAGACTCGAAGATATCCTCACAGTGAGGAGTTCCATTTACATGCATTTGAACGGTGTTTCTGACATTTTGATCTGAAAGGACCTCCATGTGGTTAAGATTAACACCTGGTGGATTAACATGATCAGTAGTAACCACTTCGGACCTCTGAACAACTTGCTTTAACTCTTTTTGTCCAATGGCGAGGTTCTGGATAATCTCCATGAATTGATCCATTTGGGTATCTATATGAGTATTCATCGCATCCACACTTGCCTGGAGTTGATCCATGATGACGACGATGTCAGGAAATCAGTCTTGCAGTCTTGAGATTCTGGATAAGAAGCCAGGTTGAAATGAGTCTTCTGATTGAAATGAATGAAATGCATGATGATGCATGGATGATAAGAGAAATAAACTCTTTTGAGATGATTGATGCAAATGGTATGCAATATGACAGTTCACGAGACGTGAATCAGGGATGATAATGGTAGTCAGAACAACTTATTTAGGTGGGCTCCTACGATAGGATAGCTCTAGGCTTCTACCCAATAATCCCGAACAAGGTGGTTCTAATGTTTTTTTGCTAAATGTTTCTTGGGGTCTCAGATCCCCTTTTACAAACACTATCATCGCGCGAGAGGCCTACGTGGCGATAGTATTTGTAAAAGTATACCCCAAGAAACGGCTCTTAACGGGATGCTCGAAATCCAAAATTTGAGCGTTGGTCTGTTAGACAACATGAACAAACTTAGAGTTATAGGTCATTTGTCCAAAGATTGATGTCCTGCGCTATCGCGGGCCAACAACCTCCTTAAAACAACCAACTCTAAGCCGAAGTCTTTGCTTCGGGCCAACAAGACAATGGAGTCAGGTGGACCTAGGCTACGCAACCCCTCTATTCCTAAAAAGGTGACCTAGAAGCCTGGGTAGTGGGCTTATCTATGTATCAATGCCCATGAATTCCCATCACAATAATATATCAACAAAATAATATATATAAAGTGCAAAGAGAATAATAAGCAATAAACAGTAGATAAGCATAAAGAAGAAAGCGATAAACAAACACACGAACACGCGTAGAACTAAACTAGGGTTGACTCGCTTAGTCAAAAAGATTTTAAAAAAATTCCCCAGTGAAGTCGCCAACTGATGCAACTCGATTTTCAAAAATCATTTAAAATGAATTTTCAAAAGAATGAAATCGCCACCTAATTTTATTTGTTCTAGAAAGAACGGGGAAATATAGATAAAACCCACAAAAATTGGATAAGGCGGTCTACAAGACCAAAAAGGATGGATTCGGAGTCACGCAAGAGGAAGGTATTAGCACCTCTTACGTCCATCGTACTCGATGGGACCCATTTAGTTCAAAAATGTGTTTGTGTGTGTGTAATCTCTAATTTCTAAATTATGAATAAGAAAAAGAAAAAGGGTTTGTTTATTATTATTTTGAGTTTGACACGGTTTCGAAACCGCGTGCCTACGTATTCCCTCGTGCAATGGGAAAGTCAAAACTCCGTAGTTCTTGTTGAAAATGTCTTGGATTGGTTGTGTTGATTTTAATTGAAATGTTTTTTTGATGACCGCGTATGAGCGGAAAAGGAATTTGAATGGATTTAATTGATTTTAATCGTAGATGACAAGTACCGAAACGTCGGGATACCCTCTAACGATTCGATACTCGAGATTGGTGATTGAGGTCAACCGATCATCTCTCATCCAAAATCTTTATTATGAAAGGAGTGAGGTGAAACAAAGTTCACTTTTATTAAGTGTTATGGAATAAAGTATTTAAGTCATTGGGTTACCCTCTAATGGCCCAAATACTTTACATTTTAATTAAATCGTCGGGCGAACCTCTAACAATTTAATTAAGTACCATAACACTATGTTTTTTTGTTTTTTTTGAAAAAATTGATTTAAAGAAAACAAATTCAATTAATTAATTTAATATGAAAGTGTTTTAAATGTTTAAGTGTATGGAATAAAGTATTCGAGTCATTGGGTTTCCCTCTAATGGCCCAAATACTTCACATTTTAATTAAATCGTTGGGCGAACCTCTAACAATTTAATTAAGTACCATAACACTATTTTGAAAATTGCGGCGTTGGACGTAGAGAAATGATATTTCGGGTTATGATTAACCAAGTATATGGACTTGATTAACCTCGTGAGGATAGGTGCTCCTATCCCCAACCATGAGACCCTGGTGCATGGTGATTGGTATATGGACCAATTATTTTTCGGTTATGATTAATCAAGGAAACAAGGGCCTAATTAACCTCGTGAGGATGGCCATGCCCATCCCCAACCATGAGACCCTTAGAGAATTTGGTGTGGTAACCAAAAATAAGAGAGAGAGCGGTTGTTGTTTTATATTAATGTGAGAGCGGAGGCGTTGTTGTTTTATATTAATGTGAGAGCGGAGTGTGCAATCGTAATAAACAAACAAGCGGATAATGTAATAGCGGAAAATAAAAGAAAATAAATTAACACACAATACAAATCGAATTTAAATAATTATTAGTATAGATATTTTTTACTTGATGAAAATCAACTACCAATTTAATTGGTGATTCAACAAATAAAAACTACCATATGCCAAATATTATTTAATACATCATTATATATATAAAACTTGCATAAAAATTGAATTTAAAGAGAAAAGTTTAGGAATGGGCTGCTTGCGCCTTTAAGTGGAGGGTGTGAGTAGCAATCGAGCCCAAGCCCAAAAGCAATGCTTGATCCTGTAGCAGCTCCCATGAGGCATGCTTGTGGTCCACCATTCGGATCGCCGGATCCGGACTCGCATCTGATGGCTAAAGCGGAGGGAGCAAAATGGATACCATAGACATGTATACACCGATTTGACAGTTACACAGACGGTGACAAGTGTCACCGCCTGGACTAAACCACCTAATTTAATCTAATTATTCTATGATACTATATATTAGCTTTGTTTTTTAAATATAGAATAAAAACTAAATATAAATTAAAAAAAAAAACTGCTACTGCAAATTGTATTTTACTAACCTATTAATTAAATGGGTCACAAAATTAATATATTAAATTAAATACTAATCTAACTTATTTTTATTATAAATTAAATAAAACAAAACAAAAAAAACAGATTAATCCTAATTATACTAACTAATACTAACTTAAGTTATTTTTATAAAATAAATGAATAACAAAAAAAACAATTAGTTTCTTAAACTCTCTCATCCTCACAAACCCTCACGATCTCTCACCCTCACAATCTCTCACGATCGGTTCATCCTCACTCTCTCACGATCTCTCTCAATCTCTCATTGTTCCTCGCCGAAACCCATCGCCGCCCTCATCTCAACGTCCCTCGCCGCGATCACCGCTCTCACCTCTCATCGTTCTCTCCGCGATCTCACTGGACTCTCTCATAGCTCGCCGCGATTTCTCACAGTTCTCGATCGTTATCACTGCTTCCTCACTCGCGATTGCTCCTCTCTCTCCCTCTCGATCTTACTATTGCTCTGTTATCGTTATGTTTTATGACTTCTGAAATTTGTGATTACAGGTTGGAAAACTGAAAAGGAAAATAATGGAACCCTAGACCCTATTCGGTGACGGTGATACGATGGAAAAAAGGATGCCGGAAAAGTATATGCAGAGACTCTGAGGTCTAACAGCGGCGGATGGCGGGTTACAACCGCAACCCCGGTGAGATCGATCCGTTTTACCTTACACTTTGCCTTTTCCTCGTTTTTGCCTTTCTGAAGGATTTTCTGACTGGAAAATGATGATGGATCTGTAGATAGGTATTGTTCTGTGTTTGGTTTTGATGAATGTGTTCTGGGTTTTTTCTTGTTAGTATGCTGTTAGGGTTCTGATTGGGGAATTTCGGCTAGGGTTTCTTGCTTGTGAACAGTTGCCTCCTTGTGTTCTTCTGCTTTGAATGTTTTTATATCCTCAGAAATAGGGTTTTGCTGAACCTTGTTGTTCTGATTTTTGACAAACAAGGCCTTACGAAATACATGTTGGGCTTGCACCATTTTGTATTGGGCTGATGATTTTGATCGTTTTTGGCTGTTTGATGCTGTATTTTCTGATATGTTGGCTGCTGGTGTATTGTTTATGGTAAAATTTGCCTTTTCAGGTGCCTACCCTTGCTGCCCTGTATAAAATTCTTGTACTGTCATGCCCAAACTGCTTTTTACAGCTGCTTTTCCTCATCTTCTTTCCACACCTCCTATTGTGAACCAAGGGCTAACACTCTTGAGGATTTGCAATAGCGAGTTTATGGCCGATGATTCGCTATGAGGCCTCGGTTTTGATCGAAACCACCACACAACCTGATTCCGGAAAGAAAATCCTAATGATGAGATAGAATTTGTCTTGTAATGTTATCATTGTTGTCCGTTATTTGCTAATCATTTTTTGCTTTGTTTCATGAACATGAGCAATGGTGCAAGCTTGGAGGAATAGCAAAGGAATGCTTTGGACAAGAAGGCCGGGTTTGAAGATGGAGCAAGGATGTAGAAAGGAAAGCAACAAAGACTTCCACTAGAATACAATAGGATAGAAGAAGAAATTTGCTTGTATTTTTATATTTGTATTCTTAAAGAATTTGTATCAAAATTTGAACCTTGTAATCAACACGAAAATCCCAATTGACATTGTAACTTTGATGATTCATGTAGAAATTGTACAAACCACAGTTAAACAAATGTTGAATTTGGAAGTTTGATTTCACTTGTGAACGGGCATTCTTCGAGTGTCCTTTTGTATTCGAACAATATTTTTGAAACTTTGAATGACAAAGAGAAGTTGAATATTGAACGAAACTTGTTTGGCCTTTGGATTAGAACTTGCATTCGAAAATTGATAAGTTATAAAACCACGTACTCATTCTTGTACTCTTGTAAAACCTTAGAGTAATTCCACGCTCTTGAAAATTTATGAACACAAGATTCGGTAGTTATGCATCGACATGAGTTTTAGCTCCAAATCCTTGAATACTACTAATGTGGCCTTCAATGTTGTAGCACTTGGTGTATGAAAAATGAGAATTCACGACGAATAAAACATTCCAAAAAATGTCACGAACCAAAATTACTTTGGTTAAAACCAAACTAAGTCGAAATGTTGACTTAAGATATGCGCCTAGATCCAAATCAATCCACCATTCCCATCCGTATTCATGAATCAAACGCGTAGTAACGTGATTGTTGCACTTTAGATTCTTGAGAAAAAATTGCCATGTATGATCTTGATTCATGTTCTAAGAAAAGAATGAGGGCTTAAGAGAACTATGAGTGGAATTTGAATATGTATTCAATTTTCTAAATCCTCCTTCGAACTCAATAATGCACATTATAAAAGCTTTGAACTTGTGATCAAAAAAACTCGAAATCCAAGTTATCTCGTAATTACATTAATCCCATTTGAATTTCCCGGCCACAAAGTTTCCATTTTTATCCATTCTCGTAGAAATTCGGAGCCTTTTGCTTCTTGAGACAAGAATTGAAACTCTAAGTTTCAAAATGAAATTCTTGATCAAAAAACCTCAGCCAACTTGTCGCTTTCATGATTCTTTTAAGAATTGAGCAATAGATTCCACTTGAAATTAATGGAATTATCACCGCGTTTCCAAATTGAACCATTCAGTAGTGGAGTAAGATTCGGAACCAAACGAATTCCAAAAGGAAGCTTCTAGTTTTTTTTCAAAAAATGCCTTGAGTCTTGTGAGCGATGAACGCGACAGGAAAAAATCTCAACATGCGGCAGTTTGACGTTCATAAATCTTGTAAACAAGTCCTCTGGATGAATATCTTCACATACACCCACTATTGCCGAGAGCAAACAAAGCTGGCGAGCAGGCCAAACGTACTAGAACTTGTATTGTTGATCAATAAATGGATAACCATAATCCAACCTTCTACATCTTGAACAATGAACTCGAAACCACAACAAAACCCAAATTCGTGGTGAATTGATCTCCTGAATCGGGAGGTAATGACATTCAAAATAACCAGACTCCCGTAGCTCCAATCAAGAACAGACCATTCAATTCAACAATCGAACACCAAGCCCCGAAAGCCGATAGATATGAACGAATAAGATTTAACATTAAACCTCATCATTTTCAAATATCCTCAAATTGGTCGAAAACACCACGCCTTTTCTGCTCAACAGAGAAATCTTTGGGAATCAACTCCAATCCGTAACCATAGACCCAGTGATATGAATGCATGTGAGTGTTATGATAAATGCGAAGCCTAAACCAGATAAAACCGAGATAGGAGGGCAAATTTTGGGGTGCAACAGTGGGGCACATCAAGAAGGCCATAAAATGAAATGGTTGTTATTTCGATATGGCATGTATTGGCCTAGCATGCTCAAAGATTGTATAGATTTTGCTAAAGGGTGTGAAGAATGCCAGAAACATGCAGGAATTCAACATGCTCCTGCAAGTGAGTTGCATTCGATCATTAAACCATGGCCCTTTAGAGGATGGGCATTAGACTTAATAGGAGAGATCAATCCTGCTTCATCCAAAGGACAGAAATATATCTTGGTAGGAATAGACTATTTTACCAAGTGGATCGAAGTAATACCATTAATAGCTGCTGATCAAGAGGCTATTATCGAGTTCATACAGAAATAGATTATCTATAGGTTCGGATTGCCAGAGAGCATAACCAAAGACCAAGGTTCTGTGTTTACTGGTAGGAAGATGCAAGAATTTAACCAAGAGATGGGGTTTAGATTACTAACATCAACACCATATTATGCTCAAGCAAATGGTCAGGTCGAAGCAGCCAATAAAGTGATAATAGGTTTAATTAAGAAACATGTTGGTAAAAAGCCAAGGAATTGGCATAAGACTTTAGACCAAATACTATGGGCCTGTAGAACATCTCCTAAAGAAGCTACTAACACTACACCTTTTCAACTAACATTTGGTCATGATGCAGTTCTACCAGTAGAAATTCATCTACAATCGGTTCGAATTCAAAGACAAAATGAAATCCCAACTGCCTTATATTGGGAGATGATGATGAATGAGTTAGTTGAGTTGGACGAAGTTAGATTGCATGCATTGGAAATCCTAATGAGGCAAAAGGAAAGAGTAGCTAGGGCATATAACAAAAGGGTGAAAGGTAAAACATTCACTACTAATAACTTAGTCTGGAAAGTCATATTGCCCATGGATAAGAAAAATAAAGCTTTAGGTAAATGGTCACCTCATTGGGAAGGACCTTTTCGAATAATAATTTTTTTTTCAAACAATGCATATGAAATTGAAGAGTTGAATGATGATAAACGAATCTTAAAGGTTAATGGGAAATATTTAAAGAAATATAAGCCACGCCTGCAGGAGATTTGAATAATAACAACATAATCAAAGCAGTATAAAGAAATGCCAAAATGGTAATATAAATTGCCAAAATGGCGTTGTTTGGGTGTTACAGACCAAAATTTAATCAAGATCCAAACTAATTAGACAAACAGAGATTTCAAAATAGACATTGTTTCTTAATCTGTCAAAGGTACTTCGAAAGGATTCAAGCCTTTGCTGAGTGAAGCGCCTTGCTCCTTCCAGAGTAGCAACTTCACCTTTAAGTTGTTCAGCTGCTTCCATTTCTGCAAGTCCTTTGTTGAGGAGTTCTTCGAATTTAGTGCCAGCAGTGTTGGTGTCATATGCTAATTGTTGTTGTTGGGCCTCCTTAACTTTTTGTTGGAGCTCTTGAATTTGCTTTTCCCAGAGAAGAATGGACTGAGCTCGAGTCTCATAATCAGTCTTGGCTTGCTTTATGTGCATGGCTTGATCTTCAGCTTCTTTAGATAGCTTCGAAGCATGTTTATAAGCAGCATCCATAGCAGTTCGCTTCTCTGGGACTTTATTAGTAGCAAATTTGTCCTGAAGGAGACACCCAGTCATGTTGTCCAGCAAGGCTTGAAGGTCGAATAGGATGGTGCTGACTGGTAAAGAGCAGGTGGCAAGGTTTACTTGAGTAAGAAGTTCTTTCATAGTATAGCAAGCTCTACTATCTTTCTTAAGCACTTCGAACAAATCCACATCAAGGATTGTTTTCCTAATTTTGTTGAGAAGTACAGCTCTATCATCTGAAGGTAATGGAGCATCGGTCGAACTAGTACCAGCCCTAGCAATAGGAGTGTCCCTCTGAGCTAACTTAGCCTTCATATACCCAATTGGGTCATTTCGTTTCAAGAGGGCTAAATCCTCTTCAGTTGATTGAGGTTGAGAGGACTCAGGAAGTTCCATGCGCAAGGGAGTCACATCCATCTCGACTTTCATTGGCTCATTAGTAGGGGCACCATCACCTTCATTCTTTTCTTGCTCATCGTCTTCTTCGTCACCAACCAAATCCACCACTTCGATGTCATTGTCTTCACTACTATGAGCATCAGACTCTGTTCCTTCGCTCGAACCGCCTGGAGCCTCTTCTTCTCCTGCTTCCTCAGATCCTTCCTCACTAGATTCTTCGCTCTCTTGAGAAGGGTCAGCCTTTTCCTCTTCAGTATGAGTGACTTTTTGGCTCTCTTGAGGGGTTTAGAGAGGAGATTTTGGATGAGAAGTTTCTGGAGGAACTTCTGCAGCATCTTCAAGCGTTGCTTCGTTTGTTTCCTTGAGAGGGGGAGAAGTGCCTTGGTCATCTGGTTGCTCTGGAGCCCCAATCGGAACCGCCATGTTAGAGGATCCTTTGTTCTGCACCAGATTACTGGAATCCCCATGAGGAGAAGAATGGATTGGAGCAGCTGTTTTTGATGGAGGAGTCGAAGTGGTAGGAATTGGATTCGAATCGTCCTACACAAACGAAGAAAGATTAAAAACTTGCACTAAGGTACGAATAACTATTTTTGTTAAAAATTCGAATTCAATTTACCTGTGGATTATCTGAAGAGAGATTGCTATCTATATGTTCCAACATTACGTTGGAGGTCGAAGGTGGATTTTTGGATTTTGGTAAGGGAGCAACATCCCTGGAATCGAGTCCAGAAACATTAGTGTCCTTGGAAACATCTTTCTTCTGCTTCTTTTTCGAAGCTGTTGGTGAATTCCTTCCGGCCTTGGGATTCTTCCCAGTGGTACTAGGCTTTCGCTTCTTTGGAGTGGTTGGTGGGAGTTTATTAGTCTGAAATGGTTTAAACATGAGTTATACTTCAATCATAAATTTTAGTCTATTCGAAACATCAGGATTAATTAACTACCTTTGGAGTTGGATCAATTGTTGGAGTTGGAACAGTTGTTGTTATTGCTGGTGTTGTTGTTGCAGTGGTAGTGGTCGGAATTGCTAAAGGCACGTTGTCATCAGTTTCGATGGTTTGTTGAGAACTACTTCCTTCCTTAGTCTTCGACGCAACAGTCTTTATCCTGACGGCTGAAAATCGAAACAATTAAGGTAAATGTTAAAAATAAAGAAAGTAAGAAATATTTGGGGATTTCCCAAGCATTCGCACCTGCGCCTTGATTAGATATAATCGACATGGCAGAAAGGTCATAGAGAAGATGTCCTGGGAAATTATGGAGCCAATGACGAGCCCATGTCACAGTCTCAGATGGCTTTAGTTTCCTTTGAGATTTTTATTTGAACATCTCTTTGCAAGTCAACCACCAAGGGTATGGAGGAAACCAAGCCAGAGCCAATTCTGAGGTAGGTAATCTAGGAAATTTAGGTGGATGCATTTCGAGTGCCAACCTATACCTATCCTCAGGTGACAACCCTGAAGGAAGTCTGAACTTAGATATTTTTTCTTTAAATTTTTCCTTCAAGGTTTCGGACGCTCGATACACAGTGGTTTGCAAGCGTGTAGGATCATAAGTTGTTTCGAAATAATTCTGAAAAGCCCTAATCTCTTTGGCGTGAGTGAACATACCTTTCTTTGTGTGTACCTGCACATCGAACGCATCAGTTAGTTTCTTTTGAATAGTGAGGGTATCGAACATATAAGACTGGTAGAATTTAGTCCACCAATCCAGAAAACCCTTTGCTGTAAAATATGTTGGCTCAAAAGGTATTAATTCAAACTGAGCGAAGTCTTGGTATTGTTCCTGTTGCAGCTTAGCTTCTCTGGCTTTGAAGGTTCGACCAGAAGTGATGGCACTCTGGGTTTGGAAAAGGGGTTCAGGGATTAACTGACATAAACCGAATTGTTTGGAAACAAAATTAGGTTGATAGGCAAAAAGGAAGATTTGATTCTTGGACGGAGTGATTCTTGAGGAGATTAATCTTGGGAGTAAAAAGGCTTTCCAAATGTCTTGAATCTCTTTGCTTTTAGCAGCCTCTGAAAGGGACATGGTGAACCATGATGGTCCATGAGTCCTCGAAGCGAAAGGTGCCATAGTTTCTTCAAATTTATGCCTTTTAGAGAAAATCATAATGTACTGTGAGAAGAGGACTTTGAAGTCAGCCTTATCATCATTTGGAGTAATTTTTCTCAGCCTTGTACCTTCAATGATTCGATCCGCTATCTCGGGATCTTGTTCCACAATGGTGTCAACAGTTGATAATGAGGATTCAAACATGTCATTAAGCCATAATTGGAGTAACCAGAAGGGGCCAGCTAGCAGGATGTTTTTGGGAGTGTGGGATTTCAAACTCGAAACAGCTGATCTCAAGCTTTCGTAGAGATCAACAAGTAACAGCTCACTCAAACATATCCTCCTATTTTCATGTAAGTCCCTAGCTAGAGGAATAAACCCATCACACCAGAAAGACCGCTACAAAACACATATCTTGATAACCACAGAGTAAGGAAGGCAATATGTTCCACATCTGACACACTATCTCCTTCAGTGTGATAATGACTAATAAATTTAGAGAAACTGGCCAATTTGACATCAAAGTCAATGATACTTGAGTGTTCTTCAGTATCAGGAATGTAAGTCTCTCCTACTGGTGACAAACCGGTGATGGCTGCTATGTCGAAGAATGGGTGTTATCATTCCTCCAGGGAGGTGAAAGGTGTTGTAAGTGTTGTCCCAGAAATATAAGGATGCAAATAGTAATGGGTGGCTATAGGTGAAGCCTGGTTTCGATAACTTGATCAAATTATAGATTCCTAGCTCTTCCCATTGGTGTGATTTCTTAGCTTCTACCTTAGTAAGCCAATTCTGGTAAGCTATATCAGGGGTAGGGCAGGATCGGAATGGTTTAAAGTTGCTTTTAACATAATCCAAGACAAAAGGATCTTTTGGGGGAACATTTGGGGTTTCTATGGTTTTCGAAACAGAAGATTCACTCATATTCTCAGGTCCTAACCTAGGGATATCCATCTTATTAAACAAGGGTTTAAAGTTATAAGATGAAAGATTTTTCTGGTATCTTTCAAGATTTCAAAGACTGTAAGAGGGCCCATTAGAGCAAACCTCTTTCCAGCAACATTAGTTGGAATCAGTACCTGAGAGGCGTATAGCAGTTCCTGTTCCTTGGAGATTGCTTGAGGGATAAGTACAGATTGACCTTGATGAGTACTGACCTTGCTTTCCATAATCGTTCCTGCGTTCTTGCTTTTCTTCATGGAAATCTTCTTCATTTGGGATGTTGTTGAAGACATTGTTGGAGATTGTTGAGAGCTTTAGGGTTTTTTCAGCGAGAAGAGAAGAAGAAAGAGTTCAGAATGTGGAAAAAAGAATAAAAGACTAAGCTGTTTAGTTTTTATAGTGAGGAAGTTGAAACACTCACCAACTAAGGCTAGGATACGTGGGGATCGTGGGTTGGATCTGGATGGAGGTGGCGTAAAGTTAGCATTGGTAATAAGCGTGATTAATGATAATCATTGTCTTTAGTAACCGCACCATGCTGTGATGACTGTTTTGAGACGGTTAAGAGAACCAAGAGGCGTCTTGATTGACATAGTTGAAGTCATGTACAGTGAGTATCATGATTACTCAAAAGTCACATCAAAATCTTGTGAATATGTTTAAAATAAGTATTTCTCAAAAGAGGTTCGAAATACATATTTTAAAGGGGCATTTTGTTGGCTGAAGATTTTGATATGTGTGGTTCGAAGTGGAATATTTAAGTTCAAAATGGAACAAGATTAGTGTTCGTTGGAATAAAGTGAATGTCACAGTTCAGAATGGAAGAAAATGGCTCTTCGAATGGACATGTCAAAGTTCGAAGCTTCGAATGGTAGTTATAAAGATATATTTAAAAGAAGTCTCGAAGTGCTAACTAGACTGTGTCTGTGTGATGAGATCGAAGTGAAGAATGTTAAAGCATTTGAAATTCAAACGCGAGCGGGATGCTTGGAATTCAAATATACATGCGCTGGAACGGTTCGAAGACGCGTGGAAGCCAGAGAGAAGCAATGTAGCATGTTCTGAACGTGGCAGAATCTTATAAGTCAGACCGTTATGGTCGAAGTAGTATAAATAGAAGTCTTAGTGTTAGGATTTCGTGTGTCATATCTATTGTACAAAATTCAGTAAACATTCAAAATACCACATGGCTAGGGAAACAAATGCTCGAACAATGTACGTATGATAGCACCAAACCTTTATAATTCAGTAAAACATCTTTATCTTTCCAGTTCATCTTCATTTTCGCATCAATGTCTTTTAAATACTTTTACATTCAAAGTCATTTAACTATTTCTTGCATTTAAACACTTTTCTTCTATTTCGAATCCTTTACGTTTTAAGAAACTCTTTTACATTCATGTCTTTTACATTCATGCCTTTTACATTTCAAGCTTTTATATTCATGCTTTTACATTAAAGTCTTTACATTCAAAGTCATTTACGTATTTCTGCATTTACACATTTCTTTGCAAATCGAATCTTTATTCATTCAAACCAGTTTTGTATTTCTTTACTTGATCATGTCATTAAGTTCTTTAATATTATAATCGGAATACATTGAACATTTCTAAAACACTTTAAATACAAGTCTTAACAATGAATATTAGTTTTGTTATTAAATTTATCCAAACGACCAATACCCCATAGGATCAATCTAGTCGATCCTGCAAGTTACCAGAGAAATTGAATAACAGTCATTAACATTATTCGATAGTTTGGAGGACTAGCGGTTGTTTTACCAGAAATCACTGTAAACAGGATCAGGACCTTCTTCAGGTAATGGTTCGTCACAATCTTTCATCTTTAAGTACATAACATCCTCGTTAGGGAAGTCAAACTTGAGAGACTGGTATTCGTTGATCGGTTGATGAGCCAAGTGATCGGTAAGAATGCTTCCCTTGACCGCTTTTTGAGCACGGTACTGGATGTCATATTCATATAATAGCATCTGCCATCGAGAAATTCTTCCCGTTAAGGCAGGATTTTCAAAGACGTACTTGATTGGATCTATTTTGGAGATTAACCAAGTTGTGTGATTGATCATGTACTGGCGGAGACGTTTTGAAGCCCATACCAAAGCACAACATGTTTTCTCGAGCATGGAGTAACGAGTTTCACAGTCTGTGAACTTCTTACTCAAGTAGTAGATGGCATGCTCTTTCTTACCGGTTTCATCTTGCTGTCCAAGTACGCAGCCCATGGAATCTTCTACCACGGTAAGGTACATGATTAATGGTCTTCCTTCGATTGGAGGAATCAATATTGGAGGTTCTGACAGGTATTCCTTGATACTGTCAAATGCTCTTTGGCAATCTTCTGTCCACACAACCTCTTGATTTTTGCAGAGAAGCTTGAATATCGCCCAGTGTAGCATTTGAGAGATAAATCTGGAGATGTAATTCAACCGTCCAAGAAATCCTCTTACTTGCTTTTCGGTTTGTGGCATAGGCATTTCTTGAATAGCCTTGACTTTGTCAGGGTCAACTTCAATACCTCTTTGACTGACGTTGAAACCTAGGAGTTTTCCAGATCTTAACCCAAAGGTGCATTTGTTAGGATTCAGACGAAGCTGAAATTTCCTTAGTCGCTGAAAGAACTTTAAGAGATATTCTATATGCTCTTCTTCAGTGTCAGACTTTGCTATCATGTCATCCACGTAGACTTCGATCTCTTTGTGCATCATGTCATGAAAGAGAGTAGTCATTGCCCTTTGATAAGTTACGCCTGCATTCTTTAATCCAAACGGCATTACTTTGTAGCAAAATGTGCCCCATGGCCTGATGAAAGATGTCTTCTCCATGTCTTCGGGAGCCATTCTGATCTGATTACAACCAGAGAAACCGTCCATGAAGGAAAAGACGTTGAACTTAGCAGTGCTATCCACCAGCATGTCGATATGCGGTAGTGGGAAATCATCTATTGGACTAGCTTTGTTCAAGTCCCGGTAGTCAACACACATTCTGACCTTTCCGTCTTTCTTTGAGACAGGTACTATGTTGGCTAGCCATTGAGGGTATTCAGAAGTGACAAGGAAACCTGCGTCGAGCTGCTTTTGAACTTCCTTTTTGATTTTGTCTGCCATGTTTGGGTGAACTCTTCTCAGTCTTTGTTTAACTGGTGGACACTCCGACTTTAATGGCAAGTGATGCTCCACGATGCTGGTATCCAAACCTGGCATGTCTTGGTAGGACCAAGCAAACACATCAACATACTCTTTGAGAAGATCTATCAGTTTTCTCTTGACGTTGTGGTCGAGTAGAGCTCCGATGTTCACCTCTTTTTTGTCTTCTTCAGAACCCAAGTTGATTGCTTCCAAAGGCTCTTTGTGGGGTTGAATGATTCTTTCCTCGTGCTTAAGTAGTCGAGAAATCTCATCCGGGATCTCTTCTTCAACTTTTTCCTCGGCGTCGAACACAGGGAATTCAAAGTCGGGAGAGAGCATAGAGTTATTGCGTTCAATGGATTTGTCCATCTGCTAATCTGCATGTTTGATTTATGTTTGATTAATTAACTCTTCTTTTTTTTATTTTTAGAAAAAGTTAATGTGAAAGTGTATGCAGATCATTTATTATATCTTTATTGTTTGTTTTTATTTGGGTTTTTTAGGATTACCATTTCCAAGAAAAAGGGTAAAAAACGAAAAACAAACACAAAATGTGGAATTAAAACAACGCTTTTATTTATGATTCACAATATGAAACAGGGCCCTAAATACAAACTCATTTGTCTTGGGAAAGACAAAGAGAAATTATTTAAAAGCTAAACCCTATAAAACATCTCTTCGCCTTGGGCGAGGCGAGAGTTCAAAACAAAAGCAAGATAAACTACTTAGAACTATGAACATCAGTCTGAGCTTTAACAGGCTTCTAATAGTGGCGAACTCCTTGAAAGTCTAGATACTCTGGTAGTTTTCCTTTTGGCTTATTTCTTGTGTAGACTTTGGTCGTTGGTCGAACAGGCTTTGAAGACTCTGGACGGTTGACCTTGCCTTTTGTGCTGCTGAAGCACTCTTTGTCTGCTTGATTGATAGATCGAGGAGCATAATATGCAGCATATGTGCTTTCAATTTTTGGGATTCTTGGGATGTTCCTTCCAATTTTCTGGGTGGAAAGACTCATTGTCTGCGACGCTTTCCAACTCGTTTCCCGAATTGTCCTCTTGATCTTCGGTAATTACGTTGATGTAGTGATAGTTAAAATCTGGCTTAACAAACTCGGCAGGTGCGTTAAAGCAGAGATCTTCATTTGGGATCTCAATCTGATGATGAGATCGAGAAGATGTGTATAACTCTTCTGGTTGACTAGGATACTCAAAAGGATCGTCCCATCCAGTTGGTTGGATATCTTCAATTTTGATCTTTGAGCTTTCAGGTGTAGTGTATTTCACCATGTAGTCAAACTGTCCACTTGGTTCTCCAAAGGTATCCCAAATTTCAGAAGGGATAGGTGGATTTTCATTCTCATTGTTTTGTAGGGACATGCCTTTGAATTGGTCAGTCAGAGGATAGAATGGAGTGTACGATTCTTCCTGGGACACATATTCAGAGCTAGTAAGGTAAGTGCTCCACTCTTCAGATCCGGAGGGGTCGTCTTCATCACCTTCATCGGTAAGAACATTAACCTCTTGAAGAACAGGGTTTAAGAAACCCCCACTGTGGAATACCTCTCTGATTGGGCGAAGAGCTTCATCCCTTTGATTGTATTTTTGAAATACTGGAGCAAATCCGAGCCCGGTCTTTGTGTCATTGTTGACAGGTTTTATTACTTGTCCCCAACCTGCGGCATTACCGTCTTTCACTATTTTCACTGCTTCTTTGTAAGAGGAGATAGACGATCTGCTTTTCCTTGTAGATTCACCTTCTAACGAAAGTCCTTGGAACTGTGTCCCTTCAACGTCATCGGCGGTGATGAAAGAAAAGCTGGACAAATGGCTTACTAGTAGAGCTTGTTCGCCGATGATGGTTACTAGCTTCCCATTTGTTGTGAATTTCAGCTTTTGGTGGAGAGTGGATGTCACTGCTTCTGCTTCATGTATCCATGGTCTTCCTAGCAAACAACTGTAAGCTGTTGGCACGTACATGACCTGGAAGGTGATTTGGAAGGTATGCGGACTGATCGCCATTGGAAGGTCGACTTCCCCAATAACAGATTTCCTTGACCCATCAAAAGCTTTGACCACTATATCGTTGGATTTCATCGGCGCTCCTTTGTAAGATAAATGAGCGAGAGTCGTTTTTGGCATCACATTCAAGGATGAACCAGTATCCACTAGCACGTTGGACAGAGAGTCTGATTGGAAAATCATAGAGATATGTAGAGCAAGATTGTGATCTCTTCTCTCCTTTGGGAGTTCTTCATCACTGAAGCTTAAATTGTTGCAAGCTGTTATGTTGCCTACAATTCCACCAAATTGATCTGTAGTCACGTCGTGATCTACGTAAGCTTGATCTAGCACCTTCATCAAAGCTTCTCGATGGGCTTCGGAATTCAGAAGTAGAGATAGTATTGAAATCTTGGAGGGAGTCTGCATTAGTTGATCCACAACTCTGTACTCGCTTTTCTTGATTAGCTTTAGAATCTCATCAAAATCTGAGTTGATGTTAGTTCCATTAGACGGACCAACGTTTATGTTTGGTTTATCAACAGGAACCCCCATGGGATTCTTGGGAGGCGTATTAACTGGATCTTGTCCTACAGTGGGAACAACGGGTTGCTTTGGTGGTAACGGGGTATACACACGTCCACTTCGCGTCACTCGTCCGATTTCAGCAAAGTTAACAACAGCTGAAAGAGTTGGTATGGGTTTTCCTTTCCCATATTCTATCATAGTTGCATTGTACTGATAGGGAATTGCTTTGTCAGAGCTGTAAGGAACAGGACCAGGTAGACAGATCACCAAAGGAGATTCTGGATCTTTCGGGCCGTTGTACTTCACTTCTACACACTTGGGCATATTGAAGCAGGGGATAATGATGTTTACTTCGGGAATTTCCGAGTTGATATCTGAGACTAAAAGCTCATGCGGATAATGCCCTACCATATTCACGTCATAATCGTTTCTGTTTCTGTAGATCTGAATATCACCAATGTCTATTAATCGTTGAATGTCTGCTCTCACAGTTGGACATCCTCGAAGATCCTCGGCGATTCTGTGTAGTCATGTTTAGCGAAAGTGCCCATTGTACTGTATGTATCATGGAGTTGTCCCAAGCTTTCTCTTATCATACTTATGTCAGTGATAAGATACCGATCTGTATTCCTTAGTATCAAATTCACGGTATGCCCACTATGATTGGGAAGTGGATTTGCTTGCACGTTTGGATTTGCATTCCTAAAGGAGAGAAGATTAGTCCTTACTAACCATTGTACTTCGGCTTTCAATGCTATGCAGTGCTCAAGATCATGACCCGGTGCCCCTTGATGAAAAGGGCAAGACATACCTGCTTTATACCACCATGGTAATTTGTCTGGTACCGGAGGTGGTGACCTTGTTTGCACAAGATTCCTTTCTATCAATGCAGGATATAATTTCGTGTATGTCATCGGAATTGGATCAAACTGCGAGACCCAAGGTGCACGGTTCTGATTGTTGAATTGTTGAGCCTGTCGTCGAGGCTGTGAGTTTGCTGGAATTGCGGGGTAATACCCACGTTTGAACTTGCATTAACAATTGGTGCTATTGTGGCTACCTGTTGTCGGCGACTGACATTTTTTCTTGGTTTCCCTTGGGATACCATTCCTATGTCATGTTCTTTTTTCTTCGGGAAGCTGGCTCCAACCCTCTTGGTTCCGCTTGAAGACCCTATTTCTTTGGTTAGGCGTCCTGTTCGGACTCCTTCTTCTAGTCACATTTCCATGCTTACCATTTCGGTGAAATCTCCGGGAGCGCTGGCGATCGTGCGTTCGTAGTAGAATGGGCCAAGAGTGTTCAGGAAAACCTTGGTCATTTCTTTATCCTCTAACGGCGGATTAACTTGGGCAGCAATTTCCCTCCAACGTTGGGCGTATTCTTTGAACGTCTCTTTTTCCTTTTGAGACATGGAACGGAGTTGATCTCGATATGGAGCCATGTCCAAATTAAATTTGTAATGTTGGACAAAGGCTTCGCCTAGGTCATTGAATGTATGGATATTTGCACTATCTAGCCCCATGTACCACTTCAGTGCGGCACCGGTGAGACTGTCTTGGAAATAGTGAATGAGCAATTGGTGATTGTCATTATATGTAGACATCTTCCTAGCGTACATTGTAAGATGACTATGCGGGCAGGAATTTCCTTTATATTTTTCAAAGTCAGGGACTTTGAACTTAGCGGGTATCCTTACGCGAGGAACTAGGCATAGATCTTAGGCATTCTTCCCAAACAATTCCTTACCACGGATTGTTTTGATCTCAAGCTGCATCTTATGGAATTGTTCCTGGAGATTCTCCATTTGGCCACGAGGATTCGTGTTGTCGCCTGGGTTATGATAGACTTCTTCGTCCGCAGTAGCGTGAACTACAGAAGCTGAGTTTGTCATGATCGGTTGAGAAACCGTCATAGTGACTTGTGGAAAGGTTACTCCGTGCTGCGGAGTAAATGTTGAATTCTGTGAAGTAGGAACCTCAATCGTGGTTACCTGTACCTCAGAAGTGGGTTGACGAAATCCAATGCCGAAATTGAAAGGCATGCCCCATGGATAACCTTCGGCATAAGAGAGGATTCCGATCGCAATTGAAATCGGAGTAGTAGTGATCTCTGAAATCGTCGCTTGATTTTGACTGCTCAATGTTGCTTGCTGACTTTGCATAGTTGCCAATGAACTTACCAAAGAAGTGAGTCTCTCCACCTCTTCCTGAAGTGTTTTCACTGTGCTACGAAGCTCAACATTTTCTTGCTCAAAATCTTCCATTGCCTTTCTCCTATTTGCCTGAGTATTGTATTTGCGAGTTGGCTGTGAACGTAGTCGAGAAACTCTAAGACGCGACAGCTTGACGATCTTTCTCTCTGGAAAAAATTCCAAAAGATAAGATTCTAAACAACAAACTCGAAATGCAAAGTATGATGCATGATTATGAATGTAAAGAGAAAAGAATTTCCAAAGAATTTATACTAAAAGAGAAATTTCTAGCAAATATTTGGATGGAAAACACTTATTTTATTAATATTGAAAGAAGATTACAACAATTTTTTTGTTTCTGAGCATAGCTCTTACAATGATAAAATAAATGATAAAGCTAAAGCTAAACTAATTAATCGTCTTCGTCGGATGAAGAACCAAAGGCCTGATGTAGTTTCAACTTCAGGATTTCTTTCCCATAGTGAGCTTTCAGTTCAGCTTTCTCGGCTTTTAGCTTGTTGATGACTTTCTTCCACTCGTCAGGAGCAGGATTGCTGGTTGTTATTTCCTCAAGCTTTCTTTTTCTTTCTTTGATGTATCTTTTGATCGCGTTATCTTTTCGACGGATCTTCTCATCTTTCTCCATGAGCCATTCATCTTGGAAATAGAGCATTTTCTCATGATCTTTGACCTGCTTCTTAAGCTTCTCATTTTCGAGGTCAGTCTTAAAGAACTTGTCTTCCAAAGCCTCTTTCTCTAGCCTCATCTTGGCCAAAGCTTCTTGGTATTCTCCCATAGTTTCAACGGGAAAAATTATTGATTTGGAAGCTGCTGAGAACATGGGTTTTTCATAAGCATAAGGCATTCGGAATTCCTTTGCTCTTTTCTTCACCCAAGAAGTGTAGATTTCTATGGCTATGCAATTTCTTGCATTACCCTTTTCCTTCCTTCGGATGTGATGCCAAGCTCTTATCATTCTGGCTTTCAAACCTTGGGAATCCTCCCCTTCATGATAGAAGTAGCTTTCCACTGTAAAACCAAGGGGTTTACTAGAGTTTGTATACCCGAGTTGACGTCTTGCCAAGAATGGGTTGTAGTTGATTCCTCCTTTTGTACCGATGAGAGGTACGTTGGCAAATTCCCCATAGCTTTCAATGATTTCTATCTCATTGTTTGCCAAGGTGTACCAATGGATATCGTCGTTTGTGAGAAACATGAGCCTTCGAGACCAATGCCAATTGTCTTTGTTTTCGCGGAAGATAGGAGATTTAGGCAAGTGCGAGACAATCCATTTGAATAACAAAGGTACACAACACACAATAGTCCCATCTCCTTGACGATTCCTATGATGAATGGAGAAATACGTGTCACCGAGCAAAGTGGGAACGGGATTCCCAATCAGAAAGATCCTTATGGCGTTGATATCAGCGAAACTTGGGACGTTGGGAAACAACACCAATCCATAGATGAGTAAAGCTAAAACAGCTTCAAAGTCTACCGTACTACTGGCTTTAGAGAATTTAAGAGCCTTCTCCATTAGGAACTTTGAAGTTAGTCCTAAGAGTTTTCCTTTGGTAGTTAGGTTTTTGTCTATCTCAGATTTCTTTAAGTGAGTCATTATTGGAATGACTGGTGACTTAGGAATGGCTTCCAAACCATTAAAAGGCACCTTATCTGATACTGAGATACCTAGGATGTGTGCGTACTCTTCCAAAGTAGGCATCAACTGATAGTCAGGGAAAGTGAAACAGCGATAAACTGGATCGTAAAACTGAATGAAAGTTTTGAGAAGTCCTTCATCAACGTTAGTGTTCAGGACAGTTACAAGAGTTCCATAGCGTCTTCTGAAATCCGAGGGATCTTCTACCAAGGATGCTAACTCTTTTAACTTTCCTACATCAGGAATTCTAAAACTGTACTTCTTGGTGAATCTTCCTCTGACGTCCATCACTCTAACCTAAAATGTTTACAAAGAAAAATCTCTAAATTCTTTGGAAATGGGAAGAGAAATGAAGTTTTTGAATGAATGCATGAATGAATGCTACAAAGATTCAAACATGGTTAGTGGTTATACACATGGTCAAGTGTTCGAAGTCACGAGCATGAGGCCAACGATAAGAACCAAACGTGGGTAAGTTCTAAGGGCTTATTCATCTTGTGAAACGGGTTCTACTGATAATACAGGTTCAACGCTTCTCTTTGAAATATTATCGGATTTGTTGAATACTCGAAGTCCAATAATATTTTTCAAGAAAAACTCGCCTGATCGTAGTCTCGCATGACAACTATTCTAAGCTTACGCCTGAATAGTTTCTGCACTACATCCTAAATATCCAGGATGGGTTATGTGTTCTACAGCCACTCAGCTTCGTAAGTTCTCTTGAAAGCAAAATGTCTTCACAAATACTTGCTAAACACAAATACTCCCAAGACAACCTCCACTGAGAGAGGGATCTCAAATTAACTTAGTAAGTAATGAAACTTCCCACAAGTTAATAGGACTATACCCCCACCTAGATCTTAAAATGTTTCTTAAATCCGGGTTAGGATTTCTTTCCATCAGATGAAATCGCGAAACACACAATAAAGAAAAACAAACATATGCACATATGAAAGCTTAACCCCTTTTTTCTCTTTTTGAAAACAAAAAAGCCTGGTGCTCTTTGGCAGAGTCACAATTTTTTTGAAAATAAGAGTTTAGCGTACTCCCCAACAGAGTCTCTATTTTTTCTGTTCGTGTTAAAAAGTGACGTGCGAGGGAATCGAATCTGAATTCGGATTCTCTAGCTCGAAACGATTTACTCTTTTGATTTGTTTATAAAGATGCCGCGAGCATCAAGCTTTATTTTTTCCAACACAAGAAAATGATTATGAAAAGGGAAAGTCGCAATACCCTCAATTGATATGATATGCATTACGACTAGCGCGAACTAGACGCAACGCATTGGGGAGATTCCGGGCAAGGGGGTTTGTTATATAAAGGGAATAGATGTGGCACCCTAAATATATATAGTTATCTATAGCTTTATATATGAATATGTTTGATATGTTTGTGTGTTTTAATTTCTATTTCTATTGTTGGGAAAGTTTCTCCTTTGGATTTTAAGAATGATAGATTATGTGGGATCCTAGGTTTTGTTATTATTGTGCTCGCAAAGATCATTGGGATCTTCTGCATACATATCCCTTAATGGGAATCAGAGCATTTGTAGCTCGGATCTAAAGGGAGTTATGGTTTGTTTGGTTTAAGGGAGAAGTTTTGCTCGCCAAGGATGAGACCTTGTGCCTACGCATTCTCAAAAGGATGTTGAGAAAGTCAGAGCAATCGTAGTTCCCACTTATGATAGTGGAAGCAACGGGATGTTATTAAGAGACAAAGACGAATGTCATCTTAATGAAAAATGTATCTAATCTATTTCATCACATACATTTTGAAAGGTTTGTTTAATTGAATCTTTTGTCGTAAGGTATAGGTGTTTTGCTTGAGTGTACAAGCGTTACCACTTACGAGTTAAGAAAGATGTTTGAAAAATGATTGAATCTTTTAATTGTAAGCATTGGGTGTTTTGCTTGAGTGTACAAGCGTTACCACTTACGATTAAGAGATGTTTTTTGTTTGAAAAGAGTTTGAAAAGTTTTTGATTGAATGTGATATGATAGATGAGATACTTCTTCCATAGAGATGATAAACGTCTAAATCTCTAGGAGAAATTGATTAGATTAGGGGAATGCTTTTAAGAAGCCTAGGGGTCCTTGTATTGTAAGCCCAAGAGGAGGCTATCCGAGGGTCATCGAGGGTCCTTGTATTGTTAGCCTAAGAGAAGGCATTCCGAGGGTCATCGAGGGTCCTTGTGTGAAGCTCAAGAGGAAGCTATAGGGTATGGCTGGCTTTGGCTTTAAGAGTGGTTTCACCGGGAAACCATCCTCTTAGGATTCAAGAGTGATTTCACCGGGAAATCATCCTCTTAGGGTTCTATCCTAGTGCGGGTGATTCTTTGTATTGAAAGCCCAATAGGAGGCTATTAAGAGATTTCCTGGTCTCTTTCTTGTTTGATGCCCAAGAGAAGGCTAAACTCAATGAGGAGTTCTTTTTAATTTAGCCCAAGAGGAGGCTGACTCAACAGGGGAGTGTTGTCTTATATGAAGCCTAAGCAGAGGCTAAACTCAGTAAATTAGTTTTCTTATATGAAGCCTAAGAGGAGGCTAACTCAGATGAATGAGTTATCTTATACGAAGCCTAAGCGGAGGCTAAAGGGGAACCTAGTTGTTAGACTAGTTGTTATGTTATAACTGAACAGTTATATGAACAAGTGTGATATGTATTCATAAGAGTTTATGAAGGAAATATAAACAAGTGTATAAAACAAGCGTTCAGAGCAAGTGTAACTTGATTATTTACGAGTTTGAATGTGTACAAGGGAATGAATATATACACGAAGGGGTGATTTATGTACAAGGAAATGAATATGTACATAGGAGGGTTGGGACTTACACCGTAAGGGAGGCCCATTGGTTTAAGAGGAGTTTCACCGAGAATAATTCTTCTCTTAATACCAATGGAATTGGTGTATAAACAAGCGAATGAAAACAAACGAAAGAAGTTTATTTATGCTTGAATATTTACAAAGATGATTGTATATGTACAAGGAAAGTTTAATATGTACATAAAAAGGATTGGGACTTACACCGTGAGGGAGGCCCATGATCAATTAAGAAATTCGAGGAAAAAACTGATTCGGTTTTATCTTCAAATCGGATCGATCATGGAAAAGGTGTGTAAGTTTGATTAAAAGTTTTGAAAAGGTTTTGAAAATGATTTTGAAAAGTGAAGTATATTCACAAGAAAGTTTGAAAATGATTTTAGTTTTGAATGTTTGAAAGAAAACATCTTTGAAAAGTATTAAGAATACTTAAAATGTTTCATTTTTTACTTAAAAAAAATATAATCAAAAGAAAATATTTTTGGATTTTTTTGACATAATCATAAAATAGGTATATTAAATGACAAGTATGCAAAAAATCATCTCAAAATCACAAGTTTTGATTGGTTTTTGAAAATGTTGAAGTTTGATTGAAAAGGTGAAGAAAACAAGTGATAAAAATTTGATTTTGGTCCTAAGGAGGTTTGAACTCATGACCTTTGGCTTGGAATTGAAAAGTTTTACCACTGAGCCAAGTGCTTGTCTTGTTATTTACACACTTCCAATTAATTATATTTAAAAACAAGTCTTTGAAATGTTTAAAATGAAGGAAAGTGAAAAAATGACAAAATGGTCTCAGGGGGATTCGAACCCTAGACCATAAGCAAGGCAAGGAACATGAAAAGCGCGTTGTCTACCACTGAGATGGCTACACATCCGTTCATTTATTTACTTTCATGTTATTATATTATAAAGCAATTATTTGAATTTCTGGAAAACAAGAAAACGCGCGCAATGTTCATCCTCTTCCTCCAATCTTCATTCAATCCTAGATTCTTCGTTTCTTGATGAAATTGAATGATGTAAACATCAAACTTGCTCGTTTTGAACCCAGGAACACGATGGTGGTGGTTAATTTCATTTATTTTCCGTTTAAAATGATTAATTCTGATCGTGCCCAGATGAACCCTAATTCTAAGAATCAACATGAAATCGTGTATGGATCATGATTTGTTAAATTGATTGAGGGTTAATGATCAGTGAAGGTGCAGAAACAAAATGACCAAGCAATTTTTAAACTGGAATGCATGAATCATAGAGTTCGAAGTATAAGTGGCTTACCTCTTCAAACTGAAATTGAAATCCCTTCTAAAGTGTTTCCAGTTGTTGTTTGATGATGGCTATAGCACCACTGGACCTTATGGAAGGTGTTTGAACACTATGCTTGCTTTGAAATGATCTGGATTATTCCACCCGAGTCCAACTACATCTACTTGGTATGAGTTTTGAATTCTAGGTTGGAGGTGTTACAGGTCAGGGATAATGATCTTGATCACTTATATGAAGTATGTGGATGATGTTTGAAGTGTTACACCTTAGCTAGCTCGAGCAAATTAGCAGTTTGGATGTTAAGGCACAAATTGCAAGCTTTTGGTTTTTTGATTATGTTTCTGAGTTTGATCACTTCTTGTGTTGTTTTTAAGTTTTAAACTACTTCTAAATGATATTTAGAACATGTTAGAAACTTAAGTTCACTCAAATTTTGCAAGACTTGGAGATTTGCAAAATTCCCTCTTATGACTTAGAAACTTGGATTTCAAGAAAGGAAGAGTGAAAGCTTGATTATAATAGATTTGGTGTAGTTTGGAAATGAGGAAATGACCTCTATTTATAGGCCAAGAATTCTGAATGATTTGGCAAAGATATCATTGAAGGAAACTTGCAACTTGGTTAAGAGGTAATAATGGAATCTTTTGCATTTAATGCAAAAGTAACTTTCTTAACCATGGTTAAGTTTTCCTCTTTGATTCAATCCACTTCTCAATCATTCAAACTGATATTTATCAGTTATAATACACCTCTAAGTGATGACAAAGCTTCTAGAAGGAGAAGTTGCAAAAAAAATGACTTGTAATTTTGAAGCATGAACTTGAAATCCATGGTTTTGGAGCTCTATGTTTCAAAATCAAAAGTATAGCTAGACAAAATGTTTTTGCAAGTTCTTGGATATTTTGGAAAGCTTGTAACAAGGGCTACAACTTTCATGTCTTGAGTTTTTTTCTGAATCCAAATGGATCTAGGTGGAAAATGGCCATGAAAGTGATGAAAAATCATGTTTCTTAACACTTAAAAAAATTTCTAAGTGTTAGAAATTTTTCAAATCTTGACTTTTTGTTGACTTTTTCACATTTCTTGATTTTTTATGATCATGATAGATCATTTGAAATGTTTTTATGATGGAAAAAGTTTGGTCTTGAAAAAGTTGACCAAAAGTCAAAGTTTGACTTTTCAGAGCAGATGAATTTTTATCAGACGATTCAGAATTTGTCTGATGTAGAAACATGGATTTTTGTGATGTTTTGAATCAAGAAATTAGGTCAAGATTTTGCATTGAAGATGTTAAGATCATTATCCAAGCAAATAGATCATTCATTGAGTAGAAAGTCAATGATTCACTATCCTCGATAAAAACCCTAATTGGTGGATTCATGATAGATCATGAGAAAATTTTGGGAATCTGAAGATCAAATGTTGATGGTTGATTAAGATAGATCACTTGAGGTGAGTGGAAACTCAAACCCTAATTGATCACATCCTGAACAGATGAAATTTTGAAGAAACCCTGATTTTGACTTCTAGAAACCACACACGATCTATTCTATTTTGAAATTGTTAGTGATGCAGTGATGCATATGTGAGGTGGTATATTAGGTCAAAAATTGGGGTATGACACTCCTCTCCTTAAACTTTCTCCTTGTTGTTCTTTTACTTCTACCCAGTATTAACTATTCAAGTTCACTCCACCACATATCAGATATATAAGTACCATAATAAAACCACAAGATAATTAATCTGAGGAGTCTGCAGACAAATCACCATTGAGAAAAATAAATTCTCAACCTATCAGACATGTCTCGGCATCATGTTTGACTTTTCTTCACACCAGCTCAATGACCATATAGGCATATGCAGTGGAACATAACACATGCTCACCAGACTCCATCCAATACGTCAAACACATGTTATAGGACATCATGCATAAGATATCTCCCAAGTGCCATCTAAAAGGGCATGATTAGAGAATATGGACATAACTCTCTTTGTTATGCCTAATTCAAACTCCCAATGCCGAATGATAATAACACAAGCCAATAACATTAGACCATCAGTTGTATTATTTTATATAAACAACCTCAGGTTTACAAAAAAACAACCTCTGTTTTACCTAACCACTACCCAATTCAATCTTTATCTTAGAAACTCATCCAAGATAAGGGAAACACATCACAGTCCCTAAATCATCTCAATGATATATAATAGCCACAACCTCTTGTGACCGCATCACACTACTTGAAAGAAATTCATTTCAAATAAAGTTTAGCCAATAATCTTGACTAACTAACAAACATACCTGGATTTGCTTCAAAGTTTCATCCAAGAACAATACATAATTCATTTCCTAAAGGTTTCTGAATTTGTATATAAACTATGTCTACCTCAATGCATCAGATCGATACAAAGGGTGACTTACACCACAAGCGAGTACTCGACATTCAAAAGACTTAACCCTTAAAAATCTTATACATAGTGTTATACAAGGACTATTTAACGAGCTCTAGGTATAACCCTTCCTTTTATAATCTTCAATGAATTGCATTAGGCTTCAAAAACCACTGGTGGCTTGTAGAAAATAAGGCGTCAAAAATATCTCCTGAGTCATAGGAGTTCAATCATTAATTTCCTAATTTGTCTCCATAATCAATAACTAACATAACTCCTTGATTTCAGCTTGAATCTCTTCAATCTTTAAAATGTGCACCATATAGGATAGCACAATATTTCCAGAATATTATGCATTTGAAATACACTGAAAAAATCAAATAGCCCAGCTGGTCACAGGCGCGACGTCGAATGGTTCTGCATAAGACATATTTATTCGACATGTTCTTCTTCAAGTGTTTTAACATCTAGTTAACATCTTGTTTTACCAAAATTAGTCAAACCCTTAAAGTTCAAATCTTTGGAGCTTTAAAAAAGGTAAGGTAATTAATATTTAAGAAAACAATAATCAAGGGATCAAATAATTAACAAATATTTAAGAAAACAAACCTTGAACCCAAATGATTTTCTGCTCTTGCAATCCATCATAGAGAACTATTCCAAGTGTCCTTAGGTTTCTAATATCATAAGAGAACTTATATAGTTAATGTCCCTTAGGTTTCACGCAGATCACTAAAAGGAGAATTTTTGAGTGTTTATAACCTGTAAACGGATGACATAGACTTGTTTAATGCTGTTGAAAATAGTGAAAAATAAAAACTTAACTATCATCTCGGTTTTGGAATAATGTATTGGCTAGCTAAACTAAAACAATGTTGCCTTTGATGACAAACTCACCCAAAGGTGTTTTTATGTCTTCTTCTTTTGTAAAATCATGATCTGAACCATTATGTGGGT
This sequence comes from Vicia sativa, assembly GCA_021764765.1. Lineage (NCBI taxonomy): Eukaryota > Viridiplantae > Streptophyta > Magnoliopsida > Fabales > Fabaceae > Vicia > Vicia sativa. The sequence goes on along the minus strand of CM038793.1, from coordinate 264,162,297 downwards.
GTGATTGTCATATGGTTTCGTACCAATGCAAGAAGGGACAAAATAAAGGAAATATTTTTTGGAGATGTCAATTTTGGAGGAGTGAACAGATACGTAATTTGTTCATATGGGATGAAGATGTTATGTTTTGCTACCTCATTTACGTTTAATGTTTACTTTGTTACGAAATGTAATTGATGAAGTAGGATTTTAATTGGATTATTAATGTTATATGGAAACTGTAATTGCAATGGAATCTATGTTGACCTTGTTTGTTAATGAAATATTGGTTTGAAAATTAAATATCCTCTTAGTTCTGGAATAAAAGATATGGGTTAGATTAACTAACCTCTCAGTTTTGAAAAAAATTGAGGGGTTAGATTATTTTTTTAAAAATGCTTACATTGTTTACCCAGAATAATAAAAATATAGCATATCAAGATCTCATACAACATGCTAGAGATCCAAGACTGAATGTTGTGATATTATTATCATTGCTCCAAGATTTATTGTTGTGCTATCATCATCATTGCCTTCACTAGCGTAAACAATGTGTTTGAATGCATCCAACTTCTAAGAAGGTGTCTGTTGCAAAGATCGTAAATCATTTTTCAGCACTTACAATCCAGTAGTAATGACGAATATATCATAGTTGTTCAAATCCTTTAACAGCAACATCAACATCATTGTATGAGATGGATATCAAGAGCTAAAAAAATGTTTTGCTCGGGTAGAATAACATTTTTCAGTTTTGCAATTCATCCCAAAATAATGGTGGGGCGGCTACAAATAAGATAGCATTAGGGTTAAATCTGCTCAACGAGTGTTTTTATAGTAAAAATCGGATTATTTATCCCTCAATTTATTGAAAAAACCGAAGGGTAAGATCATTTATTTTACACTTTTTTACTAGTAGAAACATAAAGTGTGGTAACTGGGATTCAAAGCATGTCTGAAATGGTATGTCACCCCGACTTTCTAAATAAACAAGGGATCAAGTTTTTTTATTTAAAAAAATAAATATATGGGGTGCCTTGGTATAAAACCTCGACTTTTTCTTAGATGACGTGAAAGCTTCATCATGAAAATCGTTATTTATTGTAGTGTCATTAGGGGGTTGATGTAGGCTACGTGCTCAAAGTGATCGCTGCATCCATCAAACTTGGCCAAGAAGGGAGGTTTGAAACCTTCGGGGATAGGCGCCCTCCATATTTATCTTGAGAGTGGATGGGAGTCCAGCAGTTCCACCTCTTATGGGGGATTGACCTCTTGTTGGCACTGCCTGATGTTGTGGATGTCATCTTCCAACGTCCAGTTATAGATTCGTATTTCATCCATGACGATGCACATCTCCGCCATGGCATCGACATCACTCGTACCACTAGTACCTTCTAATGTAGGGGATGAATCTCTCATGTTGACCATGGCCGAAAATGGCTAGGTGTAGGAATTGAAGGTACGATGGAAAATGTGACGGTGATTAAAAAGGGATGTGGCTCAAGTTGGTTTTACCAGGGCCCTACAATGGGCGCCACTATATTGGTCAAAAAGTACATGTATGTGCGTTCCCCCTACAAGGGCAGGGAGACTCAGATGACTTAGTAGGTGTATAACACAATTTGGTGGTTGGGGATTGCCCACAATGACGAGAAGTCCTACAGGATGGTGTTTTGAGATTATTTATGAGAACTACTCACTTGAGTTGAGAGGTCCTACTGATGGCCAGTGATTCTTGGTAGCAAGTGTATGATCGTGGTTGGTCGTGTGTTACTACCATGAGAGTGTCGTGCTCTTTACGGTTTAGAGAGTATGTAAGAATTATAGTATATCCTATTTTTCCTATAGGAAATTATATTTATAGAAGTCCCTTGAGCCTATGGTTTTGACCCCTTTCGTGGTGTTAGTTGCTCCCTCCATATTAGAAGAAGGTATTAACCATATATCATCTAGGAGTTAGTGGAGACTCCATCTTCCGTGGCCTTTGTGTTGTGGATGCCTCTCGATGAGTCTTTTAGGTTCCGCCTGGGTGATACAATTTTTAGGGGAAGGCGCCCTATTTTAGGACTCCTACAAATATAACACTACATGGGTTATCTATTAATTCTCTATTTATTTGAAAAGTATGGATAAATGAACAGTTGATTATTGTTTCCCGCAATTCTAAATCAATACTTTGAATAAAAATTTTAAATCTAACTTTTCATAATTCAAACCTAACACCATTAAAAGTGGAGGTGTGCTTGGGAAAGATCTCTTGTTAGAAAAGGTGTTGAATTTCATCTTCCTCCTGAGACAAGTAATCTTTCAACAGGAGTTAGGCACTGATGCCACTTTTGGGCATGTGACTCCACACGAGAGTAGGTGAATTATGGGAATATGAAAACATATGGTTATGATTTTTAGAGTTTAAAAACATTTTAATAAAATAATCTGAGTAATAGCAGCACAAAGTAAATATGCGGAAAATAAAAAAGTTAAGAGTAAGAAAAAGGACACTAAAATATTTTACAGGTTCCATCAAAAAGATCTAATCATCTCCCTAAAGTTTCGTCAACCAGACTCCTTTTTCTTCTAGATCGTTGATCCACAACGTCCAACAATAGTTTGAAATCCATATCCGACCAGGAGAAACAATTCCAATTATTTCTTCTATATAAGTGTGACTTTGAATTATACTCAAATATAACACACGCTTGCAAAATTCCACCTCATTCAAATACTTGACTTGAAGTATTAACCTTATTAATACTCCCTCTATTCAACCGAGAACATAACAACTATACCAAAAATTTCGCCGTATGTTCTATAGAGAATATTAAAAAAAAAATCATGTTTAAACACTATACAATGGACTCTAGTGATTTGTGGCATTGCGTCATGAATTTGGACGATATTAAGACACTTTATAAAAACAAACACCATAGAGAAATAAAGGATACAAATCTAACGTGCCTTTAAATTGTACTTAACATGCAGAATTCCTTTTCCTTTTATGCTCGTATTGTCTTGTATGAAAGATTATGATCAACCGTACCAATACCATTTCATAGTTTCTATAGGATACCATGCCACAACCGCTACAATACTATAAATATATTGGCCATTATCTATCATCACTTTTTGTGTCATTATTGATTAAAGGAAATAGCACAAATTTTCGTTCAAATTAAAAAAACATATGGTCCAAGTTGCCGGCATGCCAACGATAAGTCACATAAAATAAAAAGTTTCACATCATAACTATGTAGAACTTATCATGGAAAACGGTTCCTTCTCTTGCAACCTCAAGCAAGTGTTTATGCCATGAGAAACCCACATGAAAGTTTCTAAAATAGGAAAAAGAGAAGAATCTGACCAATTTGTCTTTTTTGCACAAACTAACATGTGTGGTCACACACCAAGCCAAATTTTGAGAATCTAATGTTCCCTATACTTATATTCTTATGTATCTTATTCTTAATCATATCCAAGACCAACCACCACTATAGATCTAGAGAGTACATACATACTACACCTCACTTTCATGCATTTGATTGCTTTATCATCACCATCCCAAGCAACTAAGATCGTGTGTGAAAGGTTGAATGGCTTTAACAACGATTCGACATAATAAAAGAAAATATATATAGAAAATTAATAAAAAATAAAAAACCATGTGAATGATAGAACAAAGTAAAGTGTTATGTAACTGGATCAGAATATAATATGGCCTATAGATAATAGGTACTGCTTTATTTATTATAAGGTTATAGTGTTACTATAACTCATTGGAGGTAATGAATAAGTTTGGAATCTCTATTGAAATCGAAAGCTTAATGTTAGAATGAAAAAATTGTGAAGGAAATAAATTTTTAAGACAATACAAAAGGTCTTTCGGCAAAGGACTTCAGAACCCTTTCTCTCTTACTAATGGAAATGATTTTTCACAAACGTCATTTTAAGTGTTATAACAATAAAGCTAGTTAAGCAAAGGTTCAAACTGATAAAAATAGAAAATAGCTGTTTTACTTCAATGTCTTAACTTCCATGTAAAAATATATGGACACAAAAGATCTGACCTTGCCACTTTTAATTTTTCCACTTTTATATATATATATATATATATATATATATATATATATATATATATATATATATATATATTTTACACCGTCAGTGAATAGTAACCGTTAAATTTTAAAATAAATTTGAATTTTATTTAAATTATTAATAAAATAATAATATTTATGGGTGGTTGTGATTCACTCATGATGTAAAATATTTTACATTGACAGCGCGACAATTATTATCTCTATACATATTTAAAATCATGAAAATTAGTTATTATATATTTTAAAATTTTACACATTAGTTCCATTTATTTTTTTAAATTTTTTAATTAGACCTCTATAAATTTTTAAAATTTGTTAAGTCGTCTCTAAAATTTATAATATTGCAAATTTTTTCTTTTCCAAATTGATTCTAAATTCACTATTTGAACAGATTTTTATTATATATTTATACTTTAATTTTTAAAAATTTAAATAAATAGGTCAATTAATGGGCCTATAAATTTTCAAAATTTGTAAAATCTTTCTAAATTTTAAAATTATGCAAGTTTGATTGTTTTTAAATTAATCTTAAATTTTTTGAAATTCACATTTTGAGCCGCTTTTTTATTATATATTTATATTTTTATCTAAAAAAAATTATATAAATAGATCAACAAAGTTCAAAGGTATGTGAGTATCTAAAATTTAAATTTAATTGGAATTTTTATTAATTTGATTTAAAATAAATGTTAATTTTGAACGAATTCTGTTTACACTGTAAAATCAAATTCAAAACCAAATTACAAAGTACACCAAATAATTTACTTACCTAGTAATTGCATCAGTCAAAGATTTTGTGTTGTAATGATTAAAGTCATTAAGATGTCTTTACTCATATGAAAATGATTTTTTAAGGAAAGGACAATAAATAAACAAGGAACAAAGGAAACAGTAAAGAAAAAGTAAAGTTGGAAAAAATAAAAGAATTAAAGGGAAAAAATGATGAAAAGAAAAGAACAAAGTGACTATATGCCAGGTAGATTTCTCTAGATGCTTAGTGGGTCCATCTTGAATTGATGTTTGATAAAAGGGTTCTTTTCCACTTGGGCCAAAATTGGAAGGAACATCTCATGGACCCACTATGGCCCAGCAACCTTTCATATATAGGTGAACTAAACTATAATGGGAATAAATCTCACTCTATGATGTACTAAAAAATTTAACAACAACTATAACATTGAAAAGTCAATTAGATTTTTTGAAATGTCAATTCGATGTATTAATAATTTAGGGTATTGATGAAAATCATATATATTTGTAGGGTGTTTAGATGAGTCTGGATAGCCAGACATGTTTGTTTTATCTCTATTTTTTTTATAAAATGAATTAAAATTTTAGATCCATATTTTTTAGTATTGAAATATTATATTTGATTTGATTTAATTTAATACTTAAACATATTTAAATGTAATTTAAATTGTGTATGTTCAAGTTTAATTAAGCTTGTATATAAATAGTTATAGTATGTAGTTTTATTTTGTACAATACAATTAAAAGTAAATAATAGAACTCTTATTTCCTAATTATTCTCTCTATCTCTCCTCATTAAAGTGTCTCATGCATTAACAAATTGGTATTCAGAGCTTCCAGTTATCATTATTGATCGAGTTTTCAAGAATTTCACATTAAGGATCGTGTTTTTAGGGCAAGTGAATCAACCGTTGTGAAGATGGCTAGTGATAAAGGCATTCTGAGTTTTCCTCCAATGCTTGGTTTTCATGAAACCCTGGAAGTGGTTACTAATGGCGTTACTGCGCTGGCTACAGATGCAACCGATGCACAGAAAATAGCCGACAATGAATCAAAGAAGAAAGATTTCAAGGTTGCTTATTGTATTCAGACGGTGGTCGATACTGCTAACTTTGACAGAATCTCTCATGCTGAGACGGAGAATGAGGCATTGGATATTCTGGTGAAGTATTACGTAGGAGGTGAAAAAGTCAAGGATGTCAAGTTACAAAACTTGTGTCGACAATATTTGTTATTATCGATGGGAGAAGACAAAAATATTATAGAATATGTGTCGAAGGTTCAGAAACTTGTCTATCTCATGAAGGGTTATGGTGAAACCACAATAGATAAGATGATACTTGAGAAGGTAAAGAGAACGTTGGCCTCTCACTTTGATCACGTTATCGTAGCTATTCAAGAATCCAACATTCTTGAAACCACAAAACTGGAAGATTTGGTTGGTCTGTTGGAGGCGCATGAGAAGAGGATTGTAAAAAGGAAAAAGTGCATGACTCGATACAAACACTACAAGCTCAATCATGGAAAAAGAATGGTGGTTCCAACAAATTCAAAGACAAAGTCGACAAGACTCATGGAAGAAAGTCTTGGTCGAATTTTCACAAGCATCGGGTCAAAGAAAGAGCTTCTGAATTCTCAAAAAGAGGAGAAGGAAACTATCAAAAGGACAAAGAAGATAAAAAGGTGTGCAGTGCTATAATTGTGAATAGTGAGGTCACGTAGTCAAGAATTATTGGTACAGAAAAGACAAGGGATCGACAAGCAAGGACAAAGGATCGAACCTTGCACGCCAAGACTTAGATGATTCTGAAGGCGATATGGTGGTTATCGATGCAGTTGCAGATAAAATGTCAAATCCATGTTCTGGTTCCTTGAATCAGGCTGCTCGAAACACATGACTGGCCGAAATGAGTGGTTGGCAGACTACGATGAGTCAAGGAAGAGCAAGGTAAAACTTATTGATAGCAGTTCATTGCAAGCTAAAGGTAATGACAACATAGTATTTAAAATGATTAATTGAGGGAAAAATATGATCAAATATATGCTCTATGTACCTAGAATAAAGTGCAACTTGCTAATCGTTGGACAACTGGTCGTAAAAGGTTTCTCAGTTATTATAAAAGATGGAGCTTTAAAACTGTTCGACACCAAGGACAATTTAGTCTTAAAATCTTTGTTGTCGAAGAACATCACATTTAAGACTATGATGAGTTCGACAGAACTTCAATGTTTGAAAATTGTTGTTGTCCAAAAGGATAGTTGGTTGTGGCATTTGATATTAGGACATTTGAATTTTTGATCACTGAATCAACTGATTACTCAAGATATGGTTATTGGTATTCCAATTTTTGAGATGCTTGACAAACTTTTTAAAGGTTGTTTAGTTGGAAAGCAATCCAAAAATTATTTTGTTTCGACTATGCCAATGAGATCATCATGCATTCTCAAAGTGGTACATTCAGATGTACCTAGTCCGTTCGAAGAACAATATATTAGTGGAAATAGATATTTTGTTTCGTTTATCGATGAGTTCAGTCAAAAATTATGGATCTATGTGATCAAACGAAAGGACGAAGTATTCAAACTCTTTAAGAGATTCAAGATACTTGTCGAAAACCAGAGTGAGAAGAAGATCAAAGTTCTACGAACATATGGAGGTGGCGAATACACATCCAAGATGTTTGAAGATTTATGTGCAGAACATAGTGTTGATCATGAGGTGGCTGCTCCTTATACGCCTCAACATAATGGAATTACACAAAGAAGAAACATATACATATTGGATATGGTGAAATGCATGCTAAAGAAGAACAATTTTCCAAAATCTGTATGCGGACAAGTTGTCTCGACTGTAGTTTATATCCTGAACAGGTGCCCTACCAAGATAATGAAGAATAGGGTTCTTCAAGAAGTGTGGAGTGGAAAATGACCATCAGTAAGTCATCTGAATGTGTTTGGATATATGTGTTACAAGCATGTTCCTGATGCGAGAAGAAGGAAGCTTAATGATAATAGTGGAGATATAATTATGGTAGGATATCATATAAATTGTGCATAAAAGCTATTCAATCCATTTAATGAGAAGATTGTGTTGAGTTGAGATATTCTGATTGATGAAAATTCTTCATGGGATTGGAATTCTAATTATGCAATTAATAAGCCATTGATGACTCTTTTTTCTAATGGAAAGACTGGCCAAGAGTGGCTCACTAAATCTTTCCCACCTGTAAGGGACGAGGACAAGAAAAGATCTTTAGTTTTCTGGAGATGTTTTCTGACTCCTCAATTTCTGTCTTCCGTGATTGTCGGCATAAATCTAGGTTTGGTTGCTTACCAGCCCAACTTGGTGGCTCGACAATTTGGACTCTATCAACTCGTTCCCAAATCTTTGTTTAACTCCCACGAGCTAGTGGTTGAGATCACCTCTGACCAACATTGGGAAGTTATAAAAGAGGATGTCGACAATCTCTGGGCACAAAGGCCTATACTTACTCTCACCCCTTTTCAGCCATCATTCTACTGCACCAATGAGTTTGAGACTTGGTGGCAGTCATATTTTGTTAATTTCGTTGGTGATTCTAACAGGAAGATAGCCGAACTAACTGCAGCTTTTGATCATTTTTCAGGGAAAGACGACCAAATGTAAGGCTACTAACGTTAAGAAAATCCCAGCTTTCCAAAAATATTTTAGGGTGGTGTATCTACCTAATAACCTTTGTCGAACCATTTCTGACGTGAACCAAGAGTTAAAGGAGAAGGTAACCGACAAGATTCCACAACTCAAAATTCCTGGTTATGCGAAAGACAAATATCTTTACGCACTTCATTTTGGAAAAATTAAATTTCCTCCTTTACCAACTAGCCCTTTGGCCTTGGCTTTTCGTCCACCTATCCCAGATTGGTGGTATAGCTCTTGGTCGAATGTAGAAAATGCACCACCAAAGATTCCTGTCAACAAAGTTGACCCTTCGAAAACAAAGGTTCGACTTCAGCTTTTCCAATTATCTTTTATGATCTGGAATTTCTAACTTAGCAATGTTTTTGCAGATCGTTCCTGATCATACACCCTCTGACAACGAATTGATTTTTCCTTAACTCAAGAAGACTGGTTCATCTGTAAGTGTATTTGTACACTTCTTATCGTTTCTATTTTATGACTTAAAACGTACTAATGTTTTCTCTGCTTGCTAGAGTAAAAAACGCTCAACGGATTTGACTACTCCCTCGGATACATCCAAAAGGTCCAAGAAGGACAAACAAAACATCTCTGAGAGGACTGAGGTATATATCTTGTCAACTCAAGTATAGCTTTTTCCTGATACTTAGCCATCACCTGAAGTTCAGTCCCCTCAAGACTCCCAAAAATCCAAAAGCCACTAGAGGAAGAAAACTTCCTCTACTAAAGATAGAGTGGTAAAAAAGAAAAAGAAAGTAAAGGCATCTGTGGCTCAAAACCTTGAAACAAAGGTCGACCCAAATCCTGCTGAAAAAATAGGAGGGCCAAACGAGCTCGAAGATCTACCTCTTATTATAAAGAAGAGAGGTAAAGTGATCTTGACTGAAAATCCCGAGGCTAATCTAGATTTAGGCTCTAATGCTATAGTGATAAATACAATCATTGTTACTCTGACTCGTGCTCTCGAACTTGATGAAGTTCAAGACCCCATGGGAGGTAATGTTGCTGCTTCTGTTGAGCAGGATAAGCATGTAAATCTTAATCCATCGCCATAGGTATTTTCCAAAAAAAATTAACTTCTCTTTTTCCTTTGTTTGTCAAATTTATTTGGCTAACATTTGTCTTGTTTTCTTTAGGTTGAAGCTTCTGGCCCACAACAAAGTGTGGCCGATTATTCTCCTTTGTCGGAGGCTTCTTCTCCTTACTACCAAGCTAATCCCAACATAGCCACTGGTGATTTCATTGATCTGACTGTTCTGGCTACTCTTAGTGAATCCGATTCAGTCACTAGTCCTCCAAACATAAGGGTTCTAGTTCAACTAGCTCGGACTCTAGTCTTTCAGATTTCCTGTAGGGTTTAGAGGCAGATAAAAATACTACCAATTTAGATAAAATTTCTACCACTTCTCAAAGTCCTCCTCCTCCTGAAGGTCTTCCTCAAGTTTCTAATGAGGAGAAGAAGTTCGAGTCACCATCACCTTCAGAATAAAAGAAAATTGATTCACCTAAGCCTTCAGGGGAAAAGAAAATCGACTCACCAACGCCTTTATGAAAGTTGGGGATTAATGTTGCTACTCTAGAAGCACTAGCGAGGATACATAGCTTTGTGAGTTTTCACACTTTTTCCTCTAATTATGACCAATCTCAAACTCACAATGACAAGCTAGGGCATGAGGAAAGAAAGTCGACTCACCAATGCCTTCATCAAAGTTGGGGATTAATGCTGCTACTCTAGAAGCACTAGGGAGGCTACGTATCTTTTGTGAGTTCTCACACTTTTTCCTCTGATTCTGACCAATCTTAAACTCAAAATGACAAGCTAGGGCCTGAGGCAACAAAGGTTAAGAAATTGACAGATAAAATTCAAACCTACGCTTTGAGCCCTGGGTTGCCTCAAATACTTCATGATGATCCAGTTATTTGCTCAGAAATTTCAGACACTCTCACTCAACTGAAGGCCCTTGATATTTTTGATTCGGCTAGGCTCATGATGATAGCGTTTGAAAAGTTCTTCACCCATATGCTTGAAAATATGGAACGCATGAAAGAGAATGAGCAATTGGTCGAGGCGAAGCAGGCCTTTGTGAAGGAAAATTTGGAAGTGGTGGTACATGCTCATAAGGAGAGTAACGGGATAATGGCGATGATTGAACAAAATTAGCAAGAACTGAGGCCTAAAAGGAAAAGAGTTGCTAAAATACGCAGTCGACTTGCTGATTTGAACAAAGAAATGGCTTCATTAAACGAGGAACTGGAAGCCGTTTCTACGCAAGAGGAGAAGATTAATGAAGTTATAACTCCTTCTCAAACGTAAGTGAATAAGATGACCATGGATGCTTTAGCCGTAAGCAGTGTAATCTCGACTGTCAAAACACAGATTATATCTCTTAAGGCTAAAGGTGAAAACTTTAAAGATCATGTTTTGCGCCTCCAAGGAGAAATGTGGCCTTTCCAGAACATGTTTAAGAATTTTTAATCATTGTAACCATTATCCTATTATCTTTTTGTGTAATATTCAAACAATGGACTTTAGCCAATTTAATATAATTTTTCTCATTTTTCCTTACATAATATGTTATGTATGCTTAATTTGCTGGTTTCGACATAACTCTCTCCAGCTTATTTATTCGACAAATATCTACTATGTCGAAATTTTAATTTTTTGAAGAACAGGCTTATACTTCTTTAAGTACTTATTGTTTACTCTTAAATTTCGTCAATCTGGGGCTAATTCTTCAAGTTCATAGGCATTGTTGGAAAAAACTTGTATCACCTTAAAAGTTCCTTCCCAATTTGGAGACCATTTTCCCAAGATTCTATAATTTCAATCCATAGGAAATGTCACTTTCCAAACCAAATCGTCAATATCGAATACCTTATCTTTTACTTTCTTATTATAGGCTCTGGCAATTCTTTCTTTCTGTCTTCTCAATGAATCAAGAGCTAGCATCATCTCTTCATCTAGATCGCCAAGCTCGTCTGCCATCATGTTCCAGTAATCTTCAGATGGTATTTCATGTTGTCTTTGGATTGTTACTGATTGTATATGTATCTCCACATGCAACACATCATCAATACCATATGCAAGTCGAAATTGAGTAGTTCCTATTTCTTCCTTGGGAGAAGTTCTACATGCCCATAAGGCTTGATCTAGTGTTTTATGCCAATTTCTTGGCTTCTTTCCTACATGCTTCTTGATTAGGCTAATTATTACTTTATTGGAAGCTTCAACTTGGCCATTTTCCTGAGCATAATAGGAAGTAGAAGTTAACAATTTAATTCGAACTTCTTGCATAAATTCTTGCATTTTTCGCCCAGTAAACACTGATCCTTGATCGGTTGTAATTGTTTATGGAATTCCAAACCGACACATGATGTGATTTTGTATAAAATCAATGACAGCTTCTTGGTCGACATTTGCCAAGGCCACAACCTCAACCCATTTTGTGAAATAATCAATGCCAACTAAAATATACCTTTGTTGTTTTGACGAAGTTGATTTTATTTCTCTAATCAAATCTAAGGCCCATCCTCTAAATGACCAAGGATTCACAATTGTATGTAATTCACTTGCAGGAACATGTTGTATTCCCCCATGCATTTGACACTCTTGGAAACCTTTAGCAAACTCAATGCAATCTTTTAACATTGATGGCCAATAGACACCTGAATGCACCAAAAGCCATTTCATCTTGTGTCCAGCTTGATGTGCACCACATGCTCCACTGTGCACACTCGACACTGCTACATATGCCTCATTTTCTCCAAGGCATTTAAGCAATACTCCTTCAACAATTTTCTTAAACAATTCATTCTCTATCAAAACGTAACTGAGGGCACGATATTTGATCTTGCGTTCTGTCAAACCCGTGGGGGAACGCAGATAGTCGACCAACGGCTTGTGCTAATCATTCTCTTTCCCATTTCAATTGTTAAAATTTGAAAAAATTTCAGCATCTACAGCCCCTAACTTGATAATTGACAAATCTGAAGGAGATAACAAAGTTGCTCCAACTTTCATTCTTACCTGAATAAGCTATTTGTTTTGATCTTTCTTATTTCCTGAAGCTTCTTGCGCTAAGTCATTAGCTTATTGATTTTCTCGTCGAGGTATATGTTGAATATTCACTTGTTCAAATTGTTTGAGTAATCTAATGGTGATCACAATGTACATGATTAAATTTTCTTTGACACATCTATATTCTTTTGATACTTATTTAATCACCAATTTAGAATCTCCCATAATTTTGAAATTTCTTGCTCCAAATTCTAGAAGCATTTCAAGTCCTGTTATTAAAGACTCATATTCTACTTCATTATTAGTACATATGTCGTCGATTGCATATTTGAACTGTGCTGGAATTACATTGGGAGAAATTATAATGCCCCCTATTCCAGCTCCATTTTAATGGCTAGAACCGTCGAAGTATAACTTCCATGACATTAAGTTGACTTAATTTTGGGGCATACCAACCATTGAATGGTCGACAAGGAAATTTGCTACTACTTTCCCTTTCATCACTTTCAAGGGCACATAAGTCAGAGAATACTTTGTTAATGCTAAGGCCCATTTACCAATTCGACTATGTACAATTGGTTTGGACAACATGTGCTTAATAATATCAAAAGGAGAAGACACATACACATCAACAGGCTTTATATATTGCTTCAGTTTAATACAAGAGAAATACAAACATAAGCATAGTTTTTCTATATCACTATACCTAGTTTCAGGATCATTTAGCATTCGACTAAGGCAATACACGGGTTTTTCAACACCTTTTTCATCTTCTTGAACTAACATACTTCCTATAGTAGAATCTGAATCTGCAATATACAACCTTATAGGCCTATGTTTAACATGAGGTGACAATATATGAGGCTTTGTTGTACCCTAAAATTTACCCTCTTCTTTCCTGTATTTTTGGCTTATAATCTGGTTGCATAAACATACATGTAGTCACATGCATAATCATTGATCATGAGGATTACCATGTTCTAGGTATCCCGAGTGGTAAAACGAAAAAAGAGTTTACTCGTTTATTTCCAAATAAGTGAATTTCGGGTTTTCGACGCATTTCGAGATGGGACCAGTGCCAAAATTTCACAAATTTCGTTAGCTTCTATTGTCTTAGAAATACTTATTTGCAAATTTTGATCAGAAGACCCTCGTGCGAGCCATTTTCTCGGAACAGCGCAAATACAATTGTGCATGTGTCAGCGGTCTAAAATTGTGTTGAAACTTCAAAAAAAATATCATATTTTCTTGACCGTTCACCCGATCAAGTCGGAATTTTGATTCACACAAGCAAAATCGCATTCCGGACATCTTTCATTTACATTCCGACTCCAAATTCCGCACAGATTGGGTTGTTTTGGATTAATTACGAAAATTATTCGGATAATCATGATTTAGGCTTGATTATGGATTTTAAGCCCAATTTCTAGAACTATAAATAGATTTTTCTCTTCACAAATCAAAAAACCCAATCATTTGCTTAATTTTCACTACCAATCTCACTCCAATACTCTAAAATCCAAAGCAAAAACTCAAGAACAAAGTTCAAACTGCAACTTTCCCTCCAAGCAACCACCATAGGCCGCCACCGGACCTCCGTCTAACACCTGTCTCAGCCGCAGACCGCGCTAAGCGCGCCCTGCAATTTCTGATTTTCTTCCATCGCAGCTTCTCCTAGTTGAATCTTAATCTTCCTCTCCTTCTTCTGCTCGAATCTGACATGGAAGGAACTGTTTCATCTTGATTTCTCTTCAATTTCAAGATTCAAGGATTTCTCCTTCATCTTCTTCAATCCTCCATTGAAGATTTCAAGTTTTCTTCAAGAATTCAAGGTTAATTTCAAATATTATCATCGATTCGTTGCTGATTTGGTATTTTCTTTAAAGAGCACAAGGAATTCCTCTTTAATTTGAGTCAAACTTCAAGTTTAAGTAAGTGTTTAGTTCAATTAAGCACTTATTTTAAGCTGTTATTAACTTTCAGCTTTTCTGGAAATTGAATAATGAAATTGCATGCAATTTCAATGTAGATTCTGATTCTTTAACTTTTATTCTCGAGTTCTTTGATTTGAATTGGATTTTGCAGCCTTATTTGTGTCGGAGTGGGGATTTTTGTATATAGCATGCATATACTCTTGTGCATTTGTACTTTCCTTGCATATAAGTCACAAATTCATGTATCTTGCATCATCTATCACATGCTCATGCATTAGAGAGTATTTAGTTGATTGACTTACATTGATTCATGAGGATTAGAGGCCTAATTTGCATTTGAAGTGTGTCGACATGTAGACATCCAAGCATCTTGATCACTAGGCACACAATGCATTATACATGAATCCATTGCACATGCATTCCAAGTGTTTGTGTTAATGCATAACCTAGATTCGAATGAAAGCTTCTGAGACCTCTAGATAGCATGACTCGCTTGCATCATTCTTTCATCACTTGAACATTAGAATTGTGAATTTCACTTTCATTCTTGGCATGTTCATGCATTGATCTTACACTTGAACATTAGAATTGTGAATTTCACTTATTTTCTTGGCATGTTCATGCATTGATCTTACACTTGAACATTAGAATTGTGAATTTCACTTGCATTCTTGGCATGTCCATGCATTGATCTTACACTTGAACATTAGAATTGTGAATTTCACTTGCATTCTTGGCATGTCCATGCATGTACTCTTCATCTATGAACATTGGTTTTATTGATTCGATTTGTATTCCTTGCATATTCATGCATGTACTCTTCATCTATGAACATTGGTTTTATCGATTCGATTTGCATTCCTCGCATGTTCATGCATGTACTCTTCATCTACGAACATTGGATTTATCGATTCGATTTGCATTCCTTGCATGTTCGTTCAACTTTTATCTGCTATGGGACTGTGGCCTAACTGTATGGATCGAGCTTTGGCATGAGAACATCATGAACATGTGGTCCGTACCAAAAACAACATTTTTGCAAGTTGCAGACCGCGCTTGGCGCCACCAGGAGTGCGCTAAGCGCTAAACTTACTGACTTCTGTTTTGCAGGTCGTGCTTAGCGCGGTCCAGGGCAAGCTAAGCGCGGTGGCATCTGTTTGGATTGCGCTTAGCGCGGTATAACAGGCTTAGCGCGGCCTGTGCTGGTGCATTTTTCTATTCTTTTCTTGATTCTAACAGCAAACAGTAGACGTTCTAGCTATGCCAAGCTGATGTTTGGGCTTTGTTTAATGCAGAGGTTTGTGTTGTGTAACACCCTGTTTTAATTAATATTTTCGAATTACCGATTGATGTTTATTTTGTGACGAGATTAAATATATTAATCGATATATATGATAATATGTTTGGCGACGTTTCTATTCGGTCCGGTAAAATATTATTCGGATCTGATATTTAATTCCCCATAATTATTTTAATTGAATGGAATTAATAATATTGGTAGATATTATTAGTGTGTTAATTTATAAGAATAGATGGGGGTGTGAGGATTAATTGATGAGAATTGGGTTTTCACCTTTGTTGCTAGTAAGAGTGCATATAAACCATTTCTCCTCATTTTCCTTCCATCCAAAATACCAAAAAGCAAACATAGATAGGAAGCTAGTAGAAACACCATTATAAAACCCTTTCCCTTGTTTTTCTTTCCTTTCCAACATCCCAAGCCAAACTTGGCCTTAGAGAGAAGAAGAGAGGGTTTTGGAAAGAAGAA
The DNA here is from genome assembly GCA_021764765.1 of Vicia sativa. Lineage (NCBI taxonomy): Eukaryota > Viridiplantae > Streptophyta > Magnoliopsida > Fabales > Fabaceae > Vicia > Vicia sativa. The sequence goes on along the minus strand of CM038793.1, from coordinate 264,146,081 downwards.
GAAGAAGAAGGAGAGAAGAAGAGCAAGAGAGCAAGAGAGGAAGCTTCAGGTTGAGCTTTGTAGAATCACCATGGATCATCCAACTAGAGGTAAGGGGTTTGATTCTTCATCTCATATTGTTAGGTTTTGATAGATGTATTTTGGATTTGGGGGTGAAATTGATAGTTGATTTATAGGGTTTTGTTGGTTGATTGTTGGAATGGTTTAGAAGAGTTGGATTAGGAGTATGGTTTGTGGATGTATTAGGTGCTAGCTTGTAGAATTAAGAGTATTGAAATGGGAAAGAAAACCATGGTAGAAGTATGAGAAAAACTCAAAAAGATGAAGTTTTCACGCAGGTCCATCAACACGGGCCGTGTTGATCAACACGGCCGTGTTTCCCTCTTATATAGGAATTTTTGATCTTGCAGGCCAATCAACACGGGCCGTGTTGCTGCACACGGGCACCCGTGTTGATTCACTGTCATGAGTGAATTTTGCATGTTCGGATGGCTTTTCAACACGGGCCGTGTTGATGCACACGGGGGCCCGTGTTGATGCTCCTGTAGCCTCCAAAATTCTGATTTTTCGCACTTCCTTTGGAACCCAGTTGTGTTCCGATTTTCCGATTTCGGTAAGTTCGACGACGGAGCAAGTTGCTCCGAATTCAACGAAATTGACGTGCTAGCTAAGTTTGACATGTAGAACTTAGTGGTGAGGTTAGCTTTTAGAAGTTGTGAGTTTTTGCGAGATGACCCGAAATAGACTTAATTACGGTTTAATTGAATCGGATTTCGTTTTAGGGGATTTAAGACACGTATGGTCAATCCAATTGCGATGTTGATGATTAGGAATAATGGCGATTATTAGGGATGACTTTTGCGACGATGATAGGTGTTTAACTATTTCTCCGTATTTAGAAGTTTGTGAACAAATCGATAATGATGCGGTGTGAATAAACATAATGTTTGCGATGGCCTTTTAATTAATGAATACTTGATGATTTGCAATGAAATAATATGTGTCTTTGTACCTGATGATGTGATGATTATATTAATGTTGGTGATAAATGCTTCCGATTTGTGAATGCATGATTTTGATGATGATGAATTATTAGTGATGTTTTGCATAATGCAAATATGATGCGATGATATATTTATCTTGATGTGGATAAATTATAGCGATGTGGGCTTTATGCCAATTGTGATGAGCGATGATGGTGTGTTTGTGTTTGTGTTGTTTTATTGTCGAGTCTCATACATTGCATAAGCGAAGAGGCTTTTATGCCAAGCGATGATGGCTTTTATGCCGAGCGAAGATCGGCTTTATGCCAAGTGTCCCTAATTACGGACAAAGCGATGGGTACCACATGCATAACATAGTCGGGTCTCATGGAGTCGGTTGTGTTTATGTTTGAGTTGTTTGGCGTTGGGTTTTGTTGATTGATGGATGATTTGTTGTGTTGCTTATATTATTAGCATATTATTTAACGTTGTTGGTTGATGTTGTTGTTTAAGACGGTCGTGTTAATTAGTGATGTAAATAGGATGTTTGTGATGATGGGCTTTTATGCCAAGCGATGATGGCTTTTATGCCAAGCGATGATGGCTTTTATGCCAAGCGATGGGCTTTTATGCCAAGCGAAGATGGGCTTTAGCCAATTTGTGATGATTGTTCATGTTGCTCATGTTGGTAGCATTGTTTAATGTTGTCGGTTGATGTTGTTGTTTATGATTGTCGTGTTAACTAGCGATGTATTAGCTTGTGACGACCTCGTGGAGACGGAGGTGTATGTGTTGTTGAGATGAATTGTGCCGATGAGGCTTAGGTGATTAAGTGTAGATCAAACACTTTAGAATAGTGATAAAAGTATGTGAGATTTAGATATGTGGTGGAATGCACCTGCTAATCCATATCGCTTATATTCCAAACTATATATATATTTATCATGCCTTTAATAATATGTTTTGGAGTATCTCACCCTTTACTTGTTTCGCCGTTACCTATATATTGGTAACGTGCAGGTTATGAAGACAGAGTTTTAGCTGCTGTTAGTCGAGTCAGCGTCGCTCTGATACGTAGCACTCGGGGGGAATATTTGTGTTGTCTTGTTGTTGTTCTTTTGATGTTATTCTTTTATGTATAAGAATTATACTTTATGAAAAGATGATTTATTAAGGAAGTTTATTAAAGAAGATGTTTTGATGTTTTTGAATCAATTTATGTCTTCCGGCGATGCTATGTATCTGAGACTTTTACTTTAAATCAAACTGTTTAAAGTGAGTTGTTTTGATGGTGTAACGCCTCAGTATTTAATTTATGAAATTTTTAAATTACTCTGATTTTTGTATATAAAACTTTGGGTAGATTTGGGGTGTTACATTAGTGGCATCAAAGCAGGTCGGTCTGTCGACCAAGTTATTAGTGTGTTTAATCCTGTTGTATGCGACATGTGTGTGAAACACTGTCGGTACTGGTTTGTTTCAAATTGTTTGTCTGCAGAGATGGGTTTGAAACAAGTGGGGGAGAAGTTTTACTTCTTGGTGGCGCTTGTGGTTTAGGATGGAGTCTCAAGCAGTGTTACACTTTAGTACCTTGAAGTGTAAGTTTGAAGACGCTGTTGTAGTTGGTAGAGATGGTTTATGTCACCATCATGATTGTCGACTGTCTATTGACAAATTGAGGGACTGATCATCCTTAATCTCTTGTTGATAGTAGTCGGGAATTGTGTTGGTTGGGAGAGACTTGTCTTGCCAACTTAATAGTGTATGAAGCTGATGTTTTGGCACGAGGCAATGCATGGTTACTTGAGTTGTGGGCGAATTTGGATTTTGGGGAGAAGCAAGATTTTGGTAAGAGAGCTTCTTGTTGTGATTCTTCTGAAGCGTATTGTGAAGATGTGAGTGATTTACCGCCGTAGTGCGAGGTGAAGTTTTGATGGATTGAGTTTTTGGAACTAGTTGTGATTCGAAGTATCCTTAAGGGATGTTTGTTTCTGAGTTAGAGTTGAAAAGTAAACTTGAGGATTGGTTTGAGCAGAGTCTGGTTATTCGAGCGGGTCACCGTGGAGTGCTACCGTTGGGTTGTTGGAGAAGAGCAAAGGTTACCCGAGTTGGTGTGTCGGTTGTAGTCAGGGAACGACGTGAATGTTGATGACAAGTATATACTTCCAAGGACTGATGTTGGATAGATCGGTCATTTGGAGTTTATATGTTTATTGAGATCGATGCGATGTCTGGCTGTCTACGGATTAGTGTGAGGGTTGAATATGCTTAGGCAATTCCTTTCAAGATACTGTATGGTTCTGGCGAGTATTTGTTGATGTCATTAGTGTGACTAATGCGTCAGGTATGATTTTGGAATGTTCAGACAGTACTCTCATGAGTAGCTGTAAGAATTAGTTCGTGTTCATGGATATTGTTTGGTTCACATCAAGTTAAGAAATTGTGGCAAGCATCCGAGTGTAGTGTTATCAGTAGTGAAGTTACATTGGTGCATGTCGAGTATTCTAAAGATAGAATTTTGAACTGTTGGATGACAGTGCCTTGAGTAAGCAACTTAGACAGTGATATTTTGGACGGTTCCGCGAAGAGTTATTTTGTGCCTTGTAGAAGACTTTAAGGGGGTTAAGTCAGAGTTTAAAAGTTCTTTTGTTTTGGATGGTTAGCTTTGTGATTTGATGAAAGATCTTTTTATAAGTTGGTTTTAATCGTGAGTACTTTGACTTGAGATGGTTGAGTCGCTATATGGACTTCGTGATGGTAAGCGAATTTGTTCGAGCCGGTGGAAAGTTTAGCGAATGCTTCGAATTGGTTTTGTTTTGTACTGAAGAACCTTGTGCGGTGTATTGTGATATTTCGTTTTGGACTTAAGATGCATTTTGGCATGGAGTCGGATAAAGTGTATTGCTACCTTGGAACGATTTGATTTTCATAAGGAAAAAGTTGTCGGACGTAAGAGTTAGAGGTTGATGCGGTTGTGCTCATTGGAACCTTGTAGGTGCAGATGTTAGCAACGAGGAGATTAAATTGTTGAAGATAATTCAAGTTGAGTCGATCTATAAAGACACTTAGTCATTGTTGAGTTTAGTAAGTTTATATTGAGGATAACCCAAGAATATCTGATTTGGGATTTATTATTTTGAAGAATGTTGCATGTTTGTTTTGAGACGCTTGTTGAGTTTGAGCTCAGAAGGTTATTAAGGATTTGTTCACTACTAACATATGGATTTTGTTGGATACTAATAGTCGCGGTGGATTATTAGATTACGACTAAGATAAGTCTTGACGATAAAGAATTTTGTGACGGGTTGGTAGCCACAGATACCTTAAGATGATTGATGTTTTATAAAGGAGGATGTTACATTTGTGACTAAAGTCGGTCGCGACGGTGTTCATGATTGAATTCCATAGAAATTGATGTTATGGTTCTAAGTCCGACCTGAGTTGTAAGTCAGGAGTATGAGATGACGTTGATGGGTTGAGTTCTTGATAAAGTGTTTTGGTCTAAGTTACCACTTTGGAGGATTGAGAATTACGAAGGTGGTTCGAATAAGAAACTTGTGTATTGATCGTTGCGACGGTGCGAGAATAGTGATTACTTATATACTTTGGGAATTGAATTGTTATAAGGGACGACTTTGAAGTCGGTGTATCGTCAAGTTTCACAAGTGAAATATCCGGATGATTGGAAGAGGTCAAACTATGTCGTGTATTTTAGAGGACCGATGAATGTTGATCGATCGAGAATGAAAGAGTGATTCTTCGGTTGATGAAGTGTTTGAGGTGTCTTGAAGCCATTTTGAGTGATTGTAAAGTTGAGGTTTAACCAAGTTGTTTTATGGTTGGCATCTTATGCATAAAAGTGACGCAGCATGGTTTAGATAGCAAGCATTGTATCGATTAGCGAGTAAGTGAGGTTGTTGGAATTGGGCTAGTGAGTTATAGTCGCAAGTCGTCTGTTTAAGCCCTAGAATGGGTGTTGTATCGCAGTTCTGTTACGTTTGTGTAACTTGTTTTGTTCAAGGGTTGTGCGTTGGTGTTCTACAAGGATGATGTGACCTTGTGATTTTCTGGAATGAGAGCGATAACTGCAAGTGTGGGTTTTGAGTTCGTACTTATGCGTGAATGAAGACATCTTTTCATGTTGGCGTAGCACGCGTGGTTTTATCCTTTTCTGATTGTTTCAGTTTTGGTTTGTATAACCATTTTGTTGTTTTCGATTTAGCGATGGTGTCGGTGTTGTGTTGTAGGACTTTATGTTCCTATCGTTGGTGACTCGTTTCCGAGGTGTCGCTTCGAGTGTATGACTAATTCTATGGTTGAGACGTTAGGATAGTAGCGATCTTGTTTGTTTGGTTCTCGAGTGAACCGGTGTATCTGCGATTCGTTTAGTTGTTGGGTGCTAGTTGGTTGTCGAGTGCATTGTATGGGCTTTGCATCTCGGCATGGTTGTTCTTGTCTAGACGTTGTGGTTAGGGAGATATCCTTGAGTTTGGTGTATTGTTTATGTTGTTTAATTAACGCGAGGATTGAGTGGACGAATGCGTAGGCATGTCCCATATTATTCGTTTTGGTTGAAATTTTCGAGGACGAAAAGTTTATAAGTGGGGGAGAGTTGTAACGCCCTGTTTTAATTAATATTTTCGAATTACCGATTGATGTTTATTTTGTGACGAGATTAAATATATTAATCGATATATATGATAATATATTTGGCGACGTTTCTATTCGGTCCGGTAAAATATTATTCGGATCCGATATTTAATTCCCCATAATTATTTTAATTGAATGGAATTAATAATATTGGTAGATATTATTAGTGTGTTAATTTATAAGAATAGATGGGGGTGTGAGGATTAATTGATGAGAATTGGGTTTTCACCTTTGTTGCTAGTAAGAGTGCATATAAACCATTTCTCCTCATTTTCCTTCCATCCAAAATACCAAAAAGCAAACATAGAGAGGAAGCTAGTAGAAACACCATTATAAAACCCTTTCCCTTGTTTTTCTTTCCTTTCCAACATCCCAAGCCAAACTTGGCCTTAGAGAGAAGAAGAGAGGGTTTTGGAAAGAAGAAGAAGAAGAAGGAGAGAAGAAGAGCAAGAGAGCAAGAGAGGAAGCTTCAGGTTGAGCTTTGTAGAATCACCATGGATCATCCAACTAGAGGTAAGGGGTTTGATTCTTCATCTCATATTGTTAGGTTTTGATAGATGTATTTTGGATTTGGGGATGAAATTGATAGTTGATTTATAGGGTTTTGTTGGTTGATTGTTGGAATGGTTTAGAAGAGTTGGATTAGGAGTATGGTTTGTGGATGTATTAGGTGCTAGCTTGTAGAATTAAGAGTATTGAAATGGGAAAGAAAACCATGGTAGAAGTATGAGAAAACTCAAAAGATGAAGTTTTCACGTCCATCAACACGGGCCGTGTTGATCAACACGGCCGTGTTTCCCTCTTATATAGGAATTTTTGATGTTGCAGGCCAATCAACACGGGCCGTGTTCTGCACTGGCACCGTGTTGATTCAACATCATGAGTGAATTTTGCATGTTCGGATGGCTTTTCAACACGGGCGTGTTGATGCACACGGGGCCCGTGTTGATGCTCTGTAGCCTCCAAAATTCGATTTTTGCACTTCCTTTGGAACCCGGTTGTGTTCGATTTTCCGATTCGAAACGACGACGGAGCAAGTTGCTCGAATTCAACGAAATTGACGTGCTAGCTAAGTTTGACATGTAGAACTTAGTGGTGAGGTTAGCTTTTAGAAGTTGTGAGTTTTTAGATGACCGAAATAGACTTAATTACGGTTTAATTGAATCGGATTTCGTTTTAGGGGATTTAAGACACGTATGGTCAATCCAATTGCGATGTTGATGATTAGGAATAATGGCAATTATTAGGGATGACTTTTGCGACGATGATAGGTGTTTAACTATTTCTCCGTATTTAGAAGTTTGTGAACGAATCGATAATGATGCGGTGTGAATAAACATAATGTTTGCGATGGCCTTTTAATTAATGAATACTTGATGATTTGCGATGAAATAATATGTGTCTTTGTACGTGATGATGTGATGATTATATTGATGTTGGTGATAAATGCTTCCGATTTGTGAATGCATGATTTTGATGATGATGAATTATTAGTGATGTTTTGCATAATGCAAATATGATGCGATGATATATTTATCTTGATGTGGATAAATTATAGCGATGTGGGCTTTATGCCAATTGTGATGAGCGATGATGGTGTGTTCGTGTTTGTGTTGTTTTATTGTCGAGTCTCATACATTGCATAAGCGAAGAGGCTTTTATGCCAAGCGATGATGGCTTTTATGCCGAGCGAAGATCGGCTTTATGCCAAGTGTCCCTAATTACGGACAAAGCGATGGGTACCACATGCATAACATAGTCGGGTCTCATGGAGTCGGTTGTGTTTATGTTTGAGTTGTTTGGCGTTGGGTTTTGTTGATTGATGGATGATTTGTTGTGTTGCTTATATTATTAGCATATTATTTAACGTTGTTGGTTGATGTTGTTGTATAAGACGGCCGTGTTAATTAGTGATGTAAATAGGATGTTTGTGATGATGGGCTTTTATGCCAAGCGATGATGGCTTTTATGCCAAGCGATGATGGCTTTTATGCCAAGCGATGGGCTTTTATGCCAAGCGAAGATGGGCTTTAGCCAATTTGTGATGATTGTTCATGTTGCTCATGTTGGTAGCATTGTTTAATGTTGTCGGTTGATGTTGTTGTTTATGATTGTCGTGTTAACTAGCGATGTATTAGCTTGTGACGACCTCGTGGAGACGGAGGTGTATGTGTTGTTGAGATGAATTGTGCCGATGAGGCTTAGGTGATTAAGTGTAGATCAAACACTTTAGAATAGTGATAAAAGTAGGTGAGATTTAGATATGTGGTGGAATGCACCTGCTAATCCATATCGCTTATACTCCAAACTATATATATATTTATCATGCCTTTAATAATATGTTTTGGAGTATCTCACCCTTTACTTGTTTCGCCGTTACCTATATATTGGTAACGTGCAGGTTATGAAGACGGAGTTTTAGCTGCTGTTAGTCGAGTCAGCGTCGCTCTGATACGTAGCACTCGGGGGGAATATTTGTGTTGTCTTGTTGTTGTTCTTTTGATGTTATTCTTTTATGTATAAGAATTATACTTTATGAAAAGATGATTTATTAAGGAAGTTTATTAAAGAAGATGTTTTGATGTTTTTGAATCAATTTATGTCTTCCGGCGATGCTATGTATCTGAGACTTTTACTTTAAATCAAACTGTTTAAAGTGAGTTGTTTTGATGGTGTAACGCCTCAGTATTTAATTTATGAAATTTTTAAATTACTCTGATTTTTGTATATAAAACTTTGGGTAGATTTGGGGTGTTACATTAGTGGTATCAGAGCAGGTCGGTCTGTCGACCAAGTTATTAGTGTGTTTAATCCTGTTGTATGCGACATGTGTGTGAAATACTGTCGGTACTGGTTTGTTTCAAATTGTTTGTCTGCAGAGATGGGTTTGAAACAAGTGGGGGAGAAGTTTTACTTCTTGGTGGCGCTTGTGGTTTAGGATGGAGTCTCAAGCAGTGTTACACTTTAGTACCTTGAAGTGTAAGTTTGAAGACGCTGTTGTAGTTGGTAGAGATGGTTTATGTCACCATCATGATTGTCGACTGTCTATTGACAAATTGAGGGACTGATCATCCTTAATCTCTTGTTGATAGTAGTCGGGAATTGTGTTGGTTGGGAGAGACTTGTCTTGCCAACTTAATAGTGTATGAAGCTGATGTTTTGGCACGAAGCAGTGCATGGTTACTTGAGTTGTGGGCCGAATTTGGATTTTGGGGAGAAGCAAGATTTTGGTAAGAGAGCTTCTTGTTGTGATTCTTCTGAAGCGTATTGTGAAGATGTGAGTGATTTACCGCCGTAGTGCGAGGTGAAGTTTTGATGGATTGAGTTTTTGGAACTAGTTGTGATTCGAAGTATCCTTAAGGGATGTTTGTTTCTGAGTTAGAGTTGAAAAGTAAACTTGAGGATTGGTTTGAGCAGAGTCTGGTTATTCGAGCGGGTCACCGTGGAGTGCTACCGTTGGGTTGTTGGAGAAGAGCAAAGGTTACCCGAGTTGGTGTGTCGGTTGTAGTCAGGGAACGACGTGAATGTTGATGACAAGTATATACTTCCAAGGACTGATGTTGGATAGATCGGTCATTTGGAGTTTATATGTTTATTGAGATCGATGCGATGTCTGGCTGTCTACGGATTAGTGTGAGGGGTTGAATATGCTTAGGCAATTCCTTTCAAGATACTGTATGGTTCTGGCGAGTATTTGTTGATGTCATTAGTGTGACTAATGCGTCAGGTATGATTTTGGAATGTTCAGACAGTACTCTCATGAGTAGCTGTAAGAATTAGTTCGTGTTCATGGATATTGTTTGGTTCACATCAAGTTAAGAAATTGTGGCAAGCATCCGAGTGTAGTGTTATCAGTAGTGAAGTTACATTGGTGCATGTCGAGTATTCTAAAGATAGAATTTTGAACTGTTGGATGACAGTGCCTTGAGTAAGCAACTTAGACAGTGATATTTTGGACGGTTCCGCGAAGAGTTATTTTGTGCCTTGTAGAAGACTTTAAGGGGGTTAAGTCAGAGTTTAAAAGTTCTTTTGTTTTGGATGGTTAGCTTTGTGATTTGATGAAAGATCTTTTTATAAGTTGGTTTTAATCGTGAGTACTTTGACTTGAGATGGTTGAGTCGCTATATGGACTTCGTGATGGTAAGCGAATTTGTTTTCCTTTCTCCGTCGTGAGATAAAAGACGTTCGATGGCGACTCCATTAATATACCCCTATCAGTCGGAAGTTCAGCCGGGTGGTTTTAGGCTTCACTAAACATTCTTTGATTTTGTCAAAAGCCTCTTGATGCTGATTTATCCAAATGAAATCCCCATTCTTTAATCGAAGCAGTGGTGAAAATACTTTAGTTTTTCCACTTAAGTTGGATATAAACCTCCTTAAGAAATTTATTTTGCCCAACAAAGACTGAAGTTCCTTTTTAGTCGACGGAGGCTTAATGTCCATGATGGCTTTGTTCTTGCTTTGATTCACTTCTATTCATTTTATATGCACCACAAAGCCAAGAAAGTCACCTACCTGCACACAAAAAGCACATTTTAACGGATTCATTTTTAATCCATATTTCCTCATTCTCTCGAAAGATTTTCGAAGATGTTGTAGATGATTCGATTTTTTGTTCAACTTTATTACAATATCATCAATATAAACCTGTACGAAGTCTTCAATAAAGTCATGAAACATAGAATTCATTACCCTTTGATATGTTGCTCCGGCATTTTTCAAGCCCAATGGCATGAAAACCCATTCATAGGTTCCTAGTACTTCTGAGCAACAAAACGCCATCTTTGACACATCTTCATCTGCAATAAAAATTTGTTTATAGCCAGAGTAACAATCAAGCATACTTAAATATTCAAAACCAACAGCAGAGTCCACCAACATTTCTACCACGGGCATAGCATATGCATCCTTAGAAGTGGTAGCATTTAAATCTCTAAAATCAATGCACACTCTTAATTTTCCATTTTTTTAATCACTGGCACTATATTTGCCAACCAATCAACATACCTTGCAATTCTTATGAATCTGCTTTTGGAGAGTCTTTTTATTTCCTCTTTGATTTTCGACATTACTGTCGGAGCAAAACGTTTGGGTGTTTGCTTTACTGGCTTCTTTCCATCTTTTATTGACAATCTTAACTCGACCAAATCCCTGCTTAAACCTTGAATTTCATTATAATCCCAAGAAAAAAATATTTAAATTCTTTTAATAAAGATATTACCTCAGATTTTAGCTTTTGGTCGATATTGGCGCTGATATAGGTTGGTCTTTTGTCCCCATCTTCGCCAAGATTTATTTCCTCTAAAGGGTCTTGTGACTGCATCTTTTCAGGAGCCATTGGATCCTTTTCAAAGCCCAAAGGCTCATCGTCATATATGCAGTCTAGCGCTTCCTATCGACGTTTTATTTAACCCCTCCAGAATTTGTATTTTATTGGCTTCGACAGCCATATTTTCTTCAGCCTTTAATGCCAAATTTATTTTATTTTCGGCAATATATGCCGAAATCCTTCTCAGAGATACAAGCTCCAACATCATTACCACTGGTGTCTCCCTGGCCTGTTTACCGATTTTCACTATATGGATCCTCCAAAGGTTCCACATCCCACATAAAACCATGGGTCTCATGGAGTTTTAAAGAAACGAATGACTCATCTAAGATGGCATACACTTCTTCAGCAGGTGAGCATGGGGAAATGTTAGCAAGTTTCCTATCGAACTAACTTTTACCAATGTTGTTCACATCATCCATAAAGTATCCTTGATCGTCCTCGATGTTTTCCACAATGCCATATTCCCTCCAAATTACCAAGTGCTGGTTCATAGAAGAAGGCACTGCTCCAATGCCATGTAGCCATTCTCTTCCCACCAAAATATTATAGCGTGGCTTTTCTTGAATCACCATAAAGATAGTCGGCCTAGTCACTGAGCCGACAGTAATGTCCACTTGGATCACCCCCATGGTGTTCCTTGTTCTACCTTCATAGTTTGATAGGACCACGTTATGGGATCTAATATCAGTGTCGAATTTACCGTTTTTCTTTAGAATATGATGTGGCATGATGTTAACAGTTGCGCCACAATCTACCAACACTTTGTTGATAACAATACCTTCGACTTTGGCCCTGATCAATAAGGGCTTCAGATGGCTTCTCATATCCATATCTGGCCTCTCAAAAAGGGATCTTGGTTCTCAATTGAACCATTATTCATGACAAAATAACATGTTGGCTTATGAAAAGCCATCTCTTCAGCATCAACATTAGCAGACTCTTCTACTTCAGTCCAGCAGTCATACTCTGCAGGCATAATCAACAATACATTGACTGAGATATCTAGACACTCTTCAAAATCAAACTTGAAATCATCAGTAGCTTCCTCAGAGCACTTAGCCACAAGTCTATTCACGAATTCCCTGATTCGCTCCTTACCATCAATGTCGACTTTTACTTTGTACTGCTTCTGATTTCCTACCTTATTTGCAGCAACCTGCCCAACAGCAACTAGTCTTGCAGCCTGTTTTCGATGCTAGAAGTGTCTCCATTGAGTTAAAGACATGGGATTATTTCCCATGTAATTTTCAGAGACATGGTTGTTCCTTTCAAATTTGAACTTATGTCGGTAGTTTACAACCGACTTTCCTTTTGCATCTCTAGCAACAACACCATCATTTTATGCCCTCATTCTTCCCTGAGGCTTAATCCAGGTGCCTCTGGGAGCAGCAGCAGAAGGAATGAAACTCCTTGGCTTGGCCTGGGAGTTTCCCATGGTTCTTCTAGGATCCCTTGGATTAGGGAACCTTTGATTGTACAGTTTGGCTTTGCCTTTCTCCAATTGCAACTTCTGAAAGTTTTCAACAACAATCTTATCAGTCAAAGCACCACACCTAGGGCACAAACAAACTTGCGAGCCCTTATTTTTGCAACGATAGAGGAAATCCAACAAATCCACATCAGCTTTTGGGTAAACATCAACCAGGTCGACATTTGGACTTTCACCGGTACTTTCCTGAACCATATCATCATTTGGAAATTCTGTTATCTCCATCATGTTGATTTCAACAGGTTAAGCAAACAAAGATTCCTCTTGCCTGAGAGGATCAACATCGATTTTCATTTTTCTAGCAGTAAACTTTAGTTGACCTTCTTGCAATGATTTCTGAACAAGATCCCTGAAAAGAAAAAATTGAGAGGTTGTATGACCAAGGTAATTATGAAATTTGCAAAAACCTCTTTTCTATCGTTGTTCTAATGGTGGTAATTTAGCATTTGGAGGTACTAATATTTTACCATATTTAACTAACAAAACAAAGATTTCTTCACATTTAGTGACATCAAAATTATAAGTTTTTGCAGGAAACTTTGAATTGTTTTCGACAGTATTTTTTCCTTTGGAAGGAAATAGTGATTTACACTCATATGCAGGCCATGGCTTCATTTCAGCCACATCGACATCTGCTTCAGTCAGTGAGATATAGTCGGCGTCATATATGGGATAAGTATCATCATAATATATATAAGCTAATTTTTCTTTCTTATCTTTAGCCTTATTATGTCTGACCTTTTCTAGTCGCAGCCGCTCAAGATGTCGAACTCTATCAGCTAACTGTGACAGACTCTTAACAAAGGTCAGATCTATTTTCTTCCTAATAGAATAATCTAAACACCCAGCAGTCATTTGAACAAGCTCATGTTTTGGAACTTGGGTAAATCATCTTGCTTTCAATGACCTAAATCTTTTTAGATAATCATCAATAGTTTCAGCAAACCTTCTCTTAATGTTTGACAATTCGACCAAACTAATTTTTGAATGCCCCTCATAAAATTGTTCATGAAAAAGCTTTTCCAACTTAGTCCATGAATCAATAGAATTTGGAGGCAAAGTGGTGAACCATGTGAAGGTTTCCTTAGTAAGGGATAAACTGAAATGCTTTACCCTTAGATTTTCATTATTCGCCATATCACCAGATTCCGTCAAGTACCTAGCAATATGCTCGACTGTCGGTTCCCCAGATTCTCCCCCAAATTTGGTATACTTAGGAATTTTCCATCCTCTAGGGTTTTCAGTCTGTAAAATATATTCAGACAAAGGGGAAGAATATGTTGGCCTCTGAAGTGTGGTATTCATGCCATTCCTAGCCATAATTCTTTCGACAATCATAGTTAGCTTTCTCTATACAACTAATTTCTCTTGTCGGATTTGATCAACAATTTGATTAGCCTCTTATTGTCGATGTACTAATACCCTAGGTGGGTTGACAACCAAATTCCTTTGAGGAACTGCAGCTTGTCCTTGATGGACAGTTTCATCTTCTATTTCCCCCATGTCTATTTGACAAGGGTCAGCTAGTCGAACAGGTGGCGCCTATCAACAGACACTGGGGGAGCACCCAAAAATTACACAGACGTGTTAATTGGGCAATCACTTATTGATTTGTTTCAGGGGACTGCCTATTTGTCTCAACCGACTCTTGTACTATAGGGTTAAATATGTTGCTCATTTGGTTAGTTAACATATTAACCAACTCAGCGTTTCTATCATCCATTTGTTGCCTTAATACCGCTACTGAAGTGTTAGTAAGAGGCGGAACTACACGTTGAGAAACGCTCCTCTATTTTTGTTGCCTCTATTATTTCCTCCTGGTGCAGATCCTTGTAAAGGAGAGTTCACATTTTGAACATTATCTAACACCACTGCTGCATTTGAAGTCGATTGATAACCTGACATTAAGGAATACTACATTCCATAAAGAGGATTTGAAATACCAAAACGGGGAACTTGTGGGATTTCAGTCATAGTCATCGTGGGCCCAAGACTCACCGGCTGAGTCTGAGGAATAGGTGTAGTGATTGTAGTTGACATTGGGACAAGTGGAGGAGGTAATGGTGCAACCTGAGAAACTACTGGATCTATCGAACTTAATGTTCATGGAGGAACTTCGTCTATGTTATAGTTAGTCATCTTGGGTGTACGTCTCCTAGTTAGTGGTTTATTATACTGTTTGGTTAAACTCCCACTTCTAAGTCTTATACACTTATGACATCTAACCACATACACTTAGCACTTGTCCCACTGGGCGTGTCAATTTGTTTACTGTGGAAAATGGTAAACAGCCGCTGGTCCTCCCATAGTCCTAAAACTAAGGGTTACTCACAAGATCGACCAGTTGATATTAAGACATGTGCTAAGGTTTTTTGAAATTATACTAGTTAGTCCGAAATCCTTATCTAAGAAACGGTTTTATAAGACTAAGGGAACAAGTATAACGGCTTACCACATTATAATTAGACTCGACTGACTGGTAACTCGTGACCAACAAAAAGAGCCTGAACGACACAACTAACAATCTGATTGCTCACAATATGATTTGACCAACTATGGTGACTCGTGATTGATAGAAGGCTGTGAACTTCAAACTTGTTCTAAACGAAGTAAGTATCGAATGACTCTTTTGTTAACTCGAAACTTGTAATGAAAAGAGAATAAACATAAACGATAATACAAAGAGATTGCCGAAAAGTAAATGAAATGCAAGTAAAAGTTTCAAAAGAAATGACTGAAATATAAAGGTTTTGAATTGAAATAAAGATGTTGATTCATGTACATCAAACACTTCACAAATCTTTGTTTCCTGACGCTCAAAATAGACAGAGTTTTAGCAAGTGATTTAAGTATACAAATGAACACACAAAAATTACATTAAAACTACTTATTTATAGTATTTACAAAGTAACTGCCTAGGCATAATCGACGGATGAAATTTGATTCCTAAGGCAACCGCTTCACCAGATGTTTCCACCTATTTGGTGCTTAAACGGGTTACAAACTGCTGACAGCTGCTTGAAGATTTTGAATTTTGAATCTTCCCGCTTCTGGCTTGCTTCGACATGCTCCCCATTTGATAAAAGAAACAACAACAAAATTCTTCTAAGTCCAGAATCCTCTATGATCGACAAAACCAAATTCTACTATTTCCTTCGCTTTATATGTCTTGGTCGATTCGACCAATTTCCACATATTTTAACATGTTCTCCTTCTGGTCGACATAACTTCACTTCGACATTGTGGCTTGATATTTTCCTTAATCATTGATTTCTTTAATCTTATAAAACCAAACTTTCAAACACTTTTCCCTCAATTTCCAAAAGGTCCTTATTTCATAAAGTCACCCGTAACTTATGAGAACATCTTCATTTAATACACGTGCTTAAATACCTTGAGATTTTTCAAGGTAACAAGTGGGTGTTCAAGTTGAAACACAATGTTGATGGGTCGATAGCAAGAAATAAAGCAAGACTAGTAGCTCGAGGTTTTCTTCAAAGAGCATGACTCGACTACTTTGAATTATTTTCTCCATTAGAATGATTGTAGACTATTCGAATAGTGGTGGAATTGGCATGTAACTAAGGCTGGTCGACATTTCATTTAGATGTGAAATCAACATTTCTGATTTCTCCTTTAGACGAAGAGGTATATGTCACACAACCTCATGGGTTTGTGATTCAGAAGGAAGCGAGTAAAGTATATAAGTTGCACAATGCGCTCTATTGTCTCAAGAAGACACCTAAGGCATAGAACAAGAAGATCGACCCATACTTAGTCGAATTGAAATTTGTTAAATGAAAATAAGAGTACGGTGTATATGATCAAGTTGTAGCACAAGATATAACAATAATCTTATATGTCGATGACTTTCTAGTAACTGGAAATAGTTAGGAGAACTTGTCGAAGTTCAAAGAGATGATGGCGAAGGAATTTGAAATGTCGGATCTAGGAAAATTGTCTTATTTCCTAGGCATGGAACTTCAAATGTAGAATTAAGGTATGGTGCTACATCAAATGAAGTATGTCAAAGAGATACACAAGAGATTCAAAATGGATGATTCGAATCCTTCATCCTCACTTGTCGAACCAAATGTGAAGTTGGAGATTAATGGAGAGGAAAACAAAGTCGATATAACTTTGTTCAAGAAAATCATGGGATGTGTAAGGTATGTGTACAACAGTCAACCTGATATAGGTTTTGTAGTCAGATTAATGAGCAGATTCAAGGGTGAACCAAGAGTGTCACACATGAAGGTTGCAAAAAGAATTCTAAGATACTTAAAAGGATCGATAGACCATGGAATCCTATTTTGACGATATTTTGAAGGCGAAGAAGCAACATTACTTGTTTTTCAAATGTTGATTGGTGTGGAGATAAGGATGTTCAAACAAGCCCAACTGGATATTTCTTTCAAGTATTTGGTACCCCAATTTCATTGTGCTCGAAAAAGCAACATGTGGTGGCATTGTCATCATGTGAAGCTGAATATAAAGCAGGATCTTATGCTGCATGTCAGCAATTTGGATCAAGTCTGTACTTAAAGAAATGGAGGTCGAAGTGAAGAAACCTCTAGTGTTGCAAATCGATAAGTCAGCCATAATTTTGGAGAAGAATCCATTTCTTCATGGAAGAAGTCAACATATCGAAGCTAGGTTTCACTTCTTGAGGGAAAAGGTAAATTGATGTGAACTTAAAGTTAGAAATTGCTCAAGTGAAGAACAGTTGGTTGGTATCTTCACCAAAGGATTGAAGATCAACAGATTCCTGAATTTGAGAAAGAAATTAGGAATCGTTTAGATCGATTATGATTAGTGTAGGTCCGACCACTTGGATTATGGGGGTATGTTCAAATATTAGATTAGTTTTGATTAGATTTAGTATTTAAATATAATCCAAATTGTGTATGTCCAAGCCCAATTAGGATTGTATATAAATATTCAAAATGCTTATCCTTATTTTGTACTATACCAATTTTAAGTGAATCATAAAACTCTTATTTCCTTATTATTCTCTCTTTCTCTCCTCATTAAAGTTCCTGATGCACTAACATTTACTATGTTGCATATTTTTCGATTTGTTATGGACTTTGGTTAGTGCGGACAGTTACATGAATTTTTCAATTTATAAATGTTAGGGTGCACAATTTTATAAATATTAGGGTTCACAATTTACGTGAAATTTGGCTATGGAGTCTGCACCACAATTTTATTCCACTAAATATGGTTGAACTTGACGTACCTCTTCCTTTGAGCCATCTTCTAATTCTATGAATTAAGATTGAAAAATTATGGTCATTTTTCATCTCTTAGTTGACCATATATATCATGACTTTAGAGTAGCTATCAATAGTCAAACATATAATTCTTTCTTGACAAGTTAGCTCAATCCTATAAAATATTTCCCACGTCTTCGAAGTAAGCATCACATATTCCAATTTTTATGCAAAACACCTTAACCATTTTTTGATAGAGTCCTTGAATAAACCTTTGCATCTGGTGATTGACATAGTCTTCATGTATGCACCATCAAATTGAACTTAGTGGTGATACCACTGAATATGATTGGTTTTTAATTTCAATAGTATGTCCTTGTTCTCAACCTTGTTACCATTCTCTATCTCCTTTACCAGCTACCTGATTTTTTATATTGGGTGACAATCATTGAAATCTTTCTTCAAAAATTGCTTTGTTCCTCCACTTCCATAACTACCAACAAGAAAACATTAATATTGATTTCTATTGATCTTTGTGTGAATATGCAACGTTTCTATTGAAGAATAATTCAATATTCAGAAGTTGAGTCCAAAACTTCTGGTTGTGTTCAGAAGTTCTGATGTTCTGGTGTTGCTCTGAAGCAGTAAGCAGTAGAACTTCTGAGGTTGCGTCCAGAAGTATACTTAACTTCTGGGTTCTTTAGCGTAGCTGTTTAGTTTTAAGGGTACTTTAGTGTTTACTATTTCTGTACCTTTAATCTTGGTCACTAAGTTTACTCTATTAGGCCTATGTGGCAATTTTCTCCCTTGTATAAATAGACTAGTAGTAGATGTCATTTATAACACAATCCTTATTTCTTTCATACCTTTTGTAGCCTTCATTCTCATTATTCTCCCATTATTCCAATCATGTTTGATTCTTGTGCACTAACAAATTGGTATCTAGAGCTTCTGGTTAGAAAAACAGGGAAACACGAGTGAACATGAGTTTGTGTTGTGTGATTGATTTTGTTTCAGGGTTCACGTTGAATCTTTGAACAAAATTGTAACAGAATCACACTTTCTGATTTTGTGGGTTGGGAAACAGTGTGAGTGAAGATCTGAGTGTACTATAATAGATAGAAGATGAACGGAAACCTCAAAATAAGTACCAAACTTCTAGTTTTTGATGGCAAGAACTGGAACAAATGGATGATTTAGATGCGCGTGTTATTTGGGGCTCAAGATGTTCTGGAGCTTGTTACTGATGGGTATATTCAGGTTGCAGAAGATGCAACAGAAGAAGAGAGAGAGGCGCAGAGAAGCAAGAGGAAGAAAGATTTGAAGGCGTTGTTCTTAATCCATCAATGTGTGAATGTGAACATGTTTGAGAGGATTGCATATCTGATGATGTCAAAGGAGGCATGGGACACACTGGTCAGATGTTACAGTGGTGACGCATCAGTGAAGAAGGTGAAGCTTCAGTCCTTGAGAAAGCAATATGAGAATCTCAACATGAAGAACAATGAGAATGTTTCAGAGTATATCTCTATAGTGATTCTGATCACTAATAAGATGAAGGCTTGTGGAGAAACTCTTTCTGAACAAGTAATCATAGAGAGGGTATTGAGGTCACTTACTCCTCAATTTGATTAAATTGTTGTAGAAATTGAACATTCTAAAGATCTGCAAACCATTAGAATATAAGAGCTACAAAGTAGTCTAGAAGCGCATGAGTTGCGTCTGACTGAATGAACTTCTAAGAGGGAAATTGAGCAGGCTATGAAAGCTTCTTTTGTCAAGAATGACCAGAAACATTCTTGGTCAGAGGCCAAGAATAGATGTGGTGATAGATTCCAGAAGTTAGAAACCTCAACTTCTGATGAGAAGAAACATCAGAAGGGAAAAGAGAAGAAGAAAGTTCAATGTTACTATTGTAAGCAGTTTGGCCATTTTTCTAGAGATTGTTGGTCAAACAAAGGAAGAAAATCATAAGAAGTAAACATAGCTAGTAGATATTTAGATGATGAACCTGTGTTATTGATGGCTTCTGAGTCTGATGGAAGATGTTTGGCAGATTGGTGGTATATGGACATTGGTTGTTCAAATCACTTGACTGGAAACAAACAATGGTTTACAGATTTTGACTCCAGAAGGAGGACAAAGATTAGATGTGCTAATGATAAGTACCTTAATGTAGAAGGTATGGGAAATGTCAAAGTCAAGGTGAAGAATGGGAAGAATGTTCTGATCAAGGATGTTTGGTATGTTCCTGGAATCAAAAGCAATCTGATGAGTGTGGGTCAGCTCGTTGAGAAAGGTTTCTCAGTTGTTATGAAGAACAATCTCTTGAAGTTGTATGATTCCAATCAGAAGTTGATTAAGAAATCTGAACAGGGAAGCAACAAAACATTCAAGGTGAATGTAGAAACAGCTGAAATAGAGTGTCTTAGTGCAGAAGGCTCTGAAGGAGATAGTAAGTTGTGGCACAAGAGATTGGGCATTGAACTATAGATGCTTAGGGCATCTAAGTTCTAAGAAGCTCGTATGTGGTATTCCGAAGATTGTGAAGCCTGAGAAGTCACGTGAGGCATGCATGAAAGGCAAGCAACCCATATTGCCATTTGTATCAGAAGTAGCCCCAAGAGAAAAACATGCTCTGGGAGTAGTATATTCTGATGTGTGTGGACCATTTCCAGAACCTTCACTTGGAGGAAATAGGTATTTTGTGTCTTTTGTGGATGCATTCACAAGAATGACGTGGTTAACACTCATAAAGTTTAAGAATGAGGTGTTTACAGAATTCCATAAGTTCAAGGTGAAGGCTGGGAATCAAAGTGGTCAGAAGTTAAAGATTCTCAGAACGAATGGCGGAGGTATGTATAACTCTACAGAATTCCATAAGTTCTGTGATGAGAATGGAATTGAGCATAAAGTTACTACTCCTTATACTCCTCAACACAATGGTCTTACTGAACGAAGAAATCGTACTTTGCTTGATATAACGATAAGTATGCTAAAAGAGAAGAAGCTTCCTCATAACATATGGGGAGAAGTTGTTGCTACTGCAGCATATGTGCTCAATAGGTGTCCAACACAGAAGCTGAAGGGAACTGTTCCTTTAGAGAAGTGGACTGGAGAGAAGAAAATTGTTAGTCATCTGAAGGTTTTTTGTTCTGTGTGTTACAAACACGTTCCAGAAGCTAGAAGGAAGAAGTTGGATGATAAAAGCAAAGTGGTGTTACTGGTGGGATACCATAGTACAGATGCATACAAACTTTATTGTCCAGAAACTAACAAAGTTGAAGTCAGCAGAGACGTTATTGTGAAAAAGTCAGAAGTTTAGGATTGAAGTAAGTCTCAACCAACTTCTGATGTACAGATACCTTCTGAAGACGAGTCAGAAGTTGATAACTTCTGATGTAGAGATAACTTCTGAAGACGAGTCAGATGATTCTAAAGACTCTGAAGATGATGAATCTGATTATGATCTAGATTCTGATAATGATCCAGAATATGGTGGTGATCATGCTTCTGAAAGGGAAAACTCTAAAGACGTAGGTTCGGAGGACAAGCTTCTGGAGATGGTCATATTTTTGAAGGTGGAAATTCTGAAGATAGGGTTTCTACACAAGGTCCAAAAGTTAATGTTGTTCCAAGTTCTGAAGAAAATGTAGAACAAATTCAGAGGCCACAAAGAATCAGAACTATACCTAGAAGGTTTGCAGATTTTGACATGTTTCAAGACATCGAAGTTGACTTAGAGGGAGAAGTCATTTAGTGTGCCATGTTAGTAGACTCTGAACCTTTAGGTATAGAAGAAGCACTCAAGAAGAAAGTCTGGCTGAATGCCATGAAAGAAGAACTTGAGGCAATAAAAAGAAACAAAACTTGGGAGTTGACTAAGCTTCCGAAGAAGAAGAAAGCCATCAGCATCAGATGGGTTTTCAAGGTGAAGCTTAAGCCAGATGGATCAGTTGGTAAGCACAAAGCAAGGCTAGTGGCCAGAGGTTTTCTTCAGAAACCTGGACTAGATTACTTTGAGGTATTTGCACCTGTATCTAGACATGAAACAATCAGACTGGTGATTGCTTTAGCTGCAAATAGAAATTGACCTCTAATGCATTTGGATGTGAAGTCAGCATTTCTGAACAGTCCATTACAAGAAGAGCTATACATGTCACAACCTCTTGGCTTTGTGAAAAAGAATCAAGAAGGGAGGATGTACAAGTTACACAAAGCTCTGTATGGATTGAAGCAAGCACCCAGAGCTTGGAATCAGAAGATTGGTTCATTTTTCAAAAAGCAAGCATTTCAGGAGTAAAATTGAGTCAATTTATTAGATGAATTGAGTATATGTTTGCTTTCACATTTGAAATAAAAAAACGCACGTCTAGCAAAAAACTCCAATGAATAGCTTCTTTGTTTTCACGTTTAAATTGCATTGGTACACGAGAATGACAACACAAACAAAATCAATTTGTATTTGTACACTAATTACAATCGGCACAGGTTGTTGGATTAACTTGCGACGATGAGAATTGATCAAAAATGTCTCATATAACATAAGTCAAATGAACGTTTAGATACGATGTGATCCTTCCCACTTTAAAATGATACTCCAATCTCTCTCTCTCTCTCTCTCTCTATATATATATATATATATATATATATATATATATATATATATATATATATATATATATATTTATTTATTTATTTGTACGACATTCAAAGTAGAATAGAAATGAGATAAATGTATACCTTACTCACATAATACTCTTTATTTCTATTATCCCCACCCGAACATATCAACACCATCTTCACAGAGACGAGGAAGAATAAGCACACACTACACTTAACCAACTCAACATTAAACCAATTATAGATTAATTCAACCTTTCACTTTTCTTCTATATTAGTCATGTCCTTCACTGTCATGGTAGTGTCCACAATTATGCTCGCTTAAACCTTGTAAAAAGCAGTTTCGCAGTAAGACCCCATCCAACAAAGTCAAAAAATTAATTTGTCATTTTAACCACATAAATTACATAAACATGTTTTAAATATAATAATGCTATGAAACTATATTTTGTGCCTTTTCAAATTAGGTTATTGGAATGTCGCTTATCCCAACCATACTCAAAAATCATGTCAATAATCAATAAGCAATTAAGAAACGTGTCATTTTTATTTATTTTTTTACAAAAGGAACGTGTCAAATTAATAACATATTAATTAGAAAATTAAAGCAGCAGAGTAAAGTATCTTAGACATGTTACAAGAAGTGGCATGCTACAATATATTACTAACCAAATTAATCGTAAAGCTGTTATTGCAATATTCTTTCACTTATTTTAACAATTTCTACATGCTTTAAGTATAGTATTTTAACAATTTCTACATGCTTTAAGTATATTATACGACAACAATACAATATAGCATTTTGGATTTGCTTTTGTATACAGTATGTTGGACAAAGGGACCTCTATATCATATGGCTTTTATAAATTATATTCAAATGTCTTTGCTCTGAACACTAGGCATCATTGTCTCTAATCAAACTAGTGAAGTTAATATTGGACCACATTTAGCTAATATAAACTAAATAAAGTAGGACAACATTAACTATAACGATTGAGATTTTAATAAAATATGATGAGCTCTGCAAAAAAAAATTATGCCAAAACTAGTTTTGGAATATAAAAATATCTACAGCTAAATCTTGTTCTAGCTTTATTATTGTGGGCAAAAAGCAGTCACGCGTTTCAACTTTTTATTTTTAAATTTAGAGCATTTTTTTATTTTGTATATATATATATGTTAAATATATGTAAATATACTTGAGAATGACTAATATAGAGAGATAAGGAAGAGTATGTAATTAAATACATTGATCCTAGCTTCTAAATAAATAAGGATAACTTATAATCGTAATTTGATTATGTGTTTTGTTTAAATGATCACACTGTGAGTTGGAAAAAGTTTAAAGCAGAATACGACTGATCACTTTACAATCGAGGTTAAGTATACTACTATCTCAAATGCTATAAAGGAAGCTGTTTGGATCAAGAAATTCTTTAGTGCATTTGACACAATCTCTAACATTGTGGATCCCTTGATATCTATTGAGGTAACAATGGTAGTATTGCACATGCTAAGAATCTTATATCTCACCAATGATCCCAATATATACTTAGGCGATATCAGCTCATTCGAGAGACAATAGATATATGAGACGTGAGGATATGCATAGTATCAACGTTTGACCGTATCACTGATCTATTGACAAATCATCTTCTCTACACCGTGACATGTCTAAACTAAGGCGCTCCTATATTATTATTTTTTATTTAAAATTAATTAAATATAACAACGAATGATGAGACAACTGTGGTGAAATTGTCAAGCTTTTATGGGTTCGAACCTCAACGCCAACATATATATTACTCTATTAATATTAAGGCGCTCCTTTTATTTTTTATTTTTTTATTATTTTGTAAATAAAAAACTTAAAGGATTATGACTACGGTTGGTTTGCTCCACCATGGTGAAATTGTCAAGCTTTCATGGGTTCAAACCTCAACGCCTTCATATATATTATTCCCTTAATATTAAGGGGCGTCTTTTCTTTTTTATTTATTTTTAAATAAAAACTTTAAAGGATTACTACGGTTGGTTCGTTTCACCATTGTGATATAATTTGTTTTTTATTTAAAAATTTTAATTGTAAATTAAACTCTAGTGCTTCTTTATGAAATTTCACAAAGAAAGTAATATATCATAACGATTTCTGGTTTTGGTCGTGGTGGTATCCTTATAGTATTACGCACTCCTAGTTAACTTGTCTGTTCAGTATCCTTTTTTCCATTTAGAAAATAAATAATACACGATTTCAACCCTACATCCCAACGTTCAATACTATGAAATAATACACAATTTCAACCAAAACACCATCGTTCACCGTAACTTGTCTCACTACTAAAAAAAAGAAAATTAGGGACCGAAATTTGTGAGGGAAATGGATCCCTCACTAATTGCAATGAATTTTGTAAGAGAAAATTATGTAAACGATAAAAACTAAGGGAAGGAACGGTAGCGAAGATATTTGTGACTAATTTATTCCATCATAAAAAATCCCTCACAAATTTAGTGAGGAATTTTGAGATGAATTTATTTCCCTCTTTAATCATCCGGCCACAAATTTCCTCACAAACTGGTAAAGTGTTATCAGTGATGTTTTTTTGTGAGGGAATTGTTCTTTCTATAATATTTTTTATAGAAAAAGTTTAAGCTTAAATTTTTGATAATTTTGTAGCTTAAATTTTTTCTAAAGTTAAGTAAAATAATTTTAAAAATAAGTACACAATTATTACATACATTTTTTTTATCAAAATTAATTTGATATTTATGTTCAAAATTTAAATATTAATCAATAAAAATTATAAAAGTTCATTTTTTTTTGGACAAAGAGTTGATTAACATGATAAATTAAACCATGATAAATTGTCAACAATAAGAACCTCTCAAGTTTTTCTAATATAATTAAGAAATTACAATTAAAAAAAAACGAAAGACTAATTCATATATAGTCTCCTTAAAATTCTCAGGAGCAAAATTTGTACCTTATCACCACCAATATCTTTTCTTATTCCCTCACACATTAACTAATGATGAATTAAATCTTAAAGTACTTAGATCTTTAACCAGGGAAAGACAATCAAAAGTAACGACAATATCTGAGAAGAAGAACCTATCCACGATGACTTCTGCAACTTTGTTCGGAAAACTTCAAGAATATGAGACGGAACTTGCAAGACTTGAAAAGCATGAAATCCAAGTAAAAGATTCAAAAGACATTGCTTTAAAGACAAAGATCAAAAATCATGATAGCAATCAAGAGGATGAATCCACTAGTAGTGAAGATGATGCTTTTATCAAGAAGTTTGAAAAATTCCTAAGAAAAGAAAAGAAAAAGGATATCATTAAAATGGAAGCACCACCAAGGAAAATTAAATATTTTGAATGTGGACAAAAAGGTCATGTCAAAAGTGAATGCCCTACACTTGAAACAAAAAATAAACATTTCAAAGGAAAGAAGGATAAAAGGCCAGAGAAAGCATATGTAGCATGGGATGATAATGAAATAAGTTCATCATCAGATAAAGAACATGCAAATCTTGCATTAATAGCAACACACAATTTCGATGATGAAGATGGCGATACACCTAATGCTTTCTATGTAAGACACTTTAGTGTTCCAAGTGGGCATTATGTGTGGGTAAAGAAAGGAACTAACTATGATGGGCCCAAAGCACATTGGGTACAAAATCAAACTTAATTTGTTTTGTAGGTTTGCTTGGAGACCACTTCAAATTTTTGGTATCTTGATAAGTGGTGGTTCTAAGTTTTTGATGGGAATCTTAAATTAACTTTCAAATCTAGTTATAAAGTCCAAGGGTTATCTCACATATGGGGAATACCTTAAAGTAAGAATTATTGGCATAGTCAAAGTTGGAGCACTTTAACTTTCACATCCATTAAAGATATTCTTTATGTTGAAAGCATAATCTTCTAGAAAGGCAACTTTATGACAAAAGGCTTCAAGTTCATCAAGGGTGAATGTTTGATGAAGTCTCTTACATGAGCCCCAAAGATGTAAAATTATCTTAAATCAAGGGAGAACTTTGATCAAAGGGGAGTTATCAAAGATAGGGGGAGCATTCACATTAAATATTAAAGCTTGGAATTTTAGATGAAGGTGATGTTTAACTTTTATATATATATATATATATATATATATATATATATATATATATATATATATATATATATATATATATATATATATAGTACAATGCGAAATCTCGCGGCTTGTTTTGCCGCCAATGTACAACTTCAACCTTTGACCATTAAATGTCCACACTTTCTTATCACCCAGATCTTCCAACACAATTACACCAAATTCTTTCACCTCTTTTACCAAGAACGAACCCGACCATTTGGACTTGAGTTATCCCAGAAAAAGCCTCAATCGAGAATTGAAAAAAAGTACCATTTGAACCGGTTCAAAATCCTTGTGCTTGACTTTCTTGTCATGATAAAATTTCACTTTCTCTTTGTAGATCTTGTTGGAGTGGTAAGCACCATTTCTCAATTCTTCCATTTCGTTGAGTTGATCTTTTCTCTTGTCACTGGCTAGAGTGAAATCAAAATTTAAGAATTTAAGAGCCCAAAGCGCTCTATGTTCCATCTCCACCGGAAGATGCCAAGTCTTCAGATAAACCATCTAAAAGGGTGTTAGTCCAATTGGAGCCTTGTAGGCGGTTCGATACGCCCACAAAACTTCGTCTAATTTTTTTGACCAATCTTTTCTAGCACTTGACACTATTTTTTCAACAATCATTTTCACCTCTCTATTTGGATACTTCCTCTTGACCGATGGCTTGTGGATGGTAAGGGGTTGTCACCTTGTGCTTTACACCATATTGATTCAAAACTTTTTCTAAAAGTGTATTGCAAAATTGAGAACCTCCATCACTCACTAGCATCTGAGGCACACCAAACCGCAAAAATATGGTTTTCTTTAAAAATTTAATCACGGTTTTGGAGTCGGACTTAGGTGAAGAAATTTCCTCCACCTATTTCGACACATAATCAACGACCACTAGAATTTACTCATTAGAGAAAGACGAGGGAATGGGCCAACGAAATCAATACCCCAGCAATCAAAAACTTCCACTCCCAACATGTTGGTTAGGGGCATCTCATCTCGCTTGCCAATTCCACCACTCCTTTGGAACTTGTTACAACCCTTAGCATGTTCATAGGCATCTTTAAAAAATGAAGGCCAATAAAATCCCGATTGAAGGACTTTAGTGGTCGTTCGTAATCCGCTATAATGCCCTCCATAAGGGGAGTTATGACAATGCCAAAGTATGTCTTTTGATTCTTCCTAGACACATTATCACTACTCAACCTAAACAAATATGGTTCATCCCAAACATAGTACTTAGCATCGGCCAAAAAATTTATTTTCTCATTCCATGACAAATCTTCCAGAATCAATCCTGAGGCCTTGTGATTAGCCATGTCGACAAACCACAACCTCTCTTGGATAGGAAAAAGTTTTTCATCTAGGAACTCCTCTATCACATCTTTTTCTTTCTTTGTGATTTTCACGCTCACCAAGCGGGATAAATTATCAGCCACCAAGTTTTCCGAACCCTTTTTGTCCCGGACTTCCAAATCAAGCTCTTGAAGCAACAAAATCCATTGGATTAATCGTTGTTTGGAGTCCGGCTTGGTGAGCATATACTTTATAGCCGAATGGTCCGTGAAAATCACAACTTTGGAGCTGATAAGATAAGAGTGAAGTTTTTCCAAAGCATACACTATAGCAAACAACTCTTTTTCAGTGTATTGTATGGAAAATTTTATTCTTTCTTTGACCAAGCACGACTCCCACCGCGTAATCACTCACATCGCACATTAATTCAAAATCCAAGTTCCAATTCGGTGCGGTGATTATCGGTGCATTAATCAAATTTTCCATTAATTTTTCAAAAGCAATTAAACAATTTTTATCAAAAATAAAATACTTATCTTTGTTGAGAAGATTTATCAACGGCTTTGCGATCTTGGAGAAATCTTTTATAAATCTTCGATAAAAGCCCGCATGGCCAAGAAAACTCTGTATCCCTTTAACATTGGTGAAGGTTGAGAAACACAAGAAAGGGGGTTTGAATTGGGTTTTTCTAAATTAAAACAGTTTGACACAACTATTTTTATCCTGGTTGTTTTGAACTCAAACTACTCTAGTCCACCCGTCAAGGTGATTTGCCTCTCTCAACGAGGTCTTAATTCACTAATCAGAACTTGATTACAACTCACCAAGACAACTGTCTTAGTCTTCTCAAGATCAACCATAACTCGTTTTCTCAAGGAATTTCAACTTTAAAATCAATTACAACAACTGTGTGTTTTATGATGCTTCTAAAAAGCTATATCACCACTGTGATTTTTTACACAATTTTTCAAGCACTTAGGAACTAGAGAATATGAATGATTTCTTTGCAGATTTCTCTCTTTGTTGTAAGCGCATAAGTTATTGTTATTCTCTTCATGGATAGATCTTTATATAGTCGTGAGAATTTCAATCCGTTGGAGACATAGATTCCACAAATGGAAGAATGATATTTATCATTAATTGTGCTTTCCATAAAAACGAGATCCTGTTGGAAATTGGTCGTTACTTCAAATATTCCCATTTGAGTCTTTGTAACACATCAGAACTAAGTTGTCAGCATATATGAATCAAAGTTTGTAGTGTAACATGGTGCTTTCAGAAGTTTGTATTTTGATCGTGGCAGAACTTCTTCTAATGAGCGTGATATCAGCATATAGGAATCAGAGTTTGTAGTGCAGCACGGTGCTTTCAGAAGTTTGTCTTTTGATCATAGCAAAACTTCTTCTAACGAGCGTGATAGTCTTGAAGACTGCTTTTACATGTATCTTTTTAAGTTCTCTTAGAATTTCTTTTACAAAGAACTTCTTATATCTTCAGAATTGTAACTTGTTCTCCTTTTCCATTCAGAATCAGAACATCATTTGCATACTTCATTAAAAAATTAGGAGACAACAATGTTTCATACAAAATATTTCTTTACCAGGGTCAGAACATAATTGTCATCAACTGTACTTGTTATTGTTCGCGTTAAAAGGTGACGTGCTAGAGGATTCGAACGTGAATTCAGATTCTCTGGCTCGAAACGATTTACTCTTTTGATTTGTTTATAAAGATGCCGCGAGCATCAAGCTTTATTATTTTCAACACAAGAAAGATGATTTAATGATTATGAAAAAGGGGAAAGCTGTAATACCCTCAATTGATATTGATATGCGTAACGACTAGCGTAAACTAGACGCAACGCATTGGGGAGATTCTGAGTAAGGGGGATTGTTATATAAAGGGAATAGATGGAGCACCCTAAATATATATAGTTATCTATAGCTTTATATATGAATATGTTTGATATGTTTGTGTGTTTTAATTGCTATTTCTATGATTGGGAAAGTTTCTCCTTTGGGATTTTAAGAAAGATAGATTATGTGGGATCCTAGTGTTTGTTATTATTGTGCTCGCAAAGATCTGTGGATCTTCTGCATACATATCCCTTAGTGGGAATCAGAGCATTTGTAGCTCGGATCTACAGGGATCTATGGTTTGTTTGGTCTAAGGGAGAAAGAAATTTGCTCGGCAAGGATGAGACCTTGTGCCTACGTATTCTCAAAGGGATGTTGAGAAAGTCAGAGCAATCGTAGTTCCCACTTATGCTAGTGGAAAGCAACGGGATGTTAGTAAGAGATGACAAATGTCATCTTAATGAAAAATGTATCTAATCTATTTCATCACATACATTTTGAAAAGTTTGTTCTGATTAAAATCTTTCATCGTAAGTTATAGGTGTTTTGCTTGAGTGTACAAGCGTTACCACTTACATGTTTAAGAAAGATGTTTGAAAAAAAGATGATTGAATCTTTTAACTGTAAGTATTGGGTGTTTTGCTTGAGTGTACAAGCGTTACCACTTACTGTTAAGAGATGTTTTTTCGTTTGAAAACAGTTTGAAAAGAGTTTGACAAGTTTTTTGACTGTATGTGATGTGATAGATGGGATACTTCTTCCATAGAGATGATAGATGTCTAAATCTCGAGGAGAAATTGATTGGATTAAGGGATGCTTTTAAGAAGCCCATGGGTCCTTGTATTATTAGCCCAAGAGGAGGCATTCCGAGGGTCATCGAGGGTCATCGAGGGTCCTTGTATGAAGCTCAAGAGGAAGCTATAGGGTATGGCTGGCTTTGTTTTAAAAGGGATTTCACCGAGAAACCATCCTTTTGGAATTAAGAGCAATTTCACCGGGAAATTTTACTCTCTGGGGATTTTGAAAGTGATTTCACCGGAAACCATCCTTTCGTGGTTCTATCTTAGCGGGTGATTCTTTGTATTGGAAGCCCAATAGGGGTTAAGAGATTTCTGTCTCTTTCATTGTATGATGCCCAAGAGAAGGCTAAACTCAATGAGGAGTTCTTTTGAACGAAGCCCAAGAGGAGGTCGACTCAGCAGGGAGTGTTGTCTTATATGAAGCCTAAGCCGAGGCTAAACTCGGATGAATGAGTTTTCTTATATGAAGCCTAAGAGGAGGTGAACTCTGTGGGGAGAGTTATCTTGTATAAAGCCCAAGCGGAGGCTATACTGTAGGGTACCTATTGGTTAGACTAGTTGTTATGTTATAACTAGACAGTTGTATAAACAAGTGTGTGTGTGTGTGTGTGTGTGTGTGTGTGTGTGATATGTATTCACAGAGTTTATGAAGGAAATATAAACAATGCATGATGTTTATTTACGAGGTTTATGAAATATAAACAAGTGTACGTGAAATGAGCGTTTAAAAGAGCGTAACTTGGTTATTTACAAGTTTGAATTGTGTACAAGGAAGTGAATATGTACACGAACAGTATTTATGTGAGAAAGATGGATGTACATAGGGGTTGGGACTTACACCATAGGAGGCCCATTGGTTTGAAAGCTTTCACGGGAATAATGCTCCTTTCAATACCAATGGTATTCTATATGTACACAAGCAAAACGAACGATCGAAGTTTATCGTAAAAGGTATCGTATTATGTACATATAAAAGTTTGTATGAAAAGAAATTGATATGTACAAGGAAAAGGTATGTATGTACATAAAAGAATGTTGGTTTGTGTATACACAAGTGAAATAAAAACAAACGATCAAGTTTATGCATTGAGTATAAAAAGTATACGTGTTATGTAGATGAAAATTTGTATGTGTTTGAAGAAAGTTTGATATGTACAAAGAAATATTATGTACACAAAAGAATGTTATGGGACTTACAGTGAGGAGGCCCATTGGTTTAAAAGAAGTTTCATCGAATAATTCTTCTCCTTTCAATACCAATGGTATCGGTGTATAAACAAACGAATGAAAACAAACGAAAGAAATTTGTTTTTTGAATATTAACAATGGTGATTTGAGTATGTACGAGAAAAATTGAATATGTACATAAAAGGATTGGGACTTACACCGTAAGGAGGCCCATGATCGATTGAGAAATTCGAGAGAAAACGAATTCGGTTTTATTGTTTAAATCGGATCGATCATGGTAAAAGATGTAAGTTTGATGAAAAAGTTTTGAAAAATGATTTTGAAAATGTTTTAAAATGTGAGGTTCATTTATAAAAAGTTTTGAAAAGAATCGGAAGTCGAAAACTTGAAAATTTCACCTTTAAAAGGTGTTTTTGAAAAGTGCTCAGAACGTCGTTTTCGGCTCGATTAAAATATAATCAGATGAAAGTTTTTTCTGAAAATTTTTGCATAATCATAAAATAGATACATTTATTGACAAGTGTACAAAAAATCACCTCAAAATGAGGAGTTTTGATTGGTTAAAAAAATGTGAAAGTTTTGTAAAAAAACATGAAAAAATGGAAACGTTTGAAAAAGAATGGTCTTGAGAAGGATTGAACTCATGACCATGGGGTGGCTACGTGGCAGAAAACCTTAAGGGCAAGCTAGCTACCACTAGGACAAACGCGTTTTAGTGTTAATGGATCCAGAACACGTGTTGATAAAATATTGGAAAGTTTAAAAATTCAAACTCAAGAACACGCGCGCATCCATGTTCTTCATGTTTGATTTTCAGATTCAACAATCCATGCTAAAATCTTCATTTCTCAATGAAATTCAATGAAGTAAAAATCAAAATTGCTCGGTTTTTCATCACGAACACGAAGGTGGATGTTAATTGTATTTATCTTTAGCCTAACACAACTAAATTTCCAGAAATCATGATGAACCCTAAAACTGAATTTTTCAAATTAAATGATGTATGATTGATGATTTTTCAGTTTTCTTGAGGGTTTATGATCGTGTTAGGTACAGAAAGAGATTGGCCAAGAGATTTTTCATTTAAGTTCAAAGAATCATGATATCCAAGTTCATGTTCATACCTGTTCAAGTGGAGATCGAATTCAGTGTAAACGTGTTTCCAGAACTTGTTTGTGGATCATTTGAGCTCCAGCGGCCTCTAAGGAAGGTGTAGAAGTGGTCTGCACTTCTTGAATCAACCTGGAATTCTCCAGCCAAGTCCACCTGCATCAACTGAAAATAGAAACTCGAATTCGTGTTTTGAGCTGTTACAGATTATTGTAATGGATCTGGATCATGTCTATGGGGTACATGGAAGGTGTTAGGATGATTAGAACACAACTTGATCAAGCCTAGAATGGAATTCGAAAGTTATGGCAGTTTGGACAATTTTGAAAGCATGGCATGTGATTTCTGATTTTTACTTGTTATTGTTATGATCTTAAGTTCTAAACAAGTTTGATAGTGATATTAGAGCATGTTTGACACCAAAGATTTCAAAGTTTCTTCACAAATTTTCAAAATGCAAAGTTTCCCAAATATCACTATGTTTCTTGATTTTCAAGTAAGAAGAGAGAAAACATGATTTTGCATTTGCTTTGGTGTGGTTTTGACTTGAAATTGTGATCCATTTATGGGCCAAAGGTTCTGAAATTGTTAGGCACAAGTACATGGCAATTGGAAAATCAAAGATGCCTTAAGGGGTAAGAATGATTTTTCAAAAGAAAAAGGAAGTTTCCTTTTTTTACCATGTGTGAAAAATCTTCAATTTGATTCTATCCCATCTCAATTATATCTAGCTAATATTTATCAGCTCAATGATCAAGTTGGCAAGTTTGTATTGCTTCTAGATGAAGAAAACTCAAAATGACCTATAATTGATGTTTTGAACTTTGAAAAATCAAGTTCATGGAGCCTTATGTTTCAATTTCAAAAGTATAGCTAGACTCCATGGATTTGAGAGTTCTTGGACATTTTGGAAAGCTTGTTTCACAAGCTACAACTTTCATGTTTTGAGTTTTTTCCAATTCAAAATGGAACTAGGTGAAAAAATGGCATGAAGTTTGGAAAAAATAAGAAATTTCAACACTTAGAAATTTTTCTAAGTATAGAAACTTTTGACTTTTTGTTGACTTTTCCAAATTCTTTGATTTTTTATGATCATGATGGATCATTTGAAGTATTTTGATGATGGAAAAAGTTTTGTTTTGAAAAATTTGACCAAAAGTCAAAGTTTGACTTTTCAATGCAGATGAATTTTCATCAGATGTTTCAGAAATTGACTGATGAAGTCTGTGAACTTCTGTGATGTTTTGAATCCAGAAATTAGGTCAAGATGTTGTATATAAGATATAATGACCAATCTCTATCCAAAAAAGTCATTTCTTGCTCAAGAAGTCAGAGAATGCTCATGCTCGATCAAAACCCTAATTGGTCGATCCTTGATTGATCAGTGAGAAAAAATGGATATCTGATGATCAGAGGTTGATGATTTGATCAAGATAGATCAAATGAGGTGAGAAAAACTCAAACCC
Organism: Vicia sativa; assembly: GCA_021764765.1. NCBI lineage: Eukaryota > Viridiplantae > Streptophyta > Magnoliopsida > Fabales > Fabaceae > Vicia > Vicia sativa. The sequence continues at coordinate 264,111,943 of CM038793.1, read as the reverse complement.
TAATTGGTTGTCTCTTGAATCAGATGAAAATCTGATGAAACCCTAACCTCGACCTGTGAAATCTACACCCGATTAATGTTGTCTGAGCTGTTAGTTATGCAATGATGCAAATGTAAGGTGGTATATTAGGTCAAAATTTGGGGTATGACAGTTATCATCAAAACTTCTAAGATAGGTGTAGAACCAAACCATGTTTTAACAATCTCCCCCTTTGTATTGATGACAAAACATAAATATTTTGATAAAGGGAGGTCTCCCCCTGAATTTATATTCATATAAGTTTAGAGACATTGTACTTCCCTGAAGAGTTTCGTCCAGAGTATGATGAAGTCAGGGTGTTACAGGCGTGTTGGCCTATGAGTAAATTCACTCTGATTATTTTAAATTCACTTAGATTGGGATTTCCTCAACAACCACAAATAACACAAACCTAGCAATTCTACGGTTCCCACTATCTACTACCCATCATATTCCCAATTAGAGAGTAAGAATCTCACCCTTACCTTACAAATCGGAGCTCAAATGCTTAGAGATAGTAGCTTCCCTAGCTCAAGCTTCCTTCTTCTATTCTTCTCTCTTTTCTCTCCAACTTCTATTTCTATCTTCTACTCATAACACACATACTATTTTTCTACTTATTCTAATTTCTCCAAATAATAATACCCTATTATTATTATTATTTTTGTTACTAACATTATTATTATTTCTAATATTTATTTTATTCATTCAACTTATTATAATTAATTATCCCACAACTAAATAAATACTTAAGTTAGTATTTCTACAATATCCTCTATTATATGGTCAATAATACAAAAACATCAATTCAAGCAAGTAACTAAATAATTCGAATAATTAAAATAAAAACGGGCGTTACAACTCTCACCCACTAGAATATTTTCGTCCTCGAAAATTTACCTGATTCAAACAATTCGAGATAGGAGTCACGCATCTTGCTCTCCAATTCCCACGTCATACTCTCTCCCGCAGCCCTCAACCAAACAACCTTCACTAATGCAATTTCTTTTCCTCATATCGATCATCCCATACAAAGGCTTTTCCTTTGCAAGTCAACTTAGTTAAAGGAAGTTCCAACCTAGAAAATCCCTCGATAAACCGTCTATAATAACCGGCTAATCCCAAGAAGCTTCTAATCTCAGTAACCGACCTCAGAGTCTCCCATTGCAACACAACATCAACTTTAGAAGGATCCACGACAATGCCGCTACCAGAAATGACATGGCCAAGAAAACTAACCTCTTTCAACCAAAATTCACACTTGGAAAACTTCGCATACAACTCCTTATCTTTCAAAACTTGCAATACGATCCTCAGGTGTTTTGCATATTCTTCTTCTGATTTAGAGTAAATCAGAATGTCATCAATGAATACCACCATAAATCGATCCAACTAAGTATGAAAAATACTATTCATGTACTCCATGAATACCCCTGGTGCATTAGTAACACCGAAAGGCATCACTGAATACTCGTAGTGTTCATACCGAGTCCTGAACGCAATTTTCTGAATATCATCCTCCTTCACTCTGATCTGGTGATATCCTGATCTCAAATCAATCTTAGAAAACACACTAGCACCCACCAATTGATCCATCAAGTCATCAATTCTAGGAAGCGGATACTTGTTCTTAATCGTCACCTTATTAAATTATGGATAATCAACACAAAGTCTCATACTTCCATCCTTCTTCTTCACTAACAACACAGGCGCTCCCCACGGCGATACACTTGGCCTCACAAACTTTTTCTCAAGCAACTCTTCTAACTGCTTCTTCAATTTAGACAACTCAGACGCTGACATCATGTACGGTGCCATAGAAACAGGTTTGGTACTAGGTACAAGATCAATCGCAAACTCAACTTCTCTTTCAGGAGGTACATCAGGAATTTCATCAGGAAACACTTCAGGAAATTCTCGCACCACCTACAACTCGTCCATTCTAACTTGATTCTCAACAGACAATGAAGCCATCAAAAAGAACATTTGTGCTTCATCTTGCATCAACCGCTTCAACTGCCTACCGATCAACAAACCGGCCTCTTCCTCTTCCGGAGTAGAAAACCTCAAAGACTTGCTATAACAATTGATATGAACATAGTTATGCTCTAACCAATTCATACCCAAAATCACATCTATTCCACTCAGCGGCAAAGAAATCAAGTCAATAGCAAAGTCTTTGTCGAAGATCGACAAAGGACAATTCAAACACACAAGAGAAGTAGTCACCGATCCCTTAGCTGGAAGTTCGACGACCATTTCCCCATTCATAGAAGACAACATAAGACCCAATCTTTTAACAAAATCAGCAGTAATAAAATAATGAGTAGCACCAGTGTCAATAATAGTGATTAAAGGCGTACATTTAATGAAACATGTACCTCTAATGAGCCTGTCCTCATTAGCCGATGGACTCCCTGCCAAAGCAAATGTCTTCCCACTAGTTTTCCCCTTCTTTTATTTCAGACACTGACTACCAATGTGTCCGTCTTCACCACAACCAAAACAAACCATCTCTTTGTGCTTGCAATCAGACATCGTGTGTCCCAACTTCCCACATTTGAAACACTTTTTCGCATCCACAGTACAAACATTGCTCTTATGGCCAGGTTGACCACACTTGAAGCAAACAATCCAAGTAGGAGCATCTCCACCACTAGTTCTCTGACCCTAAGTAACTCTCTGCTTACCTCTTCCCGCATCATAAGGCTTGTCACGGTTCAGTTGATTCAAATGGACGATGTGCAAGTACCTGACGATCTCACGGTGGAGACAGCGCTGGTAAGAATTGAGGATCGCGAAAGGAAGATTCTTAGAGGAAAAGAAATTGCATTAGTGAAGGTTGTTAGGTTGGGGGCTGTGGAAGAGAGTATGTCGTGGGAATTGGAGAGCAAGATGCGAGACTCCTATCCCGAATTGTTTGAATCAGTTAAATTTTTTAGGACAAAAATATTCTAGTGGGGGAGAGTTGTAACGCCCATTTTATTTTAATTATTCGAATTATTTAGTTACTTGCTTGAATTGATGTTTTTGTATTATTGACCATATAATAGAGGATATTGTAGAAATACTAACTTAAGTATTTATTTAGTTGTGGGATAATTAATTATAATAAGTTGAATGAATAAAATAAATATTAGAAATAATAATAATGTTAGTAAGAATAATAATAATAGGGTGTTATTATTTGGAGAAATTAGAATAAGTACAAAAATAGTATGTGTGTTATGAGTAGAAGATAGAAATAGAAGTTGGAGAGAAAAGAGAGAAGAATAGAAGAAGGAAGCTTGAGCTAGGGAAGCTACCATCTCCAAGCATTTGACCTCCGATTTGTAAGGTAAGGGTGAGATTCTTACTCTCTAATCGGGAATATGATGGGTAGTAGATAGTGAGAATCGTAGAATTGCTAGGTTTGTGTTGTTTGTGGTTGTTGAGGAAATCCTAATCTAAGACCTTAAATCTGTAAGATTGATGCATGTTGTGTGATTTGTTGATGTTATTCAAATGTCTATGTTACTAATAGCTTAGAATGATTAGTTTCATGTTGTAGTGGTGTTTGATGGCAGGATTTTGGGGAAAATAGGTTAGGATGGATGCTGGCACCACTGTTGAGAACTGTTCTATCATGCTCGATTCGCGGGCGTAGGGATGCAGCCCGATACTATTATGTGTGAAGAGGCCGCAGTGCATCTTGTGTTATTCATTCAATTTTTCCAAATTTTGAATTCTGTCTAGTTTTGCATACTTTATCTAGGGAACCTCAAGTAAGTTTTAAAGGATAAAATAACACTAATAATTAGTAGGGAATGATGTAGGAATTGAATGAAAAGGATCCCAACTTAGCATGTTAGTGCTTGTAGCATGTTAGTGAGCTACCATAGAGTGCTTGTTCTTGTCAAATGAATGTTGAATGTTGTTGTATATATATGTATATACCTATATGTATAAGTTGTGTTGGAGGCTTATAAGCCAATGTTGAAAGTTGATAGAGTTGAAAGTTGTTGACGTTGAAATTAGTAGTTGCTCTGAGTTGTTTGTTGTTTTGAGTAGTATTGTGTGAATGTTGTTGTATGACATGCATGAAATTTGCATACATTGCATCTCATTAAAGTTGGAGCTATGCTCATTTATGTTGGCCTGGATTGGCAAAATGTTGAAGGGTTATGCCTTGTGCCTCGAAATTACTGGAAAATGTTCTAAGTTGGGAGTTTTACTCCAATGGTACCACATGCATCTACATTGTCCAAGTCGCATACTTTATGGCATAATGATGTTGTTCCGTGATGAATATGCGTTGTTGTTGTTTGTTGGTGAGATGACAAAAATAGTAATTTTGCATAATCCTAACTATATATTATTTATCATAATCCCAGTTATACGGTTTGATATCTCACCCTTTCTTTTGTTTCGTCGTTGCCTTTATATTGGTAACGTGCAGGTAACCAGGAGGAGTAACCATTACCGTTTTTAGTCAGGTGTCATTGCTCTGATATGTAGCACCCGGGGGGATGAACACTTGTTTTATTTAGCTGAATTTAATTATGAATCTTTTGTTGTTGGATTAAAAGTTTGTAATATGTTGATGTTGTTTAAGACTTACAAGATGCTATGATAATTGTGTAAAATTGTTATCATTCCGTTGCGTATTTAATGGAGTTGTTATGTTGAAGACTAACATATATGTATTGTGTGCTTATCCGCCTATTTATGGTGTTATGTATCCGTTTGGAACAAGTATGACATGTTTGCGTGTTTGAGTTGCATTTGTGACATCTTGATTATGTTGGAAATTTTGAATACTCTAATTTTAAATAATAATATTGGGGTAGAATCGGGGTGTTAGATTAGTGGTATTAGAGCTAGACCTCTCCCATTACGATGTGGTTCGAGGAAGAACCATGCGAAAGCTGGTGGGCATGTAACACCCGAGTCCAAAAGAAGGCGGGGATGGTTACACCGCATGGAACACTTGAGGCCAAAAAAGGCAAGGGTGGTTGCCACATCGGAATGAGAGGGATCCTGAGACTCTGCATGTATGAGACAGCATGGTTGAAGGAGGCTTATAAGGATTAATTGGTACTACATATACCAACAAGATGCATTTTCTTTTCGGTAGCCTAACCATAAGAACTCCACAGTTAATTGTGCTTGGCTTGGAGTAGTAATGGGTGAGTGACCTTTTGGGAAGTTTCTCGAAAAGTTTGTGAGTGAGGCCAAAGCATGCTGAAAAGACTTGTGTTGGTCTGTGGGGTCAGTCGGTAATCCCGGAGCCAATTATGCAATTTCAAATGCGACTCAACTGTGCATATGCACGTGGTACCATTGGAGTAAAACTCCCAACTTAGAACATTTTCCAGTAATTCCGAGGCATAAGCCTTCAACATTTTACCAATCCAGGCCAACATTTTGAGCATTCGCTCCAACATAAAAATTGTCAATCCAGGCCAACTTAATAATACAATGTATGTCATGCAACCTCAACCTTAATCGACAAAATCACGACAACGCAACAACAATAACACACAACAACGACAACATAATAGCTAGTCAACTGAAATTCAACATTGGTCATAGGCCTACACCTCAGTGCAATTCAACATTGGCTAAAAGCCCACAACATAATCAACTCAACATTGGCTAAAAGCCTACAACATAATCAACTCAACATTGGCTAAAATCCTACAACATAATTAACTCAACATAATCAACTCAACCTTGGCCAGAGGCCTACGACGAAATCGACGTAATTAACAACAACTCATCACTGGCTAAAAAGCCTACAACTTATTATCAACGTATACTATTTTCATCCACTCAATATCCACTACTAGCTACTACATTAGTCTCTGGGTAACTTATTTCTATGACTCGACTTACAATCATTCAGATTATTTCCATCTAATTCTAGTCAACTGCTCATCAGTTTGGATTGCTAGTATTTTGATTCGACACTACTATCAACAACTATCCCGCTACTATCCATTCACTATTGAATTAGTATATTGATTTTAGTCATTAAGTATACTACTAGTCCACAATACGACAACTAGCCGGCTCCTACTATTTCAACACTACTACAATACCTCGGCTAACCAAAACACTGTCCGCTATCGTCAACCATTTTGCTCTTGTCGGTATTCATATAATCCACTTAATCCAACTTAATTTAATAAAACCATACAATCATATTGTCACTTCATTAAGAAACTTTCCACCAATATCAATCACTTTTCTTAGTTGATTCCAATGACATACTATTTTAATTTCCTTCAAATTCTGGTTAATTGACTATATCGCTTACAACTACCAACAACCACAATATTCGACAACAACAACAACGAACAATAACAACTTTTAACAACCAACCAAAAATTTTATCACATATTAGACATCATATAAATAGCACAAAAGCTCCCCATTTATATTGCAAAAGTATAACCCACGAAAATATACCAATCGCATGTGTTTTAAATAGCAAAACGTCCGACAATACAACCTTTCCATAACCACTCATTAAAAAAATCCTCTAATGTACTATAAAATAATCTTATTAGAAATAATATTTCATTAGCTTTCTAAAGTTTCGAACGACACCCAAAACGGAGTTACGGTTCAAAATTTATGACCAAAATAATTTTTCAAATTTTTGTCAACAGTACGCGGCGTGCAGCCTAGTTCGGGCCGCGAACTTAACAGGTTCAGGAGGTTGGCGCCGCGAACTGGGTGAAACAAAACCCAATAAATTGATTTTTATGTTCCCAAAACTCAATTTTAACCAAACTTCATAACCCTAAACATCTTTTATCACTAACCCACCATTTTTTATCATCAACACAACATATGTACCTCAATTACAATATCAAAACATATTTCTACCATCAATTTGGAATTTCAACAACAACAACAAAACACCAAAACAATGACAAACTATAAATCTCATCCCACATATCATCCATCATGCATCCCATTATAGAGTTAGAACCCCACCCTTACCTCATTGATGGAAGCTCTAAGCTTGGTTCTAGTTCTTGGTTCTTCTTCAAACCCTAGCCTCTTTCTCTTCTCCTCTCTATTTCCTCTTCTCTTCTTTCTTTCTCTTCTACTCATAAAACACTTATTTCTTTTCTTTTATAACCTTTTCCAATAATAGTAATAATACTATTCTTTTTTATTTATCTTACTAACTCACTTTAATGGGCCTAACAAATAACACCTTCTCGTTACTTTGCGATACCACAATTAAAGTCCAACTCGATTAATAAAATGTTCCATTATTAATAATAATATTATTTCTTCAACATAATCAACTTAATTAATTCTCCGACTACCCGAATAAAATCCGACTTCAACTTAATAATCCAAATACGTTTCCCAAAATAATACCGACAAATCCGATTGGTTTCTTGAACTTCGAGTAAATCCAATAATCAAATCCTTAAATAATTCAATTAACCAATTAATTAAATTTGGGCATTACAACTCTCCCCCATTTAGGATATTTTCGTCCTCAAAAATTCGCCCAACACAACTATCCTTAATATTGCTTCCTCATCCAACCCTCTTATTCTCAAGTTTCTCTTAATGACAATTCGACCATTACTTTTCCGATATAACTGTATCTCAACACAACTTGAATCCAATACACGTACGACATAACCACTACTGACTTGTCAACCATTTCAACGATATCTTGAAACAACACCTTGTAACATATAAACAATCTTCGCTTGCTCATACTTTACTTACACAACTATGCATCATTACCGTCCGCAACATGATTAACACGAAAACACATATACATTTCTCATTCCATATCTGAGGTCACTCATCCGCGGAACACCGACAACTCTATTAATCTCGTCGTATCACTCTTATAGTGACATGGACATAGTCCACTTGATCAACTTCATCATACTATAGAGTATTACTCATCATCTACGGTAACCAACAACAATATCATGCAACCGAACAAAATACTATAATGCCAACTTAATAATAATAGTTCAACCACCAACCATACAATCCATCTTAATTCACCGTCCTTATTAGAGTTCCTATCCACTTATAAGATTCACAACTTCAACCAAAACTCAGACTCCCTTCACATGCATCAATCTTTCGCTTCGCGACGTTAGCTCGCACATAAACCACCTATCCCGAATTGTCCAACGTTTCCTCGACTTTTCCATGGGTACATCTCTATTAATTCTCATCAACTCGAAAGCAGCTATCTTCACGACATAACATCTATTACTGATCACACTATTAAGATAGAAATTCCAGTATACATCCTCCAATACAATCTCGTCTACTATCAACAAGAGATTAAGGGTGATCAGTTCCTCAATTTGTCAATAAATATACGAAAATCATAATGGACTTATAAACCATCGTTACTAACTATAATAATGTTCCTTTCCAACTTGTACTCAAGCACCATACTCCAAAGGGCATCTTCATTCCAATCACTAAGAGGTAACAATCATCTTTTGGAAAGTTTTGCAAAAATCACACAGTACACGTCGCGAGCAATCCTTGACGCCGTGCTCCTTGCAGAAAAACATAGTTCGCGCCGTGTCCACATGTTGGCACCGCGAACTGAACAGAGCAGAAAGGTTTGTTGCGTGAACAACATTCGTACAACACCATTAACACCAGACTTCCATTCGATTCCATCTCAGATCGGAAACCAACTATCACAGCTTATGACAATGATTATCACAAGGTTATTCAACTTAACATCACGACGAAATCATTCAACCTTCTATAATGACTTATTTAGCATCACAAGAATTCCACGACAATCTATTACTCTATCACTGTTCCAACATCGATATCCTACGCAAGGCTACATCAACTGACAACTTCGCAGTCCACCGACAACGCTAAAACATCACAACCTTCTAAATTCCATCCGCTAAAAGTTTCATCCCTATTACTTAACAGTTCACCTTCAGAAACATCAGGAATTCTCATCTTTTTTGTATACCAACAATCACTATATTAATTCTCATCCTTCGAGAAATAAACATCAACAACGTCTGACCATGCTCTATCAAGGCCTTCCAATTGATCCACAAACAAAATCTCGAATCCATGTCTTTAAATGGTATTAGAGCCAGACCTCTCCCAGTACGATGTGGTTCGAGGACGAACCATGCGGAAGCTGGTGGGCATGTAACACCCGAGTCCAAAAGAAGTCGGGGGTGGTTACACCGCATGGAACACCTAAGGCCAAAGGAGGCAAGGGTGGTCGCCACATCGGAATGAGAAGGATCCTAAGACTATGCAGGTATGAGACTGCATGGTTGAAGGAGGCTTATAAGGATTAATTGGTACTACCTATACCAACAAAATACATCTTCTTTTTGGTAGCCTAACCATATAAACTCCATAGTTAAGCGTGCTTGGCTTAAAGCAGTATTGGGGATGGGTGACCTTTTGTGAAGTTTCTTGGAAAGCGTGCGAGTGAGGCCAAAGCATGCTGAAAAGACCCGTGTTGGTCTGTGGGGTTAGTCATAATCTCGAAGCCAGTCCGAGGCGTTACATGGACCACGGTTGTTAATATTTTTGTATGATTAGACTATAGTATAAATCACATAGGACTAGGAATACCGTATAGTTACCTGCTAACTCTTGATAAAATCAAAGCTTTTTTTTCCTAATAATTTTCTAAGGACTTAGAGTTTAGAAGGAATGCTCAAAGGTTTTCCCATTAAGGACTTAGGGAAAAATAACCTATAGAGCGGTAATTGAAGGTTATGAACTTGTTGAAGAGATCAGGATTCAAGATAGTTACAACACAAATTATACACCTTACCCGAGCATGCTCCTCATAACTGTGAAAAAGCCATTTTATATTTCTGTTTATTAAGTGACAATTTCAAAACCAAATCCAAAATTAAAGTTTTTGTTTAATTGAACCACACATTAAACTCGATACGTATGCACAATCCTCGAGATCGACATCTGGGAAATTTCCCCTTTATTACTACAAGACAAAATAATACATTTGCTATTTTTCCTATCAGTTGTTACTCTATAAATGAACGAAAAAGATATTTTGAGACAAAATCGAGTAAACTCTTTACCCTCAATTTTCCCTTAAAACCAAAGGAAAATGTTAGTTCTTTTTAATTACAAAATAACTAAAATAAGGACATTCTTCTCAGTTTCTTACCCAACCGAGGTAACAAATTAAATAGCAAAAAATGTTTAATGGAAAAAATTGAAAAAAAGTATTGTTTTCGTTTTTAATTTTTTACCCTTCAACATTTTCTTTTTGTGTTGCAATAATCAAACAGATGACTATATTCAAAATAAATTGCAGTCTTATTAGTAATGAATTTCTCAATATTGTTAACATAAGAAAACAATATATTATTAAATATTTTCTTTGATTGACAATATTGGAGAGTTATTCTAAAATAACAACACAACAACAACAAAAACAAAATCAACACTATTATGTGAGATAGAGTGCAAGAATAGAAAAATGATTTGTTAAAGGTTGGTGTAAGAGGAACAACAACACATAACATATAAATTTCTCTCTCTAGCAATTCATTCTAGAGAATGATGTTTACGAGTATAGAACCACTGTATATTTGAGTTAAGTTTAAAGTAAATTTTAGTGAACGAATCTTTTTATAGTAAATTATGGGTATCATATCCCTCTATTATTAGAGAAATCGATGTAATAGATTACTTAATAATTAAATAAAAACTAAAATAAAAAGAAATATGTCACTTTTAAAGAAATAAAATAAAAATTGTAGTTACTGTAATTCGAAGCTTTTATCCTGAATATCCTGCCCCTCAATTTTAGTGCATATTTGAGGGATTGAATTTTTTTATTGAGAAAAAAATTACTTTGCACATGTAAAATATTTATCTCCATTTTTTGTTAGGTGACGTGAAAATGTTGTCATAATATTTATAGTCGTCGATGTATTATGAAAAATGCCATCTCATTGTATCGTAACTTATAGATCACCTATATTCAAATGATATATCATCACTAAACTACTCATTACTTAATCTATTTTTAATAATAATTATTTGTAAACTAATAAATACATTGTATGCTTATGTCTATGTAGACGTCATATATGGCTATACAAGATTCATATCCAAGAGATAGCGACTATGCAACCATAGTGCAAATACGCCATAAAGATAAAATTAAACTACAACTTGTCATACATCAGAAGATTGAAGATCCATTGTTTCATTGATAAACATAAAAGTGTTATACTAATGGGCTTTTTACAACTTGAAAACTTCAACAAGCTTGAGTGGCGCCAATGGAGGAATCGATACAACTATGTCATGACTCACTATGTAATTTCAATCAATGTAAATCAAGTCTTTAATATACGGTATGGTATAAATCAATTACAATTGGCTATGTGTATGAACTTAGATTGTTAGTCGACCCAAATGAACAAGCATTATCTTCAAACATCTAACAAAGTCAACAACAAATGTACACTTACATTCCAACACAACAAAATTATCAAATCACACTACAATATTTCACGAACACCCATGACCGATGCATGTCATACACTCATATCTCAACTCAACAAAATTACCAAACAACACAACAACCATTTATTAACTACTCAAAATCAACACATACCAAAAACTCGGTCAAAAAAATCAAGAGTATAACTCTTTCTATCAACAACAATACGACATTTTAATTCATTTTTCCAACAATAAATACCTGTCATTAATCCATCGTAGTTATACCAAACACCACAACAATAATATTTTTAATATAAACAAACTTAAAAATTTTAACTTTAAAATATAATGCGACATTGAAAATTATTGTTTTCTTGCATGAAAATATTTGATTTCAACTAAATTCAAAATTATGAAATAGTAATTGAGTCAAAAACTTTAGTATATATTAATTCATATTAAATGTCACAGTCAATACCAAATATTGAGAAAATGTAAAGGCAGCATGCTACCAGTAACTACAGCTAGCCTACTGTGTAAGATGAGGTAAGGTACCATAAACTTGTACGTACTACAGTCTGAATTTTCACATCATAAGACATTCTTACGAATAAAGTGTCCCTCCTAATCTATATCAGAGCCATGCAGCTTTAGTACAGTATAACAACTTGCCCATGACGAACCAATACGTATTCTACATACATCTTCCTTTTGCAACTATAGGAATCTAATTATCACAAAACACACCTTCACATCATAAAAATAAAAATATAAAATAATTTCTTATCTATGTAATCATAAAAATTTATCAATAAAAATATACCGTGAAGAATATTTTAAAAATTTAATTTATAATATTTTTTAAAAATATATATAATTATTTAATCAAATATAAATATAAAATTGAATTATTAATCAATTTCACCACATACTTAATCACAACATATATATTATTTATAATTTATTAGCTAACAAATATTAATTTTATTTATAATTCAATAATTATTTATTCTACTTCATTAACTAACAACATATATTTTTAAAAATTAAAATTATGAACGATATTAATTAGTTTTACACTCTATTAATCAATTATATTTAAAACTATTTTTTTATATATGTACACTAAATTATAATTTGTATTAATCAACTTTATACACTATTAATTAAAATGATATTTATAATTAAACTGTAAAGTTTACTAACCAAATTTTCATATTCAATTAACTAATTTTATTTATTATTTAATGCATATGATAAATATTAATCCTATTATAAATTGTATTAACTAAATTTTTATATACTATAATTATTTTTAAGAAAAGATAAATTAAAATTTAAAAAAGTTAAAATGAAAAGTATTACTACTATATATATTTATGAAAAGTAATATATGTAGAATATTGTGTGAAAACTTCGACTTCAATAATTCATCATAATCAAATAAATAAATGTGGCAACACTATTACTATTAAAGGTTTAATGGCATTGCTAGTGGCCCGCGGAGGCTTTTGATAGAGACACTGTTTTTTGTTAGTTTGTGAGCAGACAAAAGCAGAGAAGCTTCTTATCCTCTCCTTCTAGGTTTTCACACATTACATTACACATAGAATCTCTTCTAAAGCCAAAGTTTTATATTCACTTTTACACTTTAGCCCTTCATTACTATACGATAATATATTATACATAATATTCAAGGGCAAATTAATCTCAACAGTGGCCTATTTAGTTCAATCTTACAAGTTCATATCTCTCCCACCTTGTTTCCAAACTCTCTTTCTCTCTCTCTCTCTCTTCTTCTTTCTCTTTCTAATATTCATCATCATCTGCAATGGCTCCAATGACACTACCACCTGGATTCAGGTTCCACCCTACAGATGAAGAACTTGTTGCTTACTATTTAGAAAGAAAAATAACAGGTAGAATCATTGAGCTTGACATCATTGCAGAAGTTGATCTCTACAAATGTGAACCATGGGATTTACCAGGTACATTTCATACAATAGTATATATAACCATCTCATGCATTATATACTCCATATCACCGACACCTCTGATACAAGATGTTTCCGTGTTGGTATCGGTGTCTAAAACCGACAATGACGCATATTGATATGTCTGTCGTATTTCTAATGTTTGTGCGTTATAGTTATATATATTTTTATTTTATATAACTTATTTATTCATAGATTAGTTAATATGATATGGTTGAAATATGCAGAAAAATCGTTTCTTCCAAGCAAGGATATGGAGTGGTATTTTTATAGTCCAAGAGACAGAAAATATCCAAATGGGTCAAGAACAAATAGAGCAACAAGAGGTGGTTATTGGAAAGCAACGGGAAAAGATAGAGCAGTGAGTTCTCAAAAGAGACAAGTTGGAATGAAGAAGACACTTGTTTATTACAAAGGTAGAGCACCTCATGGAATTAGAACCAACTGGGTTATGCATGAATATCGTCTCAATGAATCACACCCTGGTGCTTCTCTCTCTTCTTTGAAGGTACGTTTATATATATATACGAAACCCTAAAACTATATTGCGTTGCATTAGGTAAAGGTTTTTTCAAATTAGATTGACAAAAGTATTGCAATATTGATTGTGATTGTCGTAGTGTAAATTAATTACGATTTATATTTTATCGTAAGAATAACAACCTAACTAATCACACCCTTGTGCTTCTCTCTCTTTTATTTGAAGGTACATTTATATATAAGAAACCCTAAAATTTTATTGGTAGCCTTGTATATGGGTAAAGACTTCTTTGATTTTGGTAAATAAACATATTGTAATATTTATTGTGGTCGTTGCGATATAAATTAATTATAATTTATTTTTTATTATAAAAATGACGATTAGCAATATGAGATATTCTTATCAATATTGACATCTAATAATAATATTTTGTGGCGCTGTTTTTGCGGTAGTTTGAAACAAATAATTAAACCATTGTTTAGTGTTCCTTTGAGATTGATATGTCTTGTTGTCATTATTAGACCACAGAATAAGCTTGGTTATAGAGTAGAAAAAACTCATCTATGTTTTAAGCCTTGTTCTACAAGGATGCACATGCCTCACTATATGAATCTTTATTTTCTTTTTCTTTATATGATTTGCAAACTTTAATTTTTCTTTCTCCTCTTTAAAAAAAACTAGCTTGTGATCAAAATGCTATGTTGAAAAATTCAGATCCTTGTATGTACTTACTATTACTCATCTCCCTTTTCTTTTTTCAAATCTCTTTATATATTTTCTTTCTTGTTCCTTATTCTCCAATAGTGTTATTTTAGAGCATAATTGTAAATTTGTAATATACATGGTAAGTGTAACATGTTTTTTAATGTAACTAATCTCAACCAATTATATGTAATATATATTATAACTTTTAAACTAATTATGGTTAAAGTTCTTTTTAGTATGATCCGAGGATTATGATTAATTGATTGTATAAATAAAATTTACACTAACAATGTAAATGAATTAAATTATTAATTTTAACAATAATAAATAAAATTCTACAATTGAAATGTAATGTTATGAATTTTTTTCAGGATTCATATTCATTGTGTCGAATTTTCAAGAAGACAATTCAAATTCAAACAAAAACTAATGAAGAAGAACAAACTGAAGATACAAAGAAGGAAATAATGATGCAAGGGGAAGACTCAAGTGGAACTGAGATAATGGAAACTATGGATGAAAAAGTTATTAATAATAATAATGAATATCCAAAGTTTCCATGTGACGCTTCATCTTCTGATGTTACTCAAGGAACATGTACACCAACAGAAACGTGCAATAACAATATAACAGATGATTTTCATGCACAATTTGCTTGTGATGAAGCAAATAGTTCAACCATTTCTTACCCTATTGGAAGCTATCCTTCAAACTTATTTCAGGTAACATTAATTTTAGTTTTTCATTTAATTTAATACTTGAATAATTTTATAAACTATATGATTGTTTTTTTTGTATTTTGTAGTACTATAGTGTTATTTAATTCACGTAGATGTGTCATGAATCTATTAGATTGATAGGACAAATATGAAAAAGCAAAGGTGGGGTCATAGGTTGATCATTATTATATTGATCTATAAATCGGTATATTTGCTTTTTCTTTTTCTCCATGTTTTTAGCATTTATGCTCATGATTACTTCCTTTGTCTTCTCTACCATGTTTTTGTTTATAAATTTATTTATTAATTTAACTACTTCACTTTCACTCCTCAAATAATATACATAAAACTTTTAAGATTTCACTTCATAAAAATATTTTGATATTGATTGCAATCGTTTTGATGTGTAATAATCAAAATTTATTTTTTATTGTATTTTATAATACATGTCATTTTGTCGTGATCGTTTTCAAAGTTTTCAAAATAATACGACTATTTTTAGAACCTTGGACTCACATAGAATATTTTAGAGTTTTTCTTTTGATCTTAAAGTGATGAAAGTTGGAAGTCTGATGAAGCTCTCAATCTTTTTATAAAGACATCACTTCTAAAATTCACTTGGACTCACTCCAATTTAGCTTTTCTTCACCATTCCCTATGATTTCTTTTGACTGACTATATACTCAAAACGTTTTCCAAAGTAAAGATCACTTTACTCCTAGTTTTTCTCTCGGTTTGTTAGGTTTTAAAGACTAAAGCATTATACATCTTTACCTTTAATCACATTCTTTTTTATCAATAATGTTTTCAACATTTTCAATCTTTGCAAAAGCTTTAGTAATGTTACTAACCATTTCAACTATCTTTACAATATTTGTTGAACTCATGCGAGCAATATATGCATTTGATTGGGGACTTCAACCAATTCAAATTTTCTTTTACACCCTTATATCAAGTACACCACTTTTTAATCTTTATCTTTTAAACCTGAAGCCTCTAATAGTAATAACCCCACTTTTCTTTGTCACTTGCACTACTCCATTTAGTGCAATATTGAATTTTTATAATAAAAAATAAATTATAGTAAATTTACATTGCAACCACTGCAATCAGTATTGCAAGACTTGTATCAGCGGAAATCATGAAAGTCTTTACGCAGTTTTGATCGTTATTTAAAATCCTAGGTCACTTCCTAGAATTTATTATTGATATGTAGTAACTAATATATTTGTTTTGAAATGGTGCAGGATATAGAAATACCTATGTATGGTAGCTTCCATAATCAACTTCCACAAACACCTTTTATGATGGAAGATTTTCCACAAATGGAGACAAAATCAATATTGAAGCCTGATATGAGTGAAAACTGCTTCATGTATGACAAATACATTGACTGTATGAATGGAACACTAGAAGAAATCATTTCTTTGTGTTCCTCTCAAGATCATTCAGTGGCTTTTCCTATGCTATAGAATGATTATTATACTAACACAAATGCATGACTAAAACTATAGTATATCATATCACTTAATATTCATTGACAAAGAGAAACTTGTGTTGGCTAAAATAATTACCACACAAATGGGGTATTTTTTTGTTTTTTTGTTTTTAAAGCCGCATAGTAGAGGCTACACATATGGTGTACTGGATAGATAGTAGAATATGCTAGCCAAGGAGGCTAGTTGGGATATTTTTATTTGTTTGTGTTTTTTCTTTTTCTTTTTCATAGGTTTTTTAAGTATATTTATTAGAATATTACATAATCTTGTATGTTGGTGTTCGACTGTTTTGTATGCTGTGGAAGCAAATGGATATGGGGAGAATTTATTTACAATTCTTCAAATGTTTTATATAGTATTATTTTTCCATTTAAAAAAAAAAAGTACTCAAAGTCTTACTCATGACACCTAATGTCAAGCCAAAGGAACCAAGAAATAGAATAATGAATACATATGAAACAATTGAGAGGCATCAAAGAATTATATATACTTTAAGATTGAGGTACTTAACTATTTGATGTTCGTTATCTCTCAACTGAATTTGTCAAGTTTGGCTTATGTGAAAGCTTTTCAACAATGGTGTGAATACTGGAAGAGACATCCAATACTCATTGCTGACCATGTTCTTCCATTTATCCATGTTTTGAGGAAATGTTCCGACCCCAGCCAACATCAAAGTCTGGTTTCTCTGAAACAATGTTCTAATTTCTTGGAAGTATGCATGGATTCCTATAACAATATGAATGAGACTGCTAGTGTAGAAGTAAGTTCAATGAAAAAGAGATAGATGTAAAGGAAAGGACATGGTGCAAGAGAACAAAGAAGCAAATGAAGAAGTCAAATCAAGTCATTCTTATGAGAAAGTAATGCACATAGTGAAGAGTGAATTCTCATTGATTATGGAGTTTACAACATTGTGCTATATATACAAAGAATGAGAGGTTCACCATATACATGCTAGAAGAATAACTACTTCTAACTGTTTTCTGTAACTGAAAAACTAAAACTAAAATACAGTTAGTTAGTTATCATTTGGTTGGTTTAATATCCTCCCACAAGTTGAAGGTTGATAGATGTTGATCAACTTCAACTTGGCTAAGACGCATGGAATGGTTGGGGAAGAGTCTTTGTGAAGAGATCAACGAGTTGATCGATAGACTTAACAGGTAGCAACTTTAAGATTCCTTGGCTTTTTTTCTCTCGTACGATGTGACAGTCAAGTTCCAGATGTTTTGTGTGCTCGTGAAAAACTGGATTAGAGGCATTACTAGAAAATTAGGTTTTAGTGACCGATTTAGTCACCGAAAAATTCTAGAGTCACTGTAGCGACCAAATCAGCCACAAAAATTTGATATTCCTTATACAACTTGAAATTAGTCACTAAAATAAATCAACCACCGATTTTGTGACTAAAATTTTTTGACCACCTATTCGGTCATGAAAAAGTATTTTCCAATATTTGTTATCAATAGCATGCAAACAAAAATTTTAATTTAATGATTGTTAAAAATATATATAAAATATAAAAAGAATAACAAATTTATGTTTTCATAAAAAATTTGTGTATCACCGATCATAATTGTCTCATGATTTTTAATAAAAACAAATATTTGTATCAATTTTTTAATATAAATGTTAACATTTTATCATAAAAACATAAAAAAATTGTAGTTTTTTTTTGTATCATGCCATAATATTATTTTTCATTAAGTATATAATATTCGTTTATGTAAGAGAAATCATACTTAATAGATTGGATTAATTATAATAGAAATGGTAAAAAATTTACACTCTAATTCAAAAATAAAATTTAAAAACCAAAATAAAATTGAATTAATTCATTCATGTTTTAAATGTATCTCGTAAAATTGATGTTTTAAATGTATCCAATTAACTCATTTTTCAATTAATTTCCAAAAATAATTTAACCTACAAATCATGTTTCCAAAAATTGATTTTTTAGTTGATTTATAATAAATATTTATAAAAATGTTTGATGTGTTTAATAATAGATTTTTATTTATAAACCATTCATTTGTACTAAATTTTCAATTTATTAGAATTTTCAATTATAATTTAAATTAGAATTATAAATTTTACTGTCACTTTTTCTTATTAATGTTTAATTTTATTCCCTTAACAAATCAAATATATTATTTTCATTTTTATCACACTATCAATTATTATTAATACATATTAATCATACAAAATCACTTTTATATCAAAAGATTAACAGTAAGAAAGAAAAATAACAGAATAATCAATACTATATATTTTATAAAAATATAATAAAAAATACTTTATTATATTTTGATTTTTTAATGTAATGTGCAACAAAATAATCGTTATATAGTACTATAGTTATTTTTTAAATATAGTACTATAGCTATTTCTGTAAATATGTATTTTAACGTGTTCTTTTTCTTTATGATAATTAGTGAACAATGTATACAAATTAACCGAAACTCTACGTTTCCATAATTATTAAAAATAGAAGAACAATAAATAAAAATCAAAAGAATTCAATTAAAATGATCATTAAGATATTAAAAATATTTAATTAGTCTTAATCAAGGTTAATATTAAAAATGAGTTTAAATGAAAATTGTGTTTATCGAATACACAATTGTGAGGTATAAAAGAATATTTTATATAGATAATACAAATAAAAAATATATAAATAAGGATAAAAATTTGTTTTATTTTCTATAATTAAATATTTAAACAGTCACTCGATAATTTAAAAATACAATTCTAAAAATATAATTTAAATAAGATAATTTATTAAAATAACTTAAAGCGTATCAATAAATAATATAATAAAGTTTTATTATTTATTATAAAATTAATTTATATAATTTTATATATAAACACTTATTTTAATATAAAGAAATTGGCTAAGAATTTCAAAGTAGAAATCCAGAATACTTTATTCCAATGTTTGTTTCAAGTTTTATTAAATTATACCTGAGAACTTTTATTCCCAGAAATTCATTTTACACATAATTTTTTCACAGTTTATTCCATGTTATAGGGTGGAAATCTTATATTCTCGTGGGAATAAGAAGTAACCACCCATAACTTCTCATTCCTATATATTAAACAGAATAATATTATCGAGAATAACATTCCCAGAATTATACTCAAAAAATAATTCCCTTATAACTCCAGATATATGGCCACTGAAGCAGTTTAATCAGACTAGTTGAAGGTTTAATACATGTTTGATATTACGCGGGAGTGTATCTGCACATGTTATCAATAGAGATAAATAAACCCTCAAAATGCCCAGATTGCAAATATCTGCGAACGAGATTGAGATCTTAAAAGTGCTTATAATTTGCAAATAAAGTTATAATGAGATTATAATTTATTATAAAATATCTTTGTTATCAATAGTATGCAAAGAAATTTTTTAATGTAATGACTGTTATAAATATATATAAAATATAAAAAGAATAACAAATTTATGTTTTAATAAGAAATTTGTGTATCACCGATCATAATTGTCTGTATCAATTTTTTTAGTATAAATGTTAACATTTTAATTTTTTTGTAGTCTATTTTTTTTTTTTTTGGTATCATGCCATAATATCATTTTTCATTAAGTATATAATATTCGTTTATGCAAGAGAAATCATACTTAATAGATTGGATTAATTATTATAGAAATGGTAAAAAAACATTACATTCCAATTCAAAAACAAAATTTAAAAACCAAAATAAAATTGAATTAATTTATTCATGTTTTAAATGTATCCCGTAAAATTGATGTTTTTAATGTATCCAATTAACTTATTTTTCAATTAATTTCAATTGCCAAAAAAAAGATTTAACTTACAATCACGTTTCCAAAAATTCATTTTTAGTTGATTTATGTAACACCCTGCACATATATGTCTAGAATAATATGTAGTGATGCTAATTATGGTACAAGAAACATACAATTAGATGAAAAAGACAAGAAATTAAAATTGAAAACAATACAATTCTCAACCAGAACATATACAATACATCTTATCTTCATCATCGCACAACGGAAAGATAACATCTAATGAGGTCTTCCTGTCATCGCACATCCGCAATCTTCGAAATCGATCATCTAACATTCCTACCACTTATAACCTGTTCCTGAAAAATAATAATAGGATTGGGGTGAGATTACTAAATCTCAGTGAGCCTCCCTATTTTAAGGATTTACTCGGTTCTACAGGGTACATGCATAATAAACGGATTCACCTAGAACCCGGGGTTACATCGCACGTCACGGTGCAAGTACAAATAAGGGGAAACACTACCATTGGAAGTCCCATAACTAACCAATGGGGTGAGTACACAAAACAGAAAAATACATTATGCAAACTCGTACCCGTGTACGAGGAATCCAGAAGTAAGTTCTACCTTCTATCAGACTACACAAAACCACACCCTCGATGAATTACGCCGATGCATAGCGTCAAGAGACTCGTATAAGTCCATCACATGATGAATCGGATCACCCCTAAATGGGATTCTGTCCGCGACGAGTAATCTAAGTGACATTCTCCTATATGGCGTCACAACCACGTCGATCATCTATAAGTAGATGAATTATTCGAAACACCCTCTTAACGCACCAGTCCACTGGGTGAAAGCCTAATGGTCCTGCATATACGGCACCACTAGAGGTGAGTTAAAACTACATAGTGGTATTGCCTACGTGGCACCATAACCCTACCATACCAAGCACGCCGACGCTTACGTCCGTTGGAACGCCCTTAACTGGCCCACTCGGAACGTGCCACAATGGTAGCTCAGGTGTGTATCAGAAACCGTATATGCAAATCAAATAGAATTTCGTGAGCTTTCCAAAAAGTTAATAATCAGGTTAAACAGAGTTATGAGCATAAAGTTATCACCTGTTTTATGAAGGATGCCATTGGAGTGCGAAAATGGAGTTTGGAAAGGAAACATGACTTCTTCTTTTTTTCTTTCTTCCTTCTATGTTTCTCCACTTCTCTTACTTACTTGAGAAATCTGATTTGGAAGGAATATAACTCCAAACAAGGCCTTATGCACATGCAACTTTCCTCCTATTCCCAAAATTCCCTCCAACTAAGTAGTATCTACTAGTTTTCCATTTGGTGACTTTCAAACTAGTTTGGTTACTAGCTTAGTTCTTCTTTCACTTCTTAATAATTTCCCAAGCATAAATATATAACTTCTCATACATATTGATATAAATATTGGGATATTACATTCTCCCCCCCTTAAATAGAATTCACCCTCGAAGTCCATTCAATAACCATGACAACAGATCCTACACATATTCTTCCAACAAGGGGACGAATGCTCCTCACATTTTCCTTTGGTTAAACCCTACTACTTTGTCCCAAAATCGCTTCATCCAATAAAACACCATTACCTAATACGCTCATGTCCTTAACAATCATGACTATAAGCCTTAGTCACCTCACAACACATTCATCTAGTACATCGCTCAGACTTACTTGGAAATAGGTTCTTTCTAGGTTTCCAACCTAGACCCACTCACATCGAGTATGCATAGTTCAAGAATCTTTAACAATCCATTTCAATCAGACAATCCTCATCCTCAAAGTTTGCCAAGCTCAACCTTGCTTAATTCATGATGCTGAACTTCACTTCCTCTCCGTTAGGTACTTGCATTGTCTCGAATCCATACATGTCCACTGTGTCGTTTCTCTCCAGCGATAAAAAATCCGTCTCACTTATACTCACATCCAACAAAGTCATGAAACCGCCCGTCGCATCTCTTGGCTCCAACTTTTAGTTCCCATATGCTCAATTCGACTCACTCCTAATCTATCATCTTTGTACGACAAAACTCCTTACTTGATACTTTCTTCAGTCTTTAGACAAAGTCTCTATCATCGCAATCCACAAGGAGTTACCATTCTACGGCTACAACCTCGGCATCATAGGATCTCTTACCTCAAACTCTATTTCAGCTTTACGCAAAACATTTCAATCCGAAACCATAAGGATACACAATCACATAACTATAATATTTATATTCAACAAATTCACACAACGTCCTTCCAACAAAATACACTTCTAACTGTTAATCTGCAATCATCGTCCAAGTCTTCATAAGTACCCAAATTTGCACCAGACACAACAATGAAAGTCCACTTCAAGCTAAAACCCTTTCCTCACTTAATCCTCAATACTCACCTGTACAACTACTGCCTCCTAAATATCTTACCATATACTAACCACATAGTCGACTACATGTCGATCCATCAATAGTATCCCGTTGGATTATGGTGGATCCTTGAGAGTCTGGATGGATAAAACATTTCCCAGAGAGTTTCTCCTCACAAGGTTCCTCCAATCAAACGTTTGTCACATGTATTACACTTACACTTACTACAAGCTTATCCGGTCCTTCTTTCATCGGTTGCGTTCTCTGGTCTCAATCCTTCACACCTTACTCGAAACCTACCAAATTACACTTCCACTGCATCATGCTTGATTCCAACACCCAACTACGCTTCGCTCAATTCCTTAAACAACAACAACTATTCATCATAATTCACAAATCACGATACACGTTAGAGTCTTAAACACACTTGACAAAGGTCGCTCCTCGAGGTTGAGTAACTCCAAGATAAGGTCACCATTGACTTTACCAGTCTTAGTCAGGTCCATGTGTACAACTTAGTTACACTCTTCAGCTCTGGAAAGCTTAACGTCGAAGACTTACTGAATACAAGTTTATCTCAAACCACGGGCTTCCACGTGGTACAACTATTATGATAACATTGACAACTTTTCCATAGTTTCTCCCTAACCATACAACTGCCTTCTCTCAGAGTGACAACACCCTTGACAACCCACGAAACTTAACTGATGCAAAAATCCTCTCAAAGTTACATTGCGCCTAAGCAATCAACTAATATTGTTTCCAATACTTTTAGATTTCTCTTGGGACCACTGACTTACTCTAAAAACCAATGTTAATCCTCATACAACCTCCTTTAACCATGCAGTCCCATACCTGCACAGTCTCAGGATGCTCCCCATACGTGGTACAAATTCAGTTCCCACTTGGAACTATTAGAATTACCTCTTCGTCATACATCATCGTTTTTGGAACTGCTACTAAGCCAACTATCTCATTTGTGCTCCCAAATGAAACATTTCTAATGTCTCGAGCTTGACTATTATACAAGAATCCTACTTCGTGCGTTGAAATTCCCCTTTGGAATTTCTCGACACTCTAACTTCAATGTGTATCTGCTTATCGAGACTGACATTACTTCACTCCTGAGATTCTATAGATATTCCTCTCGGTACGTTTCATATTAGCAAAACTAAAATACGTTCCATCTTTTCCAACGCTGGTCAGCAATGGTAAGGCTACCCTCACAACATGTCTACCAAGATATAATAATCTCATGTCATCTCCACCTCTGAAATTCACGCATACCCATTGCCTATCAATCTGCGAAACAGGAAACATCTACAAGGTATCATCTGATATCATCCACGCGGTCACGACCACTCAGGGTCCTCACAAGAATAGTACCAGAACTTGATCCATTTCGCTATCGCTTTATAGCTCTCTCAATACCTAGCATGACATATGGATCCTAGTCACACGTACCTCATGAGAATTCAAATTCGCATCTCACAAATACGGATCAGAAAATCATCTTAAGTTCCGATCTACACTGCCTTATATATATCAAATCTCATGCACGATAGAGATACCGTGGCGCTATACCTCTCTGGTAGTACCAAAATGGTGGTCCAACTCCGAAGCCATATGGTCATGCAACCTACTCCGCAGCGTATAACGATTTCCACTCGCATCCTATAGTCACAGTCGACAAATTCCTAAACAGGTGTCCTTCGAGGTCATTGATATTCAAAGCCTTCCAACTACACGCCTTAGGATGCAAAAACCTAAGAGTGCTTCTCTCAGGGTTTACCTACTAGGAATAGTAAGCTCGATCAGAACGGTTAAGAATTCGGTTCGAATTGTTATGCTATGCGCATACCCACTTGCATAGTGCATGCATAATAAATTCTCAGGATAACTCTTCACACAAGAATACAATGGTTCAAATAGTTGATACTACTTTGATCATCTTGCGGATGCTTCTGAAAGACACTAGTTTCCGTTCATCTAATTACCCAACACCAAGCGTAGTTTTGTAGCATCACTCAGGGTTAGACAAATCATAACTAGTAAGAACTTAGACTATAACACATCCCTCTTCCACTTGCTTTAGCCGTCTCCTAGCGCAGTTCTAGGACTCATTCACGGATTAGCATGGATGGAGATACGATAGCCCCTTTCCCTAATCGGGGGCCCAATAGTCTCCCAATTAGAGATCGCCACACCTACTCTTCCAATCAATCCTTTACTGAGTATTCCATGCAAATCTTACAACATACCAAAAGGATTCAAAGGGTTGCACTTTGCTCATCCAAGCACTTCCTATACTAGGATAATTGGAAGACTTTGACTCTTTCATCAAAACTCCCAAAAGTCTTCTGTCCGACAAATTCTCAAGTCATATCAGCCACTAGCACCAGGACTAAACTGTGGATCTTCTAATGGTCTCAGATTTCGTTCCATCCTGAAATCCTTCATTATAGTCCTAGTCAAGTTCTTCACGAAACTTACTCCACTGCTACCGGGATCTAGATAAGGTCTCGTTTCGTTCAATCAAATCTCAGAAATTCCCGTTGTTTCAAATTTTTACCACGGCAAGGTCATCAATTACTCAGCATCAAACTCTCTAGTCATACTCAATAATCCCAATACTTTCTTAATTCAACAAGTTTCCACCACCTCGGCTCGAGTCGCTTCAGATCTTACACGTCATCGTGGTGGCTCCACCGTGATCCTATCCATCGCATATGTAGTCAGTGAGATGGCCAGTCCCAATGACTAAATACTACGACAGTAGAAATCTGTTTAACAACACTCACATTTGAGGGAGAAAAGAATTGCTAGTGATGTCTCATAGCAGGGAAAAGAATCGACCTACTCTGATACCAACTATAAAACCCCGTACATATATGTCTAGAATAATATTTAGTGATGCTAATTATGGTACAAGAAACATACAACTAGATGAAAAAGACAAGAAATTAAAATTGATAACAATACAATTCTCAACCAAAACATATCCAATACACCTTGTCTTCATCATCGCACAACGGAAAGATAACATCTAATGAGGTCTTCCTACCTTCGCACATCTCCAATGTTCGAAATCGATCATCTAACATTCCTACCACTTATAATCTGTTCCTGAAAAATAATAAGAGGATTGTGGTAAGATTACTAAATCTTAGTGAGCCTCCCTATCTTAAGGGTTTACTCGGTTCTACAGGCTACATGCATATTAAATGGATTCACATAGAACACGGGGTTACATCTCACGTCACGGTACAAGTACAAACAAAGGGAAACACCACCATTGGAAGTCCCATAACTAACCAATGGGGTGAGTACACAAAACAGGAAAACACATTATGCAAACCCGTACCCGTGTACGAGGAATCCAAAAGTAAGTTCTACCTTCTATTAGACTACACAAAACCACACCCTCGATGAATTACGCCGATGCATAATGTCAAGAGACTCATATAAGTCCATCACATGAAGAATCGAATCACCCCTAAATGGGATTCCATCTGCAACGAGTACTCGAAGTGACATTCGTGTATATGGCGTCACAACCACGTTGATCATCTATACACAGATGAATTACACAAATACGAAACACCCTCTTAACGCACCAGTCCATCGGGTGAAAGCCTAATGGTCCTGCCTATATGGCACCACTAGAGATTAGTTAAAACTACAGAGTGGTATTGCCTACGTGGCACCACAAACCCACCATACCAAGCACGCCGATGCTTACGTCCATTGGAACGCCCTTAACTGGCCCACTCGAAACGCGCCGCAATGGTAGCTCAGGTGTGTATGAAAAATCATATATGCAAATCGAAGAGAATTTCGTGAGCTTTTCGAAAAGTCAAGAATCAGGTTAAACAAATTTATGAGCAGAAAGTTATCACCTGTTTTATGAAGGCTACCATTGGATTACGAAAATGGAGTTTGGAAAGAAAACATGACTTCTCTTGTAACACCCCATTTCTACCCAACGTTTATTATAAAATCAGAGTGCGGAAATTTTAAACTAAAAACATGGGATGCCACATTTCAACATTAACAACACAAACAAATAAGATACATAACACTTTTTAATTCGGAGGATCTCATAACAACTTTCAATAACTTTCAAACAAAATACTTTTTATTACTACGCAGCGGAATTCATAGTTATACAACATAATATATTATACTAATAACAAACTGAAACATGTTATTCAACTTTCAACATACTTAACAACTTTTATCTCACAACATCACTTAAGATTCAACAATCATACTAATATCATCAAGAGTCAACAATATAACGACATAGACAGAAATATCCCCCCGAGTGTTACGTATCAGAGCAAAGACACCGACTTGAACCGACATCAACTAATTCTTCCATTCTTGGATACCTGCACGTTACCAATATAAAGGTAACGGCCAACAAAATAGAAAGGGTGAGATATCGAATAATATAAAAGTACGATAATTCATATGCTTAGGTAAAGAAACATACAATAATTACTACTTTAATCGATAACACATAATATCTACCAAACAACATTCTAGTCAACAACATATAATATCCACCCAACAACATAGAATCAACAACATATAATATCCACCAAACAACATAGAATCAACAACATATAATATCCACCAAACAACATAGAATCAACAACGTATAATATCCACCAACAACATAGAATCAACAACAACTTAAATGCGACTCAATGCGACTCGACAAATGCAAATGCATGTGGATCCATTTGGAGCAAAACTCCCAACGTAAAAATATGCCAGGTTATCGAGGCATTCAACAAGGCATAAGCCTTCAACTTACAACGTGATGCCAATCCAGGCCAACTTAATAATGCACATGCTATGTATGATACACCGACCACAACATCAACAACAACTTAAAACAACAACTTAATCATGCATTAACTGCATCAACTTAATCAACACGATCAACTTCGACCTCAACAACTATCAACAACGTCAGAATGCAACTTATAATTAACATAATCAACTTCAACTTCAACAATAATTAACAACTTCAACAACAATTAGTAATATCAACCACAATGTAATTTATAATTAACACGATCAATTTCAACCTCAATAACAATTAACAACTTTAACAACAATGAGCAATATTAACAACAATACAATTATAATTTAATTCGATCAACTAAACTTCAACAACAATTAGTAATATCAACCACAATATACTTTATAGTTAACACGATCAAATTCAACCTCAATATCAATTAACAACTTTAACAATTATTAGCAATATTAACAATTATAATTTAGTTCAATCAACTTCATCTTGACTTTTGCCGCATAATTCTCGGTTCTTAAATCACCCAATTCGTACATAAACAACAACGATTCGTTGTATCAACAATCAAGCAACTAATGCGAAATTCAACAAAATGACACTATTTTAATTAACTACCCGTATACTCGAACTATCCCAT
The DNA here is from genome assembly GCA_021764765.1 of Vicia sativa. Taxonomy (NCBI): domain Eukaryota; kingdom Viridiplantae; phylum Streptophyta; class Magnoliopsida; order Fabales; family Fabaceae; genus Vicia; species Vicia sativa. The sequence goes on along the minus strand of CM038793.1, from coordinate 264,083,421 downwards.
AAAATTTCGTTCAATTCGATAAACTATTTTCTCCGCTTATTTCAATTGACAGTATTATTTTGCACTATTTTCAGTTTTCTGCAACATTACCAATTTCCAATTAATCTACTAATTAGTTCTGACAATATCTTTATTAATTCTGCATTATTGTGGATCATTCTCCTAACTAATCTACACTGTCGGTTATCATTTGTTACTGCTAATATTAATTTCCTGGTATGATTCCTTATTGCTGCTAGAGTTATTCTGCTTCCCGATACAAATATTTGCTACTGCTACTATTATTATTTTCACTAAGCTAATAGTAAATTCTTGTATATTGCACTATTTTAATTCCCAAAACGTAACCCAATTCAACTAATCCTTCAGCAAGCCACGTGAACAAGAATGGCATTGAGACCCCACCCCAACCCAGGCGGACGCCTCACCCCCATTCACCCGGGAGGCGTCTCCTCTTTCCTCATGTCCTTGAGGCGGTCGCCTCCTCCCCTCTTTCTCCAAGGGGGAGGTCGCCTCCCCTCCTTCTGCCACGAGAAATTCTCCTTCCTTTTTCCCCAGTTACATCATCGGTTCATTACAAATAATTACATCGATTTCACAAATTAATATTTGCAGATAACGCACCTTGACAATATCATTCATTCCAGCACATATATTCATCGGCGAGATAAGATTAACGATATAATGCGTCCTAAACCCCACATAAAAATTATCCTACAATCGATTATAAAACCCGAACCCCACCCTTACCTGTGGATTGACGGAACTCGGAAATTCGATCGGAATAGCGGAACTCTCGGACGGCAACGATCCTCACTAGCACCTTGTTTTCAACTATCTTCCTTTCTCTCCTGGTTTTTCTCCACGGCTAGGGTTTTCTTTTTGTTTTGCAAGCAACAACATAAAAATCCTTATTTTTCTAGGTTACTCAATATATATAGTAGCTTCTAATAAAATTGTTTTATTAAATAATTCTCCCCAAAAATACTACTTTTCTCCTATAATTAATATTCTACATTTAATTTATTAATTCCAAATAATGGAATAATTCTAGTATTATTTTGTTATTCTAACTATTAGCCTTATATTTCTCCTTTTATATCTCTTATTTATTTAAACCTAATTCCTTCTCTTATAATTAAATCCAACCAATAATATTATTATAATAATAATAAAATAGTAATAATAATAATTTTTCTATTATTTCTACTTAACTTAATTTTCACACCTCTTTTCTATATTACTAACACCAAATAAATAACTCTATTAATTCCACACTTATTTTCTAATATTATTTTCAATAATATTCTACCACAAAATTAATTCATCACTAATTATTCTAGTTAATTAATCTCTACTCATGATAATAGTTCTCCGACTAAACTGATTATTTCACTTAAATAAACTAGTCCAATAAATAAATACTATTATTCTTAATATTAATCCTGCAATTACACCAACCAAATAATCCGGCTTAAACTTAATAATCCAAATACGTCTCTTAAATAATGCCAATAAATACAATTACTCCGATTAATTCTCAAACTTCGTCTAATTCCAATAATTAAATCTTTTAATAATTTAATTAACTAATTAATTAAATTCGGGGCGTTACATCTCTTCTTTTCTTTCTTCCTTCTAAGTTTCTCCACTTCTCTTACTTACTTGAGAAATTTGATTTTGAAGGAATATAACTCCAAACAAAGCCTTATGCACATGCAACATTCCTCCTATTCCCAAAATTCCCTCCAACTAAGTAGTATTTACTAGTTTGCCATTTGGTCACATTCTAACTAGTTTGGTTACTAACATAGTTCTTCTTTCACTTCTTAATAATTTCCCAAGTATAAATACATAACTTCTCCTACATATTGATATAAATATTGGAATGTTACAATTTATAATAAATATTTATAGAAATGTTTGATGTGTTTAATAATAGATTTCTATTTACAAGCCATTCATTTGTACTAAATTTTCAATTATAATTTAAATTAGAATTATAAATTTTACTGTTACTTTTTCTTTATAATGTTTAATTTCATTCCCTTAACAACTCTAATATGTTATTTTCATTTTTATCACACTACTAATTATTATTAATACATATTAATCATACAAAATCACTTTTATATCAAAAAAATAAAAGAAAGAAACAAAAATAACAGAATAACCACTACTATATATGTTATAAATATATAATAAAAAACACTTTATTATATTTTGATTTTTTAATGTAATGGTCAACAAAAAAATCTTTATATAGTACTATAGTTATTTTTTAAATATAGTACTATAGTTATTTCTTTACATATGTATTTTAACCTATTCTTTTTCTTTTTCTTTATGATTTTCTTTTTCTTTATGATAATTAGTGAACAATGTATACAAATTAGCCGAAAAACTACATTTCCTAGAAGAACAGTCAATAATAATCAAAAGCATTCAATTAAAAAGATAATTAAGATATTAAAAATATTTAATTAGTCTTAACCAAGGTTAATATTAAAAATGAGTATAATTGAAAATTGTGTTTATGGAATAAACAATTGTGAGGTATAATTTATTTAAGTTAATATATAATATTAATTAAAAAATTTTAATCTATTATCTATAAAAGAATATTTTATAGATAATACAAATAAAAAAATATATAAATAAGGATAAAAATTTGTTTTATTTTTCATAATTAAATATTTAAACAGTCACTCAATAATTTAAAAATACAATTCCAAAAATATAATTGAGTGATTTAATTATAAATTAAAATTAATTTGTGATATTTTATACAAATTTTACAATTTATTTTAATAATTTAAATAAGATAATTTATTAAAATAACATAAGGCGTATCAATAAATAATATAATGAAGTTTTATTATTTATTATAAAATTAATTTATATAATTTTATATATAAACATTTATTTTAATATGCATCTTTTTACAAACATGAATATTGATTAACTTTGGATAAATATTTGTTTCATACATAATAATATGAAAAGAAATTGGCTAAGATTTTCAAAGTAGAAATATCTCATAATTTATAAACTTTGATGAGGGGCGTGTTTCATGGATTAGAAACTTATTCCCAGGAATGTAGATTGGAATACTTTTTATTCCAACTTTTGTTTCAAGTTTTATTAAATTATTCCTAGGAACTTTTATTCCTAGAAATTCATTTTACACATAATTTTGGCACACATTATTCCCATGTTATAGGGTGGAAATCTTATATTCTCATGGGAATAATAACTTCTCACTCCTATATATTTTAATTCATTTACTTTATACTTTATATTTTATATTTTAAATTAAATATATTTTATAAATATTCCAAGAAAATTAATTGTTTTCACCAAACACATGGATAAGAATAAAATTCCCAAGAATAATATTGTCAAGAATAATATTCCTAGAATTATACATTCAATCCATCAAACAAACACACTATTGATGCCTTTAGCATACACAAAAAACAATTCCCTTCTGTAGTCGTTCAATGGCCATTCTGCTAAGCTCACCTGTTCCCTTGTCAGTTGGAAATCAACAACAACAACTCATTTACAAACAACAGCGGATATTGCATGAAATAACTCTAGATATATGGCCACCAAAGCAGTTTAATCAGACTAGTTGAAGGCTTAATACATGTTTGTTATTACGCGGGAGTGTATCTGCACATGTTATCAATAGAGGAAAATAAACCCTCAAAATGCCCAGATTGCAAATGTCAGCGAACGGGATTGAGATCTTAATCCTTTCATTACAAATGTCTGCGAACGAGATTGAGATCTTAATCCATTCAAATTATTTCGACGACATTCGCGCAGCTACCACCCATCTAGTTGAATATTTACAATAGAAATTTAGTCGGGTTCTGTGAAGTACATCTTGTCTAAGCATACAAAACTACTATAAAGATATCCTTCAATGATCAGTCAGTCCTGTTAATTGCAACATTTTCTTCAGCAAGCTCAAAGATGGCATTTATGACTCAACACCTAACCAAATTACCAATTCCATTTTCTATAATCTGACAGTTAAGAACAACAGACATGGATTTCAAATGATAAAAGAATATGATAAAGTAGAATAATCTAATTGTTGATTCTGGGCCATATAAACCAAATTATAAGCTAATTAAAATCTTATTTGTATCATCCAACACATGATTAATTTATTATATGAGTGATTGAAAGAACTCATCTTACTTTATTATATTCTATGATTGATTTCTTATTATTGAATTGGAGACATTTTCAATCAAAATATAACTGAATCACATATAATGAGAATGAAAATTTTACAGTTACCTGGAAACATACCCGTCATGTTTTGATTCTCACACCATTATTTGTCAGTGTTGTAACGACAAACTCCATCAACTTTGACATAATTAATGCAGTTTCATATTTCAGCTAATAGAGGCATAATTAATGCATCATCAAATAAGGAAAATGAAATTTTTTGAAAGACATAGCTGCAAAAACGATTTTGAAATAACCATCACTTAGTTCTATAGTTATTTCTTTAAATATGTATTTTAACTTGTTCTTTTACTTTTTCTTTAGGATAATTAGAGAACAATGTATGCAAATTAGCCGAAACTATACATTTCCATAATTATTAAAAATAGAAGAACAATAAATAAAAATCAAAAGAAATCAATTAAAATGATCATTAAGATATTAAAAATATTCAATTAGTCTTAATAAACGCTAATATTAAAAAAATGAGTATAAAAAAAATTGTGTTTATCGAATACACAATTGTGAGGTATAATTTATTTATGTTAATATATAATATTAATTAAAATAATTTTATCTATTATCTATAAAAGAATATTTTATATAGATAATACAAATAAAAAATATATAAATAAGGATAAAAATTTGTTTTATTTTCCATAATTAAATATTTAAATAGACACTCAATAATTTAAATATACAATTCAAAAAATATAATTGAGTGATTTAATTATAGATTAAAAGTAATTTGTGATACTTGATACAAATTTTACAATTTATTTTAATAATTTAAATAAGATAATTTATTAAAATAACTTAAGGCGTATCAATAAATAATATAATGAAGTTTTATTATTTATTATAAAATTAATTTATATAAGTTTATATATAAACATTTATTTTAATATGCATCTTTTTACAAACATGAATATTGCTTCAGTTTGGATAAATATTTTCTTCATACAAAATAATATTAAAAGAAAGTAGAAATATCTCATAATTTATAAACTTTCATGAGGGGCGTGTTTCATGGATTAGAAACTTATTCCCTAGAATGTAGGTTGGAATAGTTTTTATTCCAATATTTGTTTCAAGTTTTATTAAATTATACCAAGGAATTTTTATTCCCAGAAATTCATTTTACACATCACACTTTATTCCCAAGTTATAGGGTGGAAATATTATATTCTCATGGGAATAAGAAGTAACCACCCATAACTTCTCACTCATATATATTTTAATTCATTTACTTAATATTTTATATTTTAAATTAAATATATTTTATAAATATTCCAAGAAAATTAATTGTTTTCACCAAACACATAGATGGGAATAAAATTCCCAAGAATAATATTGTCAAAGAATATATTCCCAGAATTATATTTTCAATCCATGAAACAAACACATCAAATAGAACCCAAACAATAATTAGAACCCAAAATAATACGTGGCACTATTGATGCCTTTAGCATACACAAAAAATAACTCCCTTCTGTGGTCGTTCAATGGCCATTCTGCTAAGCTCACCTGTTCCGTGTTAGTCGCAAATTAATAGCAGAAACTCATTCACAAACAGCAGAAAACAGCAGCTCATTCACAATCAGTTTAATCAGACTAGTTGAAGGATTTATACATGTTTGATATTACGCGGGAGTGTATCTGCACATGTAATCAATAGAGGTAAATAAACCCTCAAAATGTCCAGATTGCAAATGTTTGTGAACGAGATTGAGATCTTAATCCTTTCAAATTGTTTCGACGACATTCGCGCAACTACCACCCCATCGAGTTGAATATCTACAATTGAAATTTACTCGTGTTCTGCGTACTACATCTTGTCTAAGCATACAAAACTACTAAAAAGATATCCTTCAATGATCAGTCCTGTAAATTGCAACATTTTCTTCAGCAAGTTCCAAACTTGGAATTTATGAGTCAACACCTAACAAAATTAGAAATTCCATTTTCTATAATCTGACAGTTAAAAACAACATAAGGTTGAAAAAAGAGCTAATTAAAATCTTATTTGTATCATCCAACACATGATTGATTGAAAGAAATTATCTTACTTTATTATATTCTATGATTGATTTATAATTATTGGATTGGACACATTTTCAATCAAAATATAACTAAATCACATATAATGAGAATGAAAATGTTACAGTTACCTGGAAACATACCCGTCATGTTTTGATTCTCACACCATTATTTATCAGTCTTGTAACGAAAAACTCCATCAACTTTGACATAATTAATGCAGTTTCATATTTAAACGAAAAACTCCATCAACTTTGACATAATTAATGCAGTTTCATATTTAAGCTGATAGAGGCATAAGGAAATGAACTATTTTGAAAGACATAGCTGCAAAAGAAGATTTTGAAATAACCATCACTTAGTTCTATAGTTATTTCTTTAAATATGTATCTTAACCTCTTCTTTTTCTTTTTCTTTAGGATAATTGGTGAACAATGTATACAAATTAGCCGAAACTCTACATTTCCATAATTATTAAAAATAGAAGAAAAATAAATAAAAATCAAAAGAATTCAATTAAAATGATCATGAAGATATTAAAAATATTTAATTAGTCTTAATCAAGGTTAATATTAAAAATAAATATAAATGAAAATTGTGTTTATCAAGTACACAATTGTGAGGTATAATTTATTTATGTTAATATATAATATTAATTAAAATAATTTAATCTATTATCTATAAAAGAATATTTTGTATAGATAATACAAATAAAAAATATATAAATAAAGATAAAAATTTGTTTTATTTTCCATAATTAAATATTTAAACAGTCACTCAATAATTTAAAAATACAATTCCAAAAATATAATTGAGTGATTTAATTATAGATTAAAAGTAATTTGTGATACTTGATACAAATTTTACAATTTATTTTAATAATTTAAATAAGATAATTTATTAAAATAACTTAAGGCGAATCAATAAATAATATAATGAAGTTTTATTATTTATTATAAAATTAATTTATATAATTTTATATATAAATATTTATTTTAATATGTATATTTTTACAAACATGAATATTGCTTCACTTTGGATAAATATTTGCTTCATACATAATAATATTAAAAGAAAGTAGAAATATCTCATAATTTATAAACTTTCATGAGGGGCGGGTTTCATGGATTAGAGACTTATTCCCTGGAATGTAATTTGAAATACTTTTATTCCAATATTTGTTTCAAGTTTTATTAAATTATACGCAGGAATTTTTATTCCCAGAAATTGATTTTACACATAATTTTGTCACACTTTATTCCCATGTTATAGGGTGGAAATCTTATATTCTCACGGGAACAAGAAGTAACCACCCAAAACTTGTCATTCCTATATATTTTAATTCATTTAATTTATATTTTATATTTTAAATTAAACATATTTTATAAATATTCTAAAAAAATTAATTGTTTTCACCAAAACACACATAGATAGGAATAAAATTCCCAAGAATAATATTGTCAGGAATAATATTCCCAGAATTATATTTTCAATCCATGAAACAGACACACCAAATAGAACACAAACAATAATTAGAACCCAAAATAATATGTGGCACTATTAATGCCTTTAGCATATACAAAAAATAATTCCCAGTCGTTCATTGGCCATTCTGCTAAGCTCACATGTTCCCTTGTTAGTTGCAAATCAACAGCAGCAACTCATTCACAAACAGCAGCTCATTCACAAACAGCAGCATGTATTGCATAAAATAACTCCAGATATATGGCCACGGAAGCAGTTTAATCACTAGTTGAAGGCTTAATACATGTTTAATCACTAGTATATCTGCACATGTTATCAATAGAGGTAAATAAACCCTCAAAATGACCAGATTGCAAATGTCTCCGAACAAGATTGAGATCTTAATCCTTTCAAATTATTTTAACGACATTCGCGCAGCTACCGCCCCATCTAGTTGAATATTTACAATTGGAATTTAGTCGTGTTTTGCGAACTACATCTTGTCTAATCATAGAAAACTACTAAAAAGATATCCTTCAATGATCAGTTCTGTTAATTGCAACATTTTCTTCAGCAAGTTCCAGATAATCTAGTTGTTGATTCTGGGCCATGTAAACCAAAAGAATAAGCCAAAAATATCCATAGAGGGTTGAAAAAACGGCTAATTAAAATCTTATTTGTATCCACCAACACATGATTGATTGAAAGAACTCATCTTACTTTATTATATTCTATGATTGATTTATTATTATTGGATTGGACACATTTTAAATCAAAATATAACTGAATCACATATAATGGGAATGAAAATGTTACAGTTACCTGGACACTTACCTGTCATGTTTTGATTCTCACACCATTATTTATCAGTGTTGAAACGAAAAACTTCATCAACTTTGACCTAATTAATGCAGTTTCATATTTCAGCTAATAGAGGCATCATTAATGCATCTTAAAATCAGACAAATGAATTATTTTGAAAGACATAGCTGCAAAAGAAGATTTTGAAAGAACCATCACTTAGTTCTATAGTTATTTCTTTAAATATGTATTTTAACCTGTTTTTTTCTTTCTTTTTCTTTAGGATAATTAGTGAACAAAATATACAAATTAGCCGAAACTCTACATTTCCATAATTATGAAAAATAGAAGAACAATAAATAAAAATCAAAAGTATTCAATTAAAATGATCATTGAGATATTAAAAATATTTAATTAGGCTTAATCAAGGTTAATATTAAAAATGAGTATAAATAAAAATTGTGTTTATCGAATACACAGTTGTGAGGTATAACTTATTTATGTTAATATATAATATTAATTAAAACAATTTAATCTATTATCTATAAAAGAATATTTTATATAGATAATACAAATAAAAAATATATAAATAAGGATAAAAATTTGTTTTATTTTCCATAATTAAATATTTAAACAGTCACTCAATAATTTAAAAATACAATTCCAAAAATATAATTGAGTGATTTAATTATAGATTAAAAGTAATTTGTGAAATTTGATACAAATTTTACAATTTATTTTAATAATTTAAATAAGATAATTTATTAAAATAACTTAAGGCGTATCAATAAATAATATAATGAAGTTTTATTATTTATTATAAAATTAATTTATATAAGTTTATATACAAACATTTATTTTAATATGCATCTTTTTACAAACATGAATATTGCTTCACTTTGGATAAGTATTTGCTTCATATATAATAATTTGAAAAGAAATTGGCTAAGTATTTCAAAGTAGAAATATCTCATAATTTATAAACTTTGATGAGGGGGCGTGTTTCATGGATTAGAAACTTATTCCCAAGAATGTAGGTTGGAATATTGTTTATTCCGATATTTGTTTCAAGTTTTATTAAATTATACCTAGGAACTTTTATTTTCAGAAATTTATTTTACACATAATTTTGTCACACTTTATTCCCATGTTATAGGGTGGAAATCTTATATTCTCATGGCAATAAGAAGTAACCACCAATATTTAATCACTCCTAAATATTTTAATTCACTTACTTCATACTTTATATTTTAAATTCAACATATTTTATAAATAATCCAAGAAAGTTAATTGTTTTCACCAAACACACATAGATGGGAGTAAAATTCCCAAGAACAATATTGTCTGGAATAATATTTCCAGAATTATATTTTCAATCCATGAAACAAACACACCAAATAGAACCCAAACAATAATTATAACCCAAAATAATATGTGGCACTATTGATGCCTTTAGCATACACAAAAAATAACTCCCTTCTGTAGTCGTTCAATGACCATTCTGCTAAACTCACCTGTTCCCTTGTTAATTGCAAATCAACAGCAACAACTCATTCACAAACAACAGCTCTTTCACAAATAGCAGCAAACAGCAACTCATTCACAAACAACAGCAGGTATTGCATGAAATAACTCCAGATATATGGCCACTGAAGCAATTTAATCAGACTAGTTGAAGGCTTAATACATGTTTGATATTACGCGGGAGTATATCTGCACATGTTATCAATAGAGGTAAATAAACCCTCAAAATGACCAGATTGCAAATGTCTCCGAACGAGATTGAGATCTTAATCCTTTCAAATTATTTCGACGACATTCGCGCAACGACCGCCCCATCTAGTTGAATATTTACAATTGAAATTTAGCCGTGTTCTGCGAACTACATCTTGTCTAAGCATACAAAACTACTAAAAGGATATCCTTCAATGATCAGTCCTGTTAATTGCAACATTTTCTTCAGCAAGTTCCAAAGTTGGAATTTATGTGTCAACACCTAACAAAATTACCAATTCCATTTTCTATAATCTGACAGTTAAGAACTACAGACATATGGATTTCAAATGATGAAAGAATATGATAAAGTAGAATAATCTAATTGTTGATTCTGTGTAACACCTCGTACATATATGTCTAGAACAATATGCAGTGATGCTAATTATGGTACAAGAAACATACAACTAGATGAAAAAAGACAAGAAATTAAAACTGAATACAACACAAATCTCAAACAAAACGTATCCAATACATCTTGTCTTCATCATCACACATCGGAAAGATAAGATCTAATGAGGTCTACCTGCCTTTGCACATCTACAATCTTCAAGATCGATCATCTAACAATCCTACCACTAATAACCTATTCCTAAAAAATAATAAGAAGATTAGGGTGAGATTACTAAATCTCAGTGAGCTTCCCTATCTTAAGGGTTTACTCGGTTCTACGGGGTACATGCATAATAAAGGGATTCACCTAGAACCCGTGGTTACATCTCACGTCATGGTGCAAGTACAAACAAGGGAAACACCACCAATGGAAGTCCCATATCTAACCATTGGGGTGAGTACACCAAAAAACAAATCACACTATGCAAAACTGTACCCGTGTACGAGGAATCCAGAAGTAAGTTCTACCTTCTATCAGATTACACAAAAACGCACCCTCAATGAATTATGCAAGTGCTTTGTGTCAAGAGACTCGTATAAGTCCATTGCATGATGAGTCAGATCACACCTAAGTGAGATTTTATCCGTGACGATTACCTGAAGTGACATTCGCGTATATGGCATCACAACTACGTCGATCATCCATACACAAATGAATTACGCAAATACGAAACGTCTTCTTAATGCACGAGTCCACTGGGTGAAAGCCTAGTGGTCTTGCCTATATGGCACCATTAAAGGTGAGTTAAGACTACGGAGTGGTATTTCCTACATGTCACCACAACCCACCATACCAAGCACGCCGGCACTTAGGTCCATTGGAATGCCCTAAAACGGCCCACTCGGGACGCGCCGCAATGGTAGCTCTGGTGTGTATGACAAACCGTATATCCCGATAATTACGCCATGTGGAAATACCTAATAAATGGCCCACTAGAGTCATCGGAATGGTAATAATAAATTGGATCTTGTCCAAAGTCATATGTGATTTACCATCTGATAGCCTAGTTCTACTTTGATTCAGCATAATCCAAAAACTTGTGACATCAAGCCAACAAGACAAATTCATCCGAACATTCAACCGGAATGAACGGGAACAGGTAATGATCACATAATTGCATTTCCACATAATGCGCTTCTCAACACTTTGCACATAATATTCATACATGTTCATGATTTTAGCATACGAGTGATCATAACATAATATCATACAATTCATAAAATTAGTCACATAACAAAGAGGCTTCCGATCCCTGACACGGACGGAACTACACTCGGGGGAATTAAACATACATTTTCTTAAATTCCATTAACGCTTATTCAACATCATGCACCTAAACATCTCTTTTCCTTAACTTTTGAATGAACTAAAAGCATGATGTCTAAACATATTCATAAAGTTCATTAAATGAAATTTCTAACGCTTCCGATCGGGCTCCATTTCAAGTTATAAAACTCAAGTTATGATCGAAACAATGAAAGTCATTTTTTAGTCAGTGAACAATCGATTTACACTACATGCAAATCGATTTGCACCTGAAGCAGAGTCAAAAACACGTATTTTCCTGCATAAAACCAGTTCCAAAGCATTCTAATACATTCCTAAGGTTCCCAAATGATCCAAATTTGAATTCGATCATGTATCATCAAGAAAACAGAAACATGATGTGTTATTCATCAAATTAAGCAAGCAATCATCATTATAATTAACATGCAACAACAATTTTTTCTCAATTCCCAAATCTCAAATAGTTTTCGTAAAAATCCCAATTTTCCCCCAAGTCTCTAACTAAGAGACTCACCTTGGTTAAATGAAGGTTTAGATGATGAGCTTGCTTCCATTGAACCCTTAGCATGCTCAAAACTTCATCCCCATCACCAACAATCCCGTAGCCACCTCTCTTCCAATTTCCAGTAAGGATTGCTCAACTTCAAACAGGTTTTTCTCCTTCAATATAAAGACTATAATCACGAATCAATATATCAAATTGAAGGGAATTTCTTTTAGATTCCAGAACTTCAATAATTTCTTAAATAGGAATTACGAGTAAAAACTTACGACATGATTAGTGAAGCTGATCAAGAAATCCCGTACCCAGATTTTTCACCAAAATCAACATCAATCCCGTAACTTCAAACGTGTCTATCTCACTCATCCTGAACATGCAGAACACAAACCATACATTCAAATCAAAGAAAATTTCGTAAGCCTTTCAAAGAGTCCAGATTTACCTAAATCGGAGCTACAGGCTGGAAGTTATGGCCGGTTTAGTGAGGGCTACTCCAAGGTAGCGAAAATGGATTTTAGAAGAGAGAAACATGGCTTCTTCTTATTCTCTCTACTCTTTATTCCTATAAAAATCTGAATTGTGAATGGGAATTACCAGCATGCCATTACTATTTCATGCAACTTTTCCTCTTTGCCAAAAATGACCTCCAACCAAGTAATATTTACTAGTTTGCCATTAGGTCACATTCTAACTAGTTGGTTACTAGTAAGACTCTTATTTCTTTTACTTCTTAATAATTTTCCAAACATGATTATACAACTTCTCATACATTGATATTAATATTGGGTTGTTACATTCCCCCCTTAAATAGAATTCGCCCTCGAATTCCATTCAATAACCATGACAACAGATGCCTCACGCCTTCTACCATCGAGGGGTCAAATGTTCCTTACATTCATTCTTGGTTAAACCCTACGACTTCGTTCAAAAGTCGCTTTATCCAATACAACACTGTTTCCTTCTACGCTCATGTTCTCAACAATCATGACTATAAGACTTATTCGTCTCACAACACATTCATCTGGTACATCGCTCAGACTTACTTGGAAATAGGTTCTTTCTAGGTTTCCAGTCTAGACCCACTTACATCGAGTATGCATAGCTTAAGAATGTCTAACAATCCATGTCAATCGGACAGTCCTCGTCCTCGACGTTTGCCAATCTCAACCTTGCTTAATTGATGATGCTGAACTTCACTTCCTCTCCATTTTTTACTTGCATTGTCTCGAATCCATACATATCTACTGTATCATTTCTCTCCAACAATAACAACTCTGTCTCGCTTATACTCTCATCCAACAAAGTCATGTAATCGCCCGTCGCATCTCTTGGTTCCAACTTCTAGTTCCCATATGCTTAATTTGACTCACTCCTAATCTATCCTCTTTGTACGACAAAACTCCTTATTTGGTACTTTCTTTAGTATTTAGACAAGTCTCTACCATTACAATCCACAGGGGGGTACCATTCTGACTCCTTGGCATCATAGGATCTCTTACCTCAAACTCTATTTCAGCTTTACGCAAAAAAATTCAAATCGAAACCCTAAGGATACACAATCCCATAACTGTAATCTCTGTATTCAACAACTTCACACAATGACCTACCAACAAAATGCGCTTCTAACTGTTGATCTGCAATCATCGTCCAAGTCTTCGTGCGTGCCTAAATTTGCACAAGACACTACAACAAAAGTCCACTTCAAGCTAAAACCCTTTCCTCACTTAATCCTCAATACTCACCTGTACAAATACTGCCTCCTAAATATCTCACCACATACTAACCATATAGTCGGCTACGTGTCGATCCATCCACAATTTTCCACTGGATTATGGTGGATCCTTGAGAGTTTGTATGGATAAAACATTTCTCAGAGATTTTCTCCTCACAAGGTTCCTCCAATCAAACGTTTGTCACATGCATTCCACTTACACTTACTATAAGCTTATCCGGTCCTCCTTTCCTCTGTTGCGCCACTCTGATCTCGATTCGTCATACACACTATTCGAGACTTACTTAGTCACACTTCCTCTATAGCACACTTGATTCCAATACCCAACTATGCTTCGCTCGATTCATTAAACAACAACAACTCTTCCTCGAAATACGCAAATCAAGATACGCGCCAGAGTCTCAAACACACTTGACAAGGTCGCTCCTCGAGATTTAGTAGTTCCAAAACAAGGTCACTACTGACTTCATCAGTTTTGGTTAGGTCCATGAGTACAACTTAGTTACACACTTCGGCTCCAGAAAGCTTAACGTTGAAGCCTTAATGAACACAAGTTCATCTCAAACCACCGACTTACACGTCGTACAATTATTAGGATAACACTGACAACTTTTCCATAGTTCCTCCCTAACCATACCACTTCCTTCTCTCAGAGTGACAACACCCTTGACAATCTGCGAAACTTAACTGATGCAATAATTCTCTCAAAATTACGTTGCATCCAAGCAATCGACTAATACTGTTTCCAATACTAATCCTCATATGACCTCCTTTAACCATGCAGTCCCATACTTGCACAGTCTCAGGATTCTTCCTATACCTGTTACAAATTCAGCTCCCACTTGAAACTATTAGGATTACCTCTTCGTCATACATCATTGCTTACCACTTCGCAAAACAAGAAACATCTACAAGGTATCTTCTGATATTATCCACACAGTTACAACCATTCAGGGTCCTCACAAGAATAGTACCAAAGCTTGATCCATTTCACTATCGCCTAATAGTTCACTACTACCTAGCAAGACATATGGATCCTAGTCATACGTACTTCATGAGAATTCAAATTCGCGTCTCACGAATACCGATAAGAAAATCATCTTAAGTTCCGGTCAACACTGCCTTACATCTGTCAGATCTCGTGCACGATAGAGATATCGTGGCGCTATACTTGTCTGGTAGTACTAAAATGGTGGTCCAACTCCGAAGCCATATAGTCACGCAACCTACTCTGCAGCGTATAACGATTTCCACCCGCATTCTATAGTCACGATCGACAAATGACTGAACATGTCTCTTCGAGGTCATTGATATTCAAAGCTTTCCAACTACACGCCTTAGGATTCTAAAACCTAAGAGTGCTTCTCTCAGGGTTTACTCACTAGGAATTGTAAGCTCGATCAAAACGGTTTAGAATTCAGTTCGAATTATTATGCCATGTGCGTACTCACTTGAACAGCGCATGCATGAGAAATTCTAAGAATGGCTTCTTCACATAAGACTACCGTGGTTCCGGGTATTCGATACGACTTTGATCATCCTGCGGATGCTTCGAAAGGATACTAGTTTCCATTCATCCAACTTCCCAACACCAAGCGTAGTTCTATGGCGTCACCCGGGGTTAGACGAATCATAACTAGTAAGAAACTTAGAATACAACATATCCCACTTTCACTTGCTTCAGTCGCCGCCTAGAGTATTTCTAGGACTCATCACGGATTAGCAGGGACGGAGATATAGTAGCCCCTTTCCTAATCGGGTGCCCAATAGTCTCACAGTTAGAGATGTCCATACCTACTCTCCTAATCAATCCTTTACTGAGTATTCCACGCAAATATTACAACGTCCCAAAAAGGATTCAAAGGGTTGCACTTTCTCATCTAAGCACTCCCCATTCTAGGGTAACCGGAAGGTTTCGACTCTCTCATCAAAAATCTAAAAAGTCTTACGTCCGATAATTCTCAAGTCATAACAACCACTAGTACCAGGACTAAACAGTGGATCTTCTAATGGCCTTAGAATCCGTTCCATCCCTAAATCCTTCATTATAGTCCTACTCAAGTTCTTCACGAATTTTACTTCACTGCTACCGGTGTCCACATAAGGTCTCACTTCGTCCAATTGAATCTTGGAAACTCCTATTATTTCAGATCTTCACCACGACAAGGTCGCCAATTACTCAGCACCAAATTCTCCATCAATACTCTCTTAATTCAACAGGTTTCCACCACCTCGGCTCGAGTCGCTTCGAATCTTACGCGTCCTCGTGGTGGCTCCACTGTGATCATATCCATCGCATATGCAGTTAGTGAGATGGCCAGTCCCAATGACCAAATACTACGACAGTAGAAATCTAGTTAGCAACACTCACATTTGAGGAAGAAAAGAATTGCTAGAATTGTTTCACGGTAGGGACAAGAACCGACTTGCTCTGATACCAACTGTAACACCCCGTACATATATGTCTAGAATAATATGTAGTGATGCTAATTATGGTACAAGAAACATACAACTAGATGAAAAAAGACAAGAAATTAAAACTAAATACAACACAAATCTCAAACAAAACGTATCCAATACATCTTGTCTTCATCATCACACAGCGGAAAGATAACATTTAATGAGGTCTTCATGCCTTTACACATCTACAATCTTCAACATCGATCATCTAACAATCCTACCACTTATAACTTGTTCCTGAAAAATAATAAGAGGATTGGGGTGAGATTACTAAATCTCAGTGAGCCTCCCTATCTTAAGGGTTTACTCGGTTCTACAGGGTACATGCATAATTAACGGATTCACCTAGAACCCGGGGTTACATCTCACGTCATGGTGCAAGTACAAACAAGGGAAACACCACCAATGGAAGTCCCATAATTAACCATTGGGGTGAGTACACAAAACAATAAATCACACTATGCAAAACCGTACACGTGTACGAGGAATCCAGAAGTAAGTTCTACCTTCTATCAAATTACATGAAACCACACCCTCGATGAATTACGCAAGTGCTTTGTGTCAAGAGACTCGTATAAGTCCATCGCATGATGAGTCGGATCACCCCTAAGTGAGATTTTATCTGTGACGAGTACCCGAAGTGACATTCGCCTATATGGCTTCACAACCACATCGATCATCCATACGCAGATGAATTACACAAATACGAAGCACGTCCATGCCAAGCACGTCGACGCTTACGTCCGTTGGAATGCCCTCAAACGGCCCACTCGGAACGCGTCGCAATGGTAACTCAGGTGTGTATGACAAACCGTATATCCAGATAATTACGCCCTGTGGAAACGCCCAACAAATGGCCCACTCGAGTCATCGGAACGGTAATAATAAATTGGATCTTGTCCAAAGTCATATGTGATTTACTGTCTGATAGCCTAGGTCTACTTCGATTTAGCATAATCCAAACACTTGCGACATCAAGCCAACAAGACAAATTCATCCGAACATTCAACCGGAATGAACGGGAACAGGTAACGATCACATAATTGCATTTCCACATAATGCGCTTCTCAACACTTTGCACATAATATTCATACATGTTCATGATTTTAACATACGAGTGATCATAACATAATATCATACAATTCATAAAATTAGTCACACGACAAACAGGCTTCCGATCCCTGACACAGACGGAACTACACTCGGGGGAATTAAACATATATTTTCTTAAATTCCATTAACGCTTATTCAACATCATGAACCTAAACATCTCTTTTCTATAACTTTTGAATGAACTAAAAGCATGATGTCTAAACATATTCATAAAGTTCATTAAAAGACCTTTCTAACGCTTCCGATCGGGCTCCGTTTCGAGTTATAAAACTCAAGTTATGGGTGGTATTCATCATGTATCATCACGAAAACAGAAACATGATGTGTTATTCATCAAATTAAGCAAGCAATCATCATTATAATTAACATGCAACAACAATTTTTCTCAATTCCCAAATCCCAAATAGTTTTCGTAAAAATCCCAATTTTCCCCCAAGTTTCTAACTAAGAGACTCACCTTGGTTAAATTAAGGTTTAGATGATGAGCTTGCTGCCATTGAACCCTTAGCATGCTCAAAACTTCATCTCCATCATCAACAATCCCGTAGACATCTGTCTTCCAATTTCCAGTAAGGATTGCTCAACTTCAAACAGGTTTTTCTCCTTCAATATAAAGACTATAATCGCAAATCAATATATCAAATTGAAGGTAATTTCGTGTAGATTCCAGAACTTCAAGAATTTCTTAAATCGGAATCACGAGTAAAAACTTACGATATGATTAGTGGAGCTTATCAAGAAATCCCGTACCCAGATTTTTTACCAAAATCAGCATCAAACCCTTAACTTCAAACGTGTCTATCTCACTCATCCTGAACATGCATAACACAAACCATATACTCAAATCGAAGAGAAGTTCGTAAGCTTTTCATAAAGTTCAGATTTACCTGAATCTGAGCTACAAGATGGAAGTTATGGCCGGTTTAGTGAGGGCTGCACCAAGGTAGCGAAAATGGCTTTTAGAAGAGAGAAACATGGATTCTTCTTATTCTCTCTACTCTTTATTCCTATAAAAATCTTAATTGTGAATGGGAATTACCAGCATGCCATTTCTATTCCATGCAACT
This sequence comes from Vicia sativa, assembly GCA_021764765.1. NCBI lineage: Eukaryota > Viridiplantae > Streptophyta > Magnoliopsida > Fabales > Fabaceae > Vicia > Vicia sativa. Next base: position 264,064,537 of record CM038793.1, on the reverse strand, counting down.
TTTGCTCTTTGCCCAAAATGCCTTCAAACCAAGTAATATTTACTAGTTTGCCATTAGGTCACATTCTAACTAGTTGGTTACTAGTAAGACTCTTATTTCTTTTCCTTCTTAATAATTTCCCAAACATAATTATACAACTTCTCATACATAGATATAAATATTGGATGTTACATTCTGGGCCATGTAAACCAAAAGAATAAGCCAAAGATATCCATAGCGGGTTGAAAAAACAGCTAATTAAAATCTTATTTGTATCAACCAACACATGATTGATTTATTATATAATTGATTGATAGAACTCATCTTACTTTATTATATTCTATGATTGATTAATTATTATTGGATTGAACACATTTTCAATCAAAACATAACTGAATCTCATATAATGAGAATGAAAATGTTACAGTTACCTGGAAACTTACCTGTCATGTTTTGATTCTCACACCATTATTTATCAGCGTTGTAACGAAAAACTTCATCAACTTTGACATACTTAATGCAGTTTCATATTTCAGCTAATAGAGGCATAATTAATGCATCATCAAATCAGGGAAATGAACTATTTTGAAAGACATAGCTGCAAAAGAAGATTTTGAAATAACCATCACTTAGTTCTATAGTTATTTCTTTAAATATGTATTTTAACCTGTTCTTTTTGTTTTTCTTTAGGATAATTAGTGAACAATGTATACAAATTGGCTGAAACTCTACATTTCCATAATCATTAAAAATAGAAGAACAATAAATAAAAGTCAAAAGAATTCAATTAAAATGATCATTAAGATATTAAAAATATTTAATTAGTCTAAATCAAGGTTAATATTAAAAATGAGAACAAATGAAAATTGTCTTTATCGAATACACAATTGTGAGGTATAACTTATTTATGTTAATATATAATATTAATTAAAACAATTTAATCTATTATCTATAAAAGAATATTTTATATAGATAACACAAATAAAAATATATATGTAAATAAGGATAAAAATTTGTTTTATTTTTCATAATTAAATATTTAAACAGTCACTCAATAATTTCAAAATACAATTCCAAAAATATAATCGAGTGATTTAATTATAGATTAAAAGTAATTTAATATAATTGAGTGATTTAATATAAAGAAGTTTTATTATTGATTTTAAAATTAATTTATATAAAGTTTATATATAAACATTTATTTTAATATGCCTCTTTTTACAAACATGAATATTGCTTCACTTTGGATAAATATTTTCTTCATACATAATAATATGAAAAGAAATTGGCTATAAACTTTGATGAGGGGGCGTGTTTCATGGATTAGAAACTTATTCCCTGGAATGTAGGTTGGAATACTTTTTATTCCGATATTTGTTTCATGTTTTATTAAATTATACGTAGGAACTTTTATTCCCAGAAATTCATTTTATACATAATTTTGTCACAGTTTATTCCCATGTTATAGGGTGGAAATCTTATATTCTCATGGGAAGAAGAAGTAACCACCCATAACTTCTCACTCATATATATTTTAATTCATTTACTTTATATTTTATATTTTAAATTAAACATATTTTATAAATATTCCAAGAAAATTTATTGTTTTCACCAAACATATAGTTGGGAATAAAATTCCCAAGAATAATATTGTCAGGAATAATATTTCCAGAATTATACTTTCAATCCATGAAACAAACACACAAAATAGAACCCAAACAATAAGTAGAATACAAAATAATATGTGGCACTATTGATATCTTTAGCATACACAAAAAATAATTCCCTTCTGTAGTCGTTCAATGGCCATTCTGCTAAGCTCACATGTTCACTTATTAGTTGCAAATCAGCAGCAACTCATTCACAAACAGCAGCTGATAATGCATGAAATATCTCCAGATATATGGCCACTGAAGCAGTTCAATCAGACTAGTTGAAGGTTTAATACATGTTTGATATTACGCGGGAGTGTATCTGCACATGTTATCAATAGAGGTAAATAAACCCTCAAAATGCCAAGATTGCAAATGTCTGCGAACGGGATTGAGATCTAAATCCTTTCAAATTATTTCGACGATATTCGCGCAACTACCTCCCCACCTAGTTAAGTATTTACAATTGAAATTTAGTTGTGTTCTGCGCACTACATCTTGTCTAAGCATACAAAACTACTAAAAAGATATCCTTCAATGATCAGTCCTATTAATTGCAACATTTTCTTCAGCAAGTTCCAAAGTTGGAATTTATGAGTCAAAATCTAACAAAATTACCAATTCCGTTTTCTATAATATGATAGTTAAGAAGTACAGACATGGATTTCAAATGATGAAAGAATGGGATAAAGTAGAATAATCTAATTGTTGAATCTGGGTTATGTAAACCAAAAGAATAAGCCAAAAATATCCATAGAGGGTTGAAAAAATTGCTAATTAAAATCTTATTTGTATCAACCAACATATGATTGATTTATGATAGGATTGATTGAAGGAACTCATCTTACTTTATTATAATCTATGATTGATTTATTATTATTGGATTGGACACATTTTCAATCACATATAACTGAATACAAATTTAACCTGTTCTTTTTCTTTTTCTTTAGGATAATTAGTGAACAATGTATACAAATTAGTCGAAACTCTACATTTACATAATTATTAAAAATAGAAGAACAATAAATAAAAATCAAAAGAATTCAATTAAAATGATCATTAAGATATTAAAAATATTTAATTATTCTTAATCAAGGTTAATATTAAAAATGAGTATAAATGAAAATTGTGTTTATCGAATACACAATTGTGAGGTATAATTAATTTATGTTACTATATAATATTAATTTTAACAATTAAATCTATTATCTATAAAAGAATATTTTATATAGATAACACAAATAAAAAATATATAAATAAGGATAAAAATTTGTTTTATTTTCCATAATTAAATATTTAAACAGTCACTCAATAATTTCAAAATACAATTCCAAAAATATAATTGAGTGATTTAATTATAGATTAAAAGTAATTTGTGAAAGTTGATACAAATTTTACAATTTATTTTAATAATTTAAATAAGATAATTTTTTAAAATAACTTAAGGCGTATCAATAAATAATATAATGAAATTTTATTATTTATTATAAAATTAATTTATTTAAGTTTATAGATAAACATTTATTTCAATATGCATCTTTTTACAAACTTGAATATTGCTTCACTTTGGATAAATATTTGCTTCATACATAATAATATGAAAAGAAATTGGCTAAGAATTTCAAAGTAAAAATATCTCATAATTCATAAACTTTGATGAGGGGCGTGTTTCATGGATTAGAAACTTATTCCCTTGAATGTAGGTTGGAATACTTTTTATTCCGATATTTGTTTCATGTTTTTTTAAATTATACGTTGGAACTTTTATTCCCATAAATTCATTTTATACATAATTTTGTCACAGTTTATTCCCATGTTATAGGGTGGAAATCTTATATTCTCATGGGAAGAAGAAGTAACCACCCATAACTTCTCACTCATATATATTTTAATTCATTTACTTTATATTTTATATTTTAAATTAAACATATTTTATATATATTCCAAGAAAATTTATTGCTTTCACCAAACACATAGACGGGAATAAAATTCCCAAGAATAATATTGTCAGGAATAATATTCCCAAAATTATACTTTCAATCCATGAAACAAACACACAAAATAGAACCCAAACAATAAGTAGAATACAAAATAATATGTGGCACTATTGATATCTTTAGCATACACAAAAAATAATTCCCTTCTGTAGTCGTTCAATGGCCATTCGCTAAGCTCACATACCCTTATCGATTGCAAATCAATGACTCATTCACAAACTGCAGCAGATAATGCATGAAATATCTCCAGACATATGTCCACTGAAGCAGTTCAATCAGACTAGTTGAAGGTTTTATACATGTTTGATATTACGCGGGAGTGTATCTGCACATGTTATCGATAGAGGTAAATAAACCCTCAAAATGCCAAGATTGCAAATGTCTACGAACGGGATTGAGATCTTAATCCTTTCAAATTATTTCGACGACATTCGCGCAACAACCTCCTCACCTAGTTGAATATTTACAATTGAAATTTAGTCGTGTTCTGCGAACTACATCTTGTCTAAGCATACAAAACTACTAAAAGATATCCTTCAATGATCATCCTATTAATTGCAACATTTTCTTGACAAGTTCCAAAGTTGGAATTTATGAGTCAAAATCTAACAAAATTACCAATTCCGTTTTCTATAATATGATAGTTAAGAAACATGGATTTCAAATGATGAAATAATATGATAAAGTAGAATAATCTAATTGTTGATTACGGGTCATGTAAACCAAAAGAGTCACCAAAATATCCATAGAGGGTTGAAAAAACAGCTAATTAAAATCTTATTTGTATCAACCAACATATGATTGATTTATGATAGGATTGATTGAAAGAACTCATCTTACTTTATTATAATCTATGATTGATTTATTATTATTGGATTGGACACATTTTCAATCACATATAATCGAATCAAAATTTAACTTTATTCTTTTCTTTTCTTTAGGATAATTAGTGAACAATGTATACAAGTTAGTCGAAACTCTACATTGACATAATTATTAAAAATAGAAGAACAATAAATAAAAATCAAAAGAATTCAATTAAAATTATCATTAAGATATTAAAAATATTTAATTAGTCTTAATCAAGGTTAATATTAAAAATGAGTATAAATGAAAATTGTGTTTATCGAATACACAATTGTGAGGTATAATTAATTTATGTTAATATATAATATTAATTTTAACAATTTAATCTATTATCTATAAAAGAATATTTTATATAGATAACACAAATAAAAAATATATAAATAAGGATAAAAATTTGTTTTATTTTCCATAATTAAATATTTAAACAGTCACTCAATAATTTCAAAATACAATTCCAAAAATATAATTGAGTGATTTAATTATAGATTAAAAGTAATTTGTGATACTTGATACAAATTTTACAATTTATTTTAATAATTTAAATAAGATAATTTATTAAAATAACTTAAGGCGAATCAATAAATAATATAATGAAGTTTTATTATTTATTATAAAATTAATTTATATAATTTTATATATAAATATTTATTTTAATATGTATATTTTTACAAACATGAATATTGCTTCACTTTGGATAAATATTTGCTTCATACATAATAATATGAAAAGAAATTGGCTAAGAATTTCAAAGTAAAAATATCTCATAATTCATAAACTTTGATGAGGGGCGTGTTTCATGGATTAGAAACTTATTCCCTTGAATGTAGGTTGGAATACTTTTTATTCCGATATTTGTTTCATGTTTTTTTAAATTATACGTTGGAACTTTTATTCCCATAAATTCATTTTATACATAATTTTGTCACAGTTTATTCCCATGTTATAGGGTGGAAATCTTATATTCTCATGGGAAGAAGAAGTAACCACCCATAACTTCTCACTCATATATATTTTAATTCATTTACTTTATATTTTATATTTTAAATTAAACATATTTTATATATATTCCAAGAAAATTTATTGCTTTCACCAAACACATAGACGGGAATAAAATTCCCAAGAATAATATTGTCAGGAATAATATTCCCAAAATTATACTTTCAATCCATGAAACAAACACACAAAATAGAACCCAAACAATAAGTAGAATACAAAATAATATGTGGCACTATTGATATCTTTAGCATACACAAAAAATAATTCCCTTCTGTAGTCGTTCAATGGCCATTCTGCTAAGCTCACATGTACCCTTATCGATTTGTCAACTCATTCCAAACCGGCAGATAATGCATGAAATATCTCCAGACATATGTCCACTTAAGCAGTTCAATCAGACTAGTTGAAGGTTTTATACATGTTTGATATTACGGTGTATATCGCACATGTTATCGATAGAGGTAAATAAACCCTCAAAATGCCAAGATTGCAAATGTCTACGAACGGGATTGAGATCTTAATCCTTTCAAATTATTTCGACGACATTCGCGCAACAACCTCCTCACCTAGTTGAATATTTACAATTGAAATTTAGTCGTGTTCTGCGAACTACATCTTGTCTAAGCATACAAAACTACTAAAAAGATATCCTTCAATGATCAGTCCTATTAATTGCAACATTTTCTTCAGCAAGTTCCAAAGTTGGAATTTATGAGTCAAAATCTAACAAAATTACCAATTCCGTTTTCTATAATATGATAGTTAAGAAGTACAGACATGGATTTCAAATGATGAAATAATATGATAAAGTAGAATAATCTAATTGTTGATTCTGGGTCATGTAAACCAAAAGAGTCAGCCAAAAATATCCATAGAGGGTTGAAAAAACAGCTAATTAAAATCTTATTTGTATCAACCAACATATGATTGATTTATGATAGGATTGATTGAAAGAACTCATCTTACTTTATTATAATCTATGATTGATTTATTATTATTGGATTGGACACATTTTCAATCACATATAACTGAATCAAAATTTAACCTGTTCTTTTTCTTTTTCTTTAGGATAATTAGTGAACAATGTATACAAGTTAGTCGAAACTCTACATTGACATAATTATTAAAAATAGAAGAACAATAAATAAAAATCAAAAGAATTCAATTAAAATTATCATTAAGATATTAAAAATATTTAATTAGTCTTAATCAAGGTTAATATTAAAAATGAGTATAAATGAAAATTGTGTTTATCGAATACACAATTGTGAGGTATAATTAATTTATGTTAATATATAATATTAATTTTAACAATTTAATCTATTATCTATAAAAGAATATTTTATATAGATAACACAAATAAAAAATATATAAATAAGGATAAAAATTTGTTTTATTTTCCATAATTAAATATTTAAACAGTCACTCAATAATTTCAAAATACAATTCCAAAAATATAATTGAGTGATTTAATTATAGATTAAAAGTAATTTGTGAAATTTGATACAAATTTTACAATTTATTTTAATAATTTAAATAAGATAATTTATTAAAATAACTTAAGGCGAATCAATAAATAATATAATGAAGTTTTATTATTTATTATAAAATTAATTTATGTAAGTTTATAGATAAACATTTATTTTAATATGCATCTTTTTACAAACTTGAATATTGCTTCACTTTGGATAAATATTTGCTTCATACATAATAATATGAAAAGAAATTGGCTAAGAATTTCAAAGTAAAAATATCTCATAATTCATAAACTTTGATGAGGGGCGTGTTTCATGGATTAGAAACTTATTCCCTTGAATGTAGGTTGGAATACTTTTTATTCCGATATTTGTTTCATGTTTTTTTAAATTATACGTTGGAACTTTTATTCCCATAAATTCATTTTATACATAATTTTGTCACATTTATTCCCATGTTATAGGGTGGAAATCTTATATTCTCATGGGAAGAAGAAGTAACCACCCATAACTTCTCACTCATATATATTTTAATTCATTTACTTTATATTTTATATTTTAAATTAAACATATTTTATATATATTCCAAGAAAATTTATTGCTTTCACCAAACACATAGACGGGAATAAAATTCCCAAGAATAATATTGTCAGGAATAATATTCCCAGAATTATACTTTCAATCCATGAAACAAACACACAAAATAGAACCCAAACAATAAGTAGAATACAAAATAATATGTGGCACTATTGATATCTTTAGCATACACAAAAAATATTTCCCTTATGTAGTCGTTCAATGGCCATTCTGCTAAGCTCACATGTACCCTTATCGTTTCAGACTCATTCGAACAGAGATAATGCATGAAATATCTCCGACATATAGCCAAAGCGATTCAATCGGACTAGTTGAAGGTTTAATACATGTTTGATATTACGCGAGTGTATCGCATGTTATCAATAGAGGTAAATAAACCCTCAAAATGCCAAGATTGCAAATGTCTATGAACGGGATTGAGATCTTAATCCTTTCAAATTATTTCGACGACATTCGCGCAACTACCTCCTCACCTAGTTGAATATTTACAATTGAAATTTAGTCGTGTTCTTTGAACTACATCTTGTCTAAGCATACAAAACTACTAAAAAGATATCCTTCAATGATCAGTCCTATTAATTGCAACATTTTCTTCAGCAAGTTCCAAAGTTGGAATTTATGAGTCAAAATCTAACAAAATTACCAATTCCGTTTTCTATAATATGATAGTTAAGAAGTACAGACATGGATTTCAAATGATGAAAGAATATGATAAAGTAGAATAATCTAAAGTAGAATAATCTGTTTCTTTCATTTGTTTGATATTCACAAAGCTGAATACTCGACAAAATTTCTCAAAGATTTACCTTGTTATAGTTATCACTTCGCTGATAATTGGTAATATCTTCAAAACTCATTACCATGAACTATCACAAGGCTGATAATTGGTAATAACATTTTCCCTTACCTTAAACATTGTCACGAGGTTGACTGAAGGTAATCTCTTTGTTTCCCAAAAACGGATATTCACATGTTTTGTGAATCTTTCTTTCTCCAGCAGGGACGTATTCACAAATTCCCCCCCACTGTGTCATTTCTTTGATAGTCATCTGGGTGAAACTTTTTTTTCAATCGTTTTGCATCATTCGCATTTTTGGTATCTTAGGTCCAAATTTGCGTATTTTGATATTTAAGTCTCTTTACACCTATCAAAACGAAGATAGTCATCTTCATCTCTCAGGTTAAAGAAACTTAAATAGGGGCATCTGTCATACCCCAAATTTTGACCTAATATACCTCCTTACATTTTGCATCATTGCATAACTAACAGCTCAGACATCATTAATCGGGTGTGGATTTCACAGGTCAAAATTAGGGTTTCATCAGATTTTCATCAGATTCAAGAGACAACCAATTAGGGTTTGAGTCTTTCTCACCTTATTTGATCTATCTTGATCAAATCATCAACCTCTGATCATCAGATATCCATTTCTCTCACAGATCAATCAAGGATCGACCAATTAGGGTTTTGATCGGGCATGAGAATTCTCTGACTTTTTGAACAAGAAATGACTTTTTTGGATAGAGATTGGTCATTATATCTTAGATACAACATCTTGACCTAATTTCTGGATTCAAAACATCACAGAAGTTCACAGACTTTATCAGTCAATTTCAGAAACATCTGATGAATTTTCATCTGCACAGAAAAGTCAAACTTTGACTTTTGTTCAAAATTTTCAAAAAAAAACTTTTTCAATCATCAAAATACTTCAAATGATCCATCATGATCATAAAAAATCAAAGAATTTGAAAAGTCAACAAAAGTCAAAGTTTTCATACTTAGAAAAATTTCTAAGTGTTGAAAATTCTTATTTTTCAAACTTCATGCCATTTTTTCACCTAGTTCCAAATTGAATTTGAAAAAACTCAAAACATGAAAGTTGTAGCTTGTGAAATAAGCTTTCCAAAATGTCCAAGAACTCACAAATCCATGGAGTCTAGCCATACTTTTGAAATTGAAACATAAGGCTCCATGAACTTGATTTTCAAAGTTCAAAACTTCACATTATAGGTCATTTTTTGGATTTCTTCTTTCTAGAAGCTTGCCACCTTGCCAAAATGAGATAAGAACTGATAAAAATCAGATGGGATAATTATGATAAGATTGGATCAAAGTTGGAAATTAACCATGGTTAAAAGAAGGAAGCTTCCTTTTGCATTTAATGCAAAAAAGACTTCCTTGCCCTCTAAGGCAAGTTTGAATTACCAATGCCAAATTGCTTGCCTACCATTTCAGAGACATTGGCCTATAAATAGAGGTATCATTCCATGATAAAACTACACCAAAGCATCACAAGTCCATGCTTTCATTCTTCTTTCTTGAAAATTAAGCAACATAGTGCAAATTGGAGAATTCTTGCATTTTTGAAAAACAGTTGAAAACATGTTAAAATTTGGTGTCTAACATGTTTCAATATCATTATCAAACTTGTTTGTAACTTAAAATCAAACTGAAATCAAGCCAAAACTAGTTTTCACTTTTCATTTTTCCAAACTTTCAAAACTGCCATGGAATTCGAATTTGAAGCTAGGCTGAATTAACTTGTGTTGTAATCATTCAAACATCATCTATGAACATCATAGGAATGATCCAGATCATGAACAACAATCTGTAACTGCTTTAACCTCGATTTCCAGTTTGCATTTTGAGCTTGTGCAGGTCGACTTGGTCAGAGCAAACCAAGCTATCTCATGATGTACAGACCATTCACACAGCTTCCATACATGCCGTTGGTGCTTGAACAATCATAAAACAACAACTGGAAGCACTTAAATCCAGTTTTCGATTCTCACTTTCACAGGTAAGAACACGAAATCCATTCTCATAATTCTTTTATTCTTTTTGAAAAAGCTCTTGGCCGTTCTCTTTCTGCACCTAACACGATCAATAACCCTCAAAAAAATCCAAGAATTATCAAACATGCATCATTTAATTTGAATTTTTCAGTTTAGGGTTCTTAGTGTTCTTCGAAACCTAAATCGTTCTGGGCTTAAAATAAATGCAATTAACAGTTACTATCATGTTCGTTGTTCAAAATCGATCAAGTTTCGTTTTTACATCATTCAATTTCGTTGAGAAACGAAGATTTTAGATTAAATTTGGCAATCTGAAGATCAAAATGAAGAACCCAGGATGCGCGCGTGTTCTTCATTGTTTTCAAATTTAAATTTTCAAATATTCCAATCTCTCATTTACACGTGTTCTAGCCCACTAAACACAGAAACACGTTTGGCTCAGTGGTAGCCTCCTTGCTCTTAGTCTTCTCTGACACGTGTTCCACCCTTTGGTCATGGGTTCAATCCCTCTCAAGACCATTTCTTTTTCAAACTTTCCAATTTTCATGTTTTTTTATAAAACTTTCACAATTTTTTTGACCAATCAAAACTTCTCATTTTGAGATGATTTTTTAAACACTTGTCAATAAATACATCTATTTTATGATAGTGCAAAAATTTTCAGAAAAAACTTTCATCTGATCATATTTTAATCGAGCCGAAAACGACGTCCTGAACAATTTTTCAAACCTCCTTTTAAGGTGAATTCTTCAAGTTTTCGACTTCCGATTTTTTTCAAAACTTTTCATAAATGAACCTCACATTTCAAAACATTTCAAAAACATTTTTCAAATCATTTTTCAAAACATTTCATCAAAGCTTACATCTTTTACCACGATCGATCCGATTTAAACGATAAAATCAAATTCGTTCTTTCTCGAATTTCTCAATCGATCATGGGCCACCCTTATGGTGTAAGTCCCAATCCTTTTATGTACATACTTAGTTTTACTTTTACATACTCAAATCATCATTGTCAATATTCAAACATAAACAAATTTCGTTCGTTTGTTTTCATTCGTTTGTTTATACACCAATCCATTGGTTCTAGGAGAAGAATTATTCCCGATGAAACTTCTTTTAAACCAATGGGCCTCCCTCACGGTGTAAGTCCCATAACATTCTTTTATGTACATAATATTTCTTTGTACATATCAAATTATTTTCAAATACATTCAAATTTTCATCTGTACATAATACAGATACTTTTCACAGATAAAATTCGATCGTTCGTTTCCGTTTCATCTGTATATACACTGAATACCATTGGTATTGAAAGGAGCATTATTCCTGAAACGCTTTCAAACCAATGGGCCTCCTATGGTGTAAGTCCCAACCCTCCTATGTACATCCATTTTTGTCTGTACATAAATACTCGTTCGTGTACATATTCACTTCCTTATACACAGTTCAAACTTGTAAATAATCAAGTTAACGCTCGTTTTAAACGTTCGTTTCACAAACACTTGTTTATATTTCATAAACTTTTGTAAATAAACATCATTGCATTGTTTATATTTCCTTCATAAACTCCTGTGAATACATATCACACACACACCTGTTTATACAAACTGTCTAGTTATAACATAACAATTAGACTAATCAATAGGTTCCCCACAATTTAGCCTCCGCTTGGGCTTCATACAAGACAATTCATCACCATGAGTTAGCCTCCGGGCTTCATACAAGACAACTCATCCCAGTTGAGTCTAGCCTTCTCTTGGGCTTTGTACAAATAAACTCTCCCACGAGTTTAGCCTCCGCTTACTTCATATAAGACAACACTCCCCTGTTGAGTCAGCCTCCTCTTGGGCTTCGTTCAAAAGAACTCCTCATTGAGTTTAGCCTTCTCTTGGGCATCATACAATGAAAGAGATAGGAAATCTCTTAACAACCTCCTATTGGGCTTCCAATACAAAGAATCACCCGCGTTAAGATAGAACCCTGAAAGGATGGTTTCCCGGTGAAATCACTTTTAAATCCCCAGAGAGTAAAATTTCCCGGTGAAATTGCTCTTATTCAAAAAAGGATGGTTTCTCGGTGAAATCCCTTTTAACACAAAGCCACCATACCCTATAGCTTCCTCTTCATACAAGGACCTCGATGACCCTCGATGACCCTCGGAATGCCTCCTCTTGGGCTAACAATACAAGGACCCATGGGCTTCTTAAAAGCATCCCTTAATCCAATCAATTTCTCCTCGAGATTTAGACATCTATCATCTCTATGGAAGAAGTATCTCATCTATCATATCACATACAGTCAAAAACTTTTCAAAACTCTTTTCAAAACTGTTTTCAAACAAAAACATCTCTTAATTGTAAGTGGTAACGCTTGTACACTCAAGCAAAACACCCAATGCTTACAGTTAAAAGATTCAATCATCTTTTTTTTCAAACATCTTTCTTAAACATGTAAGTGGTAACGCTTGTACACTCAAGCAAAACACCTAATACTTACGACGAAAGATTTTAATCAATCAAACTTTTCAAAATGTATGTGATGAAATAGATTAGATACATTTTTCATTAAGATGACATTTGCATCTCTTACTAACATCCGTTGCTTTCCACTAGCATAAGTGGGAACTACGATTGCTCTGACTTTCTCAACATCCTTTTGAGAATACGTAGGGACAAGGTCTCATCCTTGCCGAGCAAATTTCTTTCCCCCTCAGACCAAACAAACCATAGAACTCTGTAGATCCGAGCTACAAATGCTCTGATTCCCACTAGGGGATATGTATGCAAAAGATCCACAGATCTTTGCAAGCACAATAATAACAAACATTAGGATCCCACATAATCTACTGTTTCTTAAAATCCCAAAGGAGAAACTTTCCCAATCATAGAAATAGCAATTAAAACACACAAACATATCAAATATATTCATATATAAAGCTATAGATAACTATATATATATATTTAGGGTGCTCCATCTATTCCCTTCATATAACAATCCCCCTTACTCAGAATCTCCCCAATGCGTTGCGTCTAGTTTACGCTAGTCGTTACGCATATCAATATCAATTGATTATTTCTTTCCCTTTTCATAATCATTAAATCATCTTTCTTGTGTTGAAAATAATAAAGCTTGATGCTCATGCATCTTTATAAACAAATCAAAAGATTAAATCGTTTGAGCAGAATCCGAACTCACGTTCGCATCCTCTAATCACCTTTTAACGCGAACAATAATATTTCCAGAATTATACTTTCAATCCATGAAACAAACACACAAAATAGAACCCAAACATTAAGTAGAATACAAAATAATATGTGGCACTATTGATATCTTTAGCATACACAAAAAATAATTCCCTTCTGTAGTCGTTCAATGGCCATTCTGCTAAGCTCACATGTTCCCTCAGCAGCAGATAATGCATGAAATATCTCCAGATATATGGCCACTGAAGCAGTTCAATCAGACTAGTTGAAGGTTTAATACATGTTTGATATTACGCGGGAGTGTATCTGCACATGTTATCAATAGAGGTAAATAAACCCTCAAAATGCCAAGATTGCAAATGTCTGCGAACGGGATTGAGATCTTAATCCTTTCAAATTATTTCGACGACATTCGCGCAACTACCTCCCCACCTAGTTGAATATTTACAATTGAAATTTAGTCGTGTTCTGCGAACTACATCTTGTCTAAGCATACAAAACTACTAAAAAGATATCCTTCAATGATCAGTCCTATTAATTGCAACATTTTCTTCAGCAAGTTCCAAAGTTGGAATTTATGAGTCAAAATCTAACAAAATTACCAATTCCGTTTTCTATAATATGATAGTTAAGAACTACAGACATGGATTTCAAATGATGAAAGAATATGATAAAGTAGAATTATCTAATTGTTGATTCTGGGTCATGTAAACCAAAAGAATAATTCTAAAATATCCATAGAGGGTTGAAAAAATAGCTAATTAAAATCTTATTTGTATCAACCAACATATGATTGATTTATGATAGGATTGATTGAAAGAACTCATCTTACTTTATTATAATCTATGATTGATTTATTATTATTGGATTGGACACATTTTCAATCACATATAACTGAATCAAAATTTAACCTGTTCTTCTTCTTTTTCTTTAGGATAATTAGTGAACAATGTATATAAATTAGTCGAAACTCTACATTTACATAATTATTAAAAATAGAAGAACAATAAATAAATATCAAAAGAATTCAATTAAAATGATCATTAAGATATTAAAAATATTTAATTAGTCGTAATGAAGGTTAATATTAAAAATGAGTATAAATGAAAATTGTGTTTATCGAATACACAATTGTGAGGTATAATTTATTTATGTTAATATATAATATTAATTTTAACAATTTAATCTATTATCTATAAAAGAATATTTTATATAGATAACACAAATAAAAAATATATAAATAAGGATAAAAATTTGTTTTATTTTCCATAATTAAATATTTAAACATTCACTCAATAATTTCAAAATACAATTCCAAAAATATAATTGAGTGATTTAATTATAGATTAAAAGTAATTTGTGAAATTTGATACAAATTTTACAATTTATTTTAATAATTTAAATAAGATAATTTTTTAAAATAACTTAAGGCGTATCAATAAATAATATAATGAAGTTTTATTATTTATTATAAAATTAATTTATATAAGTTTATAGATAAACATTTATTTTAATATGCATCTTTTTACAAACTTGAATATTGCTTCACTTTGGATACATATTTGCTTCATACATAATAATATGAAAAGAAATTGGCTAAGAATTTCAAAGTAAAAATATCTCATAATTCATAAACTTTGATGAGGGGCGTGTTTCATGGATTAGAAACTTATTCCCTGGAATGTAGGTTGGAATACTTTTTATTCCGATATTTGTTTCATGTTTTATTAAATTATACGTAGGAACGTTTATTCCCAGAAATTCATTTTATACATAATTTTGTCACAGTTTATTCCCATGTTATAGGGTGGAAATCTTATATTCTTCCCATGTTATAGGGTGGAAATCTTATATTCTCATGGGAAGAAGAAGTAACCACCCATAACTTCTCACTCATATATATTTTAATTCATTTACTTTATATTTTATATTTTAAATTAAACATATTTTATAAATATTCCAAGAAAATTTATTGTTTTCACCAAACATATAGTTGGGAATAAAATTCCCAAGAATAATATTGTCAGGAATAATATTTCCAGAATTATACTTTCAATCCATGAAACAAACACACAAAATAGAACCCAAACAATAAGTAGAATACAAAATAATATGTGGCACTATTGATATCTTTAGCATACACAAAAAATAATTCCGTTCTGTAGTCGTTCAATGGCCATTCTGCTAAGCTCACATGTCCCCTTATCAGTTGCAAATCAGCAGCAGCTCATTAACAAACAGCAGCGGATAATGCATGAAATAACTCCAGATATATGGCCACTGAAGCAGTTCAATCAAACTAGTTGAAGGTTTAATACATGTTTGATATTACGCGGGAGTGTATCTGCACATGTTATCAATAGAGGTAAATAAACCCTCAAAATGCC
The DNA here is from genome assembly GCA_021764765.1 of Vicia sativa. NCBI lineage: Eukaryota > Viridiplantae > Streptophyta > Magnoliopsida > Fabales > Fabaceae > Vicia > Vicia sativa. The sequence continues at coordinate 264,048,582 of CM038793.1, read as the reverse complement.
AAGATTGCACGGGATTGAGATCTTAATCCTTTCAAATTATTTCGACGAAATTCGCGCAACTACCTTCCCACCTAGTTGAATATTTACAATTGAGATTTAGTCGTGTTCTGCGAACTACATCTTGTCTAAGCATACAAAACTACTAAAAAGATATCCTTCAATGATCAGTCCTATTAATTGCAACATTTTCTTCAGCAAGTTCCAAAGTTGGAATTTATGAGTCAAAATCTAACAAAATTACCAATTCCGTTTTCTATAATATGATAGTTAAGAAGTACAGACATGGATTTCAAATGATGAAATAATATGATAAAGTAGAATAATCTAATTGTTGATTCTGGGTCATGTAAACCAAAAGAATAAGCCAAAAATATCCATAGAGGGTTGAAAAAATAGCTAATTAAAATCTTATTTGTATCAACCAACATATGATTGATTTATGATAGGATTGATTGAAAGAACTCATCTTACTTTATTATAATCTATGATTGATTTATTATTATTGGATTGGACACATTTTCAATCATATATAACTGCGTCAAAATTTAACCTGTTCTTTTTCTTTTTCTTTAGGATAATTAGTGAACAATGTATACAAATTAGTCGAAACTCTATATTTACACAATTATTAAAAATAGAAGAACAATAAATAAAAATCAAAAGAATTGAATTAAAATGATCATTAAGATATTAAAAATATTTAATTAGTCTTAGCAAGGTTAATATTAAAAATGAGTATAAATGAAAATTGTGTTTATCGAATACACAATTGTGAGGTATAATATATTTATGTTAATATATAATATTAATTTTAACAATTTAATCTATTATCTATAAAAGAATATTTTATATAGATAACACAAATAAAAGATATATAAATAAGGATAAAAATTTGTTTTATTTTCCATAATTAAATATTTAAACAGTCACTCAATAATTTCAAAATACAATTCCAAAAATATAATTGAGTGATTTAATTATAGATTAAAAGTAATTTGTGAAATTTGATACAAATTTTACAATTTATTTTAATAATTTAAATAAGATAATTTTTTAAAATAACTTAAGTATCAATAAATAATATAATGAAGTTTTATTATTTATTATAAAATTAATTTATATAAGTTTATAGATAAACATCTATTTTAATATGCATCTTTTTACAAACTTGAATATTGCTTCACTTTGGATAAAAATTTGCTTCATACATAATAATATGAAAAGAAATTGGCTAAGAATTTCAAAGTAAAAATATCTCATAATTCATAAACTTTGATGAGGGGCGTGTTTCATGGATTAGAAACTTATTCCCTGGAATGTAGGGTGGAATACTTTTTATTCCGATATTTGTTTCATGTTTTATTAAATTATACGTAGGAACTTTTATTCCCAGAAATTCATTTTATACATAATTTTGTCACAGTTTATTGCCATGTTATAGGATGGAAATCTTATATTCTCATGGGAAGAAGAAGTAACCACCCATAACTTCTCACTCATATATATTTTAATTCATTTACTTTATATTTTATATTTTAAATTAAACATATTTTATAAATATTCCAAGAAAATTTATTGTTTTCACCAAACACATAGATGGGAATAAAATTCCCAAACATAATATTGTCAGGAATAATATTCCCAGAATTATACTTTCAATCCATGAAACAAACACACAAAATAGAACCCAAACAATAAGTAGAATACAAAATAATATGTGGCACTATTTATATGTTTAGCATACACAAAAAAATAATTCCCTTCTGTAGACGTTCAATGGCCATTATGCTAAGCTCACATGTTCCCTTATCAGTTGCAAATCAGCAGCAGCTCATTCACAAACAGCAGCGGATAATGCCTGAAATATCTCCATATATATGGCCATTGAAGCAGTTCAATCAGACTAGTTGAAGGTTTAATACATGTTTGATATTACGCGGGAGCGTATCTGCACATGTTGTCAATAGAGGTAAATAAACCCTCAAAATGCCAAGATTGCAAATGTCTGCGAACGGGATTGAGATCTTAATCCTTTCAAATTATTTCTACGACATTCGCACAACTACCTCCCCACCTAGTTGAATATTTACAATTGATATTTAGTCGTGTTCTGCGAACTACATCTTGTCTAAGCATACAAAACAACTAAAAAGATATCCTTCAATGATCAGTCCTATTAATTGCAACATTTTCTTCAGCAAGTTCCAAAGTTGGAATTTATGAGTCAAAATCTAACAAAATTACCAATTCCGTTTTCTATAATATGATAGTTAAGAACTACAGACATGGATTTCAAATGATGAAAGAATATGATAAAGTAGAATAATCTAATTGTTGATTCTGGGTCATATAAACCAAAAGAATAAGCCAAAAATATCCATAGAGGGTTGAAAAAATAGCTAATTAAAATCTTATTTGTATCAACCAACATATGATTGATTTATGATAGGATTGATTGAAAGAACTCATCTTACTTTATTATAATCTATGATTGATTTATTATTATTGGATTGGACATATTTTCAATCACATATAACTGAATCGAAATTTAACCTGTTCTTTTTCTTTTTCTTTTTCTTTAGGATAATTAGTGAACAATGTATACAAATTAGTCGAAACTCTACATTTACATAATTATTAAAAATAGAAGAACAATAAATAAAAATCAAAAGAATTCAATTAAAATGATCATTAAGATATTAAAAATATTTAATTAGTCTTAATCAAGGTTAATATTAAAAATGAGTATAAATGAAAATTGTGTTTCTCGAATACACAATTGTGAGGTATAATTTATTTATGTTAATATATAATATTAATTTTAACAATTTAATCTATTATCTATAAAAGAATATTTTATATAGATAACACAAATAAAAAATATATAAATAAGGATAAAAATTTGTTTTATTTTCCATAATTAAATATTTAAACAGTCACTCAATAATTTCAAAATACAATTCCAAAAATATAATTGAGTGATTTAATTATAGATTAAAAGTAATTTGTGAAATTTGATACAAATTTTACAATTTATTTTAATAATTTAAATAAGATAATTTTTTAAAATAACTTATGTATCAATAAATAATATAATGAAGTTTTATTATTTATTATAAAATTAATTTATATAAGTTTATAGATAAACATTTATTTTAATATGCATCTTTTTACAAACTTGAATATTGCTTCACTTTGGATAAATATTTGCTTCATACATAATAATATGATAACAAATTGGCTAAGAATTTCAAAGTAAAAATATCTCATAATTCATAAACTTTGATGAGGGGCGTGTTTCATGGATTAGAAACTTATTCCCTTGAATGTAGGTTGGAAAACTTTTTATTCCGATATTTGTTTCATGTTTTATTAAATTATACGTAGGAACTTTTATTCCCAGAAATTCATTTTATACATAATTTTGTCACAGTTTATTTCCATGTTATAGGGTGGAAATCTTATATTCTCATGGGAAGATGAAGTAACCACCCATAACTTCTCACTCATATATATTTTAATTCATTTACTTTATATTTTATATTTTAAATTAAACATATTTTATAAATATTCCAAGAAAATTTATTGTTTTCACCAAACAAATAGATGGGAATAAAATTCCCAAGAATAATATTTCAGGAATAATATTCCCAGAATTATACTTTCAATCCATGAAACAAACACACAAAATAGAACCCAAACAATAAGTAGAATACAAAATAATATGTGGCACTATTGATATTTTAGCATACACAAAAAATAATTCCCTTCTGTAGTCGTTCAATGGCCATTCTGCTAAGCTCACATGTTCACTTATTAGTTGCAAATCAGCAGCAACTCATTCACAAACAGCAGCTGATAATGCATGAAATATCTCCAGATATATGGCCACTGAAGCAGTTCAAACAGACTAGTTCAGACTAGTTGAAGGTTTAATACATGTTTGATATTACGCGGGAGTGTATATGCACATGTTATCAATAGAGGTAAATAAACCCTCAAAATGCCAAGATTGCAAATGTCTGCGAACGGGATTGAGATCTAAATCCTTTCAAATTATTTCGACGATATTCGCGCAACTACCTCCCCACCTAGTTAAGTATTTACAATTGAAATTTAGTTGTGTTCTGCGCACTACATCTTGTCTAAGCATACAAAACTACTAAAAAGATATCCTTGATGATCATCCTATTAATTGCAACATTTTCTTCAGCAAGTTCCAAAGTTGGAATTTATGAGTCAAAATCTAACAAAATTATCAATTCCGTTTTCTATAATATGATAGTTAAGAACTACAGACATGGATTTCAAATGATGAAAGAATATGATAAAGTAGAATAATCTAATTGTTGATTCTGGGTCATGTAAACCAAAAGAATAAGCCAAAAATATCCATAGAGGTTGAAAAATAGCTAATTAAAATCTTATTTGTATCAACCAACATATGATTGATTTATGATAGGATTGATTGAAAGAACTCATCTTACTTTATTATAATCTATGATTGATTTATTATTATTGGATTGGACACATTTTCAATCACATATAATGAATCGAATTTAACCTTCTTTTCTTTTCTTTAGGATAATTAGTGAACAATGTATACAAATTAGTGAAACTCTACATTTACATAATTATTAAAAATAGAAGAACAATAAATAAAAATCAAAAGAATTCAATTAAAATGATCATTAAGATATTAAAAATATTTAATTAGTCTTAATCAATGTTAATATTAAAATGAGTATAAATGAAAATTGTGTTTCTCGAATACACAATTGTGAGGTATAATTTATTTATGTTAATATATAATATTAATTTTAACAATTTAATCTATTATCTATAAAAGAATATTTTATATAGATAACACAAATAAAAATATATAAATAAGGATAAAAATTTGTTTTATTTTCCATAATTAAATATTTAAATCACTCAATAATTTCAAAATACAATTCCAAAATATAATTGAGTGATTTAATTATAGATTAAAAGTAATTTGTGAAATTTGATACAAATTTTACAATTTATTTTAATAATTTAAATAAGATAATTTTTAAAATAACTTACGTATCAATAAATAATATAATGAAGTTTTATTATTTATTATAAAATTAATTATATAAGTTTATAGATAAACATTTATTTTAATATGCATCTTTTACAAACTTGAATATTGCTTCACTTTGGATAAATATTTGCTTCATACATAATAATATGATAACAAATTGGCTAAAATTTCAAAGTAAAAATATCTCATAATTCATAAACTTTGATGAGGCGTGTTTCATGGATTAGAAACTTATTCCCTTGAATGTAGGTTGGAATACTTTTTATTCGATATTTGTTTCATGTTTTATTAAATTATACGTAGGAACTTTTATTCCCGAAATTCATTTTATACATAATTTTGTCAGTTTATTCCCATGTTATAGGGTGGAAATCTTATATTCTCATGGGAAGAAGAAGTAACCACCATAACTTCTCACTCATATATATTTTAATTCATTTACTTTATATTTTATATTTTAAATTAAACATATTTTATAAATATTCCAAGAAAATTTATTGTTTTCACCAAACAAATAGATGGGAATAAAATTCCCAAGAATAATATTTCAGGAATAATATTCCCAGAATTATACTTTCAATCCATGAAACAAACACACAAAATAGAACCCAAACAATAAGTAGAATACAAAATAATATGTGGCACTATTGATATTTTAGCATACACAAAAAATAATTCCCTTCTGTAGTCGTTCAATGGCCATTCTGCTAAGCTCACATGTTCACTTATTAGTTGCAAATCAGCAGCAACTCATTCACAAACAGCAGCTGATAATGCATGAAATATCTCCAGATATATGGCCACTGAAGCAGTTCAAACAGACTAGTTCAGACTAGTTGAAGGTTTAATACATGTTTGATATTACGCGGGAGTGTATATGCACATGTTATCAATAGAGGTAAATAAACCCTCAAAATGCCAAGATTGCAAATGTCTGCGAACGGGATTGAGATGTTAATCCTTTCAAATTATTTCGACGATATTCGCGCAACTACCTCCCCACCTAGTTAAGTATTTACAATTGAAATTTAGTTGTGTTCTGCGCACTACATCTTGTCTAAGCATACAAAACTACTAAAAAGATATCCTTCAATGATCAGTCCTATTAATTGCAACATTTTCTTCAGTAAGTTCCAAAGTTGGAATTTATGAGTCAAAATCTAACAAAATTATCAATTCCGTTTTCTATAATATGATAGTTAAGAACTACAGACATGGATTTCAAATGATGAAAGAATATGATCAAGTAGAATAATCTAATTGTTGATTCTGGGTCATGTAAACCAAAAGAATAAGCCAAAAATATCCATAGAGGGGTGAAAAAATAGCTAATTAAAATCTTATTTGTATCAACCAACATATGATTGATTTATGATAGGATTGATTGAAAGAACTCATCTTACTTTATTATAATCTATGATTGATTTATTATTATTGGATTGCACATATTTTCAATCTCATATAACTGAATCAAAATTTAACCTGTTCTTTTTCATTTTCTTTAGGATAATTAGTGAACAATGTATAAAAATTAGTCGAAACTCTACATTTACATAATTATTAAAAATAGAAGAACAATAAATAAAAATCAAAAGAATTCAATTAAAATTATCATTAAGATATTAAAAATATTTAATTAGTCTTAATCAAGGTTAATATTAAAAATGAGTATAAATGAAAATTGTGTTTATCGAATACACAATTGTGAGGTATAATTTATTTATGTTAATATATAATATTAATTTTAACAATTTAATCTATTATCTATAAAAGAATATTTTATATAGATAACACAAATAAAAAATATATAAATAAGGATAAAAATTTGTTTTATTTTCCATAATTAAATATTTAAACAGTCACTCAATAATTTCAAAATACAATTCCAAAAATATAATTGAGTGATTTAATTATAGATTAAAAGTAATTTGTGAAATTTGATACAAATTTTACAATTTATTTTAAAAATTTAAATAAGATAATTTGTTAAAATAACTTAAGGCGTATCAATAAATAATATAATGAAGTTTTATTATTTATTATAAAATTAATTTATATAAGTTTATAGATAAACATTTATTTTAATATGCATTTTTTACAAACTTGAATATTGCTTCACTTTGGATAAATATTTGCTTCATACCTAATAATATGAAAAGAAATTGGCTAAGAATTTCAAAGTAAAAATATCTCATAATTCATAAACTTTGATGAGGGGCGTGTTTCATGGATTAGAAACTTATTCCCTGGAATGTAGGTTGGAATACTTTTATTCCGATATTTGTTTCATGTTTTATTAAATTATACGTAGGAACTTTTATTCCCAGAAATTCATTTTATACATAATTTTGTCACAGTTTATTCCCATGTTATAGGGTGGAAATCTTATATTCTCATGGGAAGAAGAAGTAACCACCCATAACTTCTCACTCATATATATTTTAATTCATTTACTTTATATTTTATATTTTAAATTAAACATATTTTATAAATATTCCAAGAAAATTTATTGTTTTCACAAAACACATAGATGGGAATAAAATTCCCAAGAATAATATTGTCAGGAATAATAATCCCAGAATTATACTTTCAATCCATGAAACATACGCACAAAATAGAACCCAAACAATAAGTAGAATACAAAATAATATGTGGCACTATTGATATCTTTAGCATACACAAAAAATAATTCCGTTCTGTAGTCGTTCAATGGCCATTCTGCTAAGCTCACATGTCCCTTATCGATTCAAATCAATGACTCATTAACAAACGGATAATGCATGAAATAACTCCAGATATATGGCCACTGAAGCAGTTCAATCAAACTAGTTGAAGGTTTAATACATGTTTGATATTACGCGGGAGTGTATCTGCACATGTTATCAATAGAGGAAAATAAACCCTCAAAATGCCAAGATTGCAAATGTTTGCGAACGGGATTGAGATCTTAATCCTTTCAAATTATTTCGACGATATTCGGGCAACTACCTCCCCACCTAGTTGAATATTTACAATTGAAATTTAGTCGTGTTCTGTGAACTACATCTTGTCTAAGCATACAAAACTACTAAAAAGATATCCCTCAATGATCAGTCCTATTAATTGCAACATTTTCTTCAGCAAGTTCCAATGTTGGAATTTATGAGTCAAAATCTAACAAAATTACCAATTCCGTTTTCTATAATATGATAGTTAAGAAATACAGACATGGATTTCAAATGATGAAAGAATATGCTAAAGTAGAATAATCTAATTGTTGATACTAGGTCATGTAAACCAAAATAATAAGCCAAAAATATCCATAGAGGGTTGAAAAAATAGCTAATCAAAATTTAACCTTTTCTTTTTCTTTAGGATAATTAGTGAACAATGTATACAAATTAGTCGAAACTCTACATTTACATAATTATTAAAAATAGAAGAACAATAAATAAAAATCAAAAGAATTCAATTAAAATGATCATTAAGATATTAAAAATATTTAATTAGTCTTAATCAAGGTTAATATTAAAAATGAGTATAAATGAAAATTGTGTTTATCGAATACACAATTGTGAGGTATAATTTATTTATGTTAATATATAATATTAATTTTAACAATTTAATCTATTATCTATAAAAGAATATTTTATATAGATAACGCAAATAAAAAATATATAAATAAGGATAAAAATTTGGTTTATTTTCCATAATTAAATATTTAAACAGTCACTCAATAATTTCAAAATACAATTCCAAAAATATAATTGAGTGATTTAATTATAGCTTAAAAGTAATTTGTGAAATTTGGTACAAATTTTACAATTTATTTTAATAATTCAAATAAGATAATTTTTTAAAATAACTTAAGGCGTATCAATAAATAATATATTGAAGTTTTATTATTTATTCTAAAATTAATTTATATAAGTTTATAGATAAACATTTATTTTAATATGCATCTTTTTAGAAACTTGAATATTGCTTCACTTTGGATAATTATTTGCTTTATACATAATAATATGAAAAGAAATTGGCTAAGAATTTCAAAGTAAAAATATCTCATAATTCATAAACTTTGATGAGGGGCGTGTTTCATGGATTAGAAACTTATTCCCTTGAATGTAGGTTGGAATACTTTTTATTCCGATATTTGTTTCATGTTTTTTTAAATTATACGTTGGAACTTTTATTCCCATAAATTCATTTTATACATAATTTTGTCACAGTTTATTCCCATGTTATAGGGTGGAAATCTTATATTCTCATGGGAAGAAGAAGTAACCACCCATAACTTCTCACTCATATATATTTTAATTCATTTACTTTATATTTTATATTTTAAATTAAACATATTTTATAAATATTCCAAGAAAATTTATTGTTTTCACCAAACACATAGATGGAATAAAATTCCCAAGAATAATATTATCGAATAATATTCCGAATTATACTTTCAATCCATGAAACAAACACACAAAATAGAACCCAAACAATAAGTAGAATACAAAATAATATGCGGCACTATTGATATCTTTAGCATACACAAAAAATAATTCCCTTCTGTAGTCGTTCAATGGCCATTCTTCTAAGCTCACACGTTCCCTTATCAGTTGCAAATCAGCAGCAGCTCATTCACAAACAGCAGCGGATAATGCATGAAATATCTCCAGATATATGGCCACTCAAGCAGTTCAATCAGACTAGTTGAAGGTTTAATACATGTTTGATATTACGCGGGAGTGTATCTGCACATGTTATCAATAGAGGTAAATAAACCCTCAAAATGCCAAGATTGCACGGGATTGAGATCTTAATCCTTTCAAATTATTTCGACGACATTCGCGCAACTACCTCCCCACCTAGTTGAATATTTACAATTGAAATTTAGTCAAGTTCTGAGAACTACATCTTGTCTAAGCATACAAAACTACTAAAAAGATATCCTTCAATGATCAGTCCTATTAATTGCAACATTTTCTTCAGCAAGTTCCAAAGTTGGAATTTATGACTCAAAATCTAACAAAATTACCAATTCCGTTTTCTATAATATGATAGTTAAGAACTACAGACATGGATTTCAAATGATGAAAGAATATGATAAAGTAGAATAATCTAATTGTTGATTCTGGGTCATGTAAACCAAAAGAATAAGCCAAAAATATCCATAGAGGGTTGAAAAAATAGCTAATTAAAATCTTATTTGTATCAACCAACATATGATTGATTTATGATAGGATTGATTGAAAGAACTCATCTTACTTTATTATAATCTATGATTGATTTATTATTATTGGATTGTGAAATTCCTGGCAGCAGATACTTGATGTCACAGAGAATGTTATGACACAGTATCTGACACTATGTTAACAATTCACACAGTAAATATAGAAAGCAGTAAATAACACAATAAGTTGTTCACCCAGTTCGGTTCAACAAACCTACATTTGGGGGCTACCAAGCCAGGGAGGAAATTCACTATTAGTAGAATTAATTCAGGAATAAACCACCAGTTTATCTCCTTCACTTAAAACTTACCCAATGCAACTTCAACCTAAGTCCTACTTAGATCTGAGTACCCACTCACTCCCCCTCAATCACAGCAGTGATATCAACCTATTGACTAATTGAATTGTGAAGACACACTTCAATAAAATATCTTGATCTTGCTTCACAGCTTCAATCAAGAGACAAACACTCGTGCTTTAAAGTTTGAGTGATAAACTACCCTTACAAAAATCCTAGTCCAATGCACTTATCAATTGATAGTTGCTTGGCTCACAAAGAAACTAGAATTACACAATACCAATTACAAATCCTAATACACAAAAAAAACTATCTCTTCAATACATTCAAAGGGCGACAGATGTAAGGTTCTTTTCCTTTTATAGAAGCGATCCTGAAACTTCTTTGGCTTCCATAAAGATAGCTAGGGTTCACTTAATTTAATCCTAAAACATGGTCTTTTCAACAACCAATTTAGGTTTAATTAAGATTAACCTAGCAGCCACGTGAGCATGCTTTCTAATAACAAAAACAATATTTAGCAACAACAAACTTCACGAAAAATCTCAGAACAAACAGTTCTCGAGCAGAATGTACATGAATGTCATAACATACATTATGACATCATTCTCGAAATTTCCGCGACTTTAGCTTCCATTCGTGTTTTAACATCCTTAGCGGTAGGATTTATCTTCAATCTCGAATGTCATGACATCTATCATGACATTGCTAAAACCTAGTTTTACCAAAAATAATGCCAACTTAAAAACACTAACAAACTCCCCGGCACTACCTAACACATCGGAGAACCTATCGTGGACAAGAAACTACTTAAGCTTTCCTAAGCTTTCCTAAGCTTCAAGTAACTAGAACTTAGAAGATAAATTCTACCCATACAAAATCCCATTCCCAATTTGCCCCATATACAAAATTTTAAACATACAATTTCCCCAAAGTCCCATACTTTGTCACACAGTTTCTTCTCCCTTTTAGCCATAAAGGGCCAAAGGAAACCATACAATAGCCCAAACTTTTAATCAAACAAGCGGAAAAAAACAATACCAAGTATTCAAGGGTTACACATCATCAACACAATGATTACAATCATCCAAAAATAAAATGCGAACAAGAAGAAGACAATGACAAATCAAACACAATGATAAATGGAGCATCACGACAACTTAATCGGTTGCTCTCCTCTGTTGAAGAGACATCTTCATTGTTAGCAGCATCAATGACATCACTTACGAAGCTTGATCGACTTTGCGGTTCTGTGAGCTTTCTTTTCTTGGCCATTGGTGTCCTTTTGCATTTTGAGCAGCCAAAGAATTTAGCTCTATACTTCTTTGAAGAAGTTCGATTAGTTATTTGCTCATCTTGAGAACCGTAAATACCATCCTTTGCTTTGCAGGGTCCATTGAGTTGCTGGTGATCATCGATGTCATGACATTCTTTGTGACATCTGGATCATCCGCTAAACTAGGGCTAGCAGCCTTTGATTAAGGAGCAATTCCGAGCAGTGTGATTTTCGTCTAGGATTCGGTGACTATCCTAGCAATGGCTTCTTTACATACTTGGTACCTTCCTATTTCTTATCTCTGGGGAAAGATGAGGATGAAGTCTTACCGGAGAGCGATGAACCTTGATCATTCGTGCATGCGATTCGAGAGTCGATTGCCATTGAATGAGGAGACCTTCAGGTTCAACATTCATGGCTGCGGATGCCTAATCTCACCATGGTGGGAGATGAATGAGTCTTGGGAAGAAGAGGATGAAGAAGACATATTTCTATGAGATATATTGAGGAGTCGACAAAGAATTTGAAAGTATCTTGTGGGTGGAGAGGAAATGATACTTTCAATAAGAGAGGTTATTATATGGAGGTGTCTCTTGATATTCTTGAAACCTTTAAAATAAGAGGGAAATAAAGAAAACCCATTCATATTTATTTGAAATACGTTTCTTCTCCTCTTTGTAAGAAATTTTAATTGCTACAATTCCTCATATTGACAAATGCCCGTTTGCTCCTTAAATTTTCAAATTGACTAGCATCAAGAGCTTTAGTAAAATGTCACCATTGCGTTCGGTGACGACATGGTCGGTTTAATCACTTTCTCCTCCACAAGGTCTCGATGAAGTGATGTCTTATGTCAATTTGCTTAGTCCTGTGTTGTATAGGATTCTTTGAAATATTAATAGCACTTAGATTGTCACAGTACAATGTCATGACATCCGTGTGACATTGTACTCGAACATCATCCGCTTCATCGAGACCATTTGAGAACAATCTACCGGTTGCTATGTATTCATTCAGATGGACAAGGACACACGTTTTGCTTCTTGTTGAACCAAGAAACCAGATTGTTTCCCAGAAGAAGCATCCTCGGAGGTAATTTTTACATCATCAGCTACCAATCGAGATCACAATAACCGGACAAAATGGGTTCACATCCATGGAATACGAAATACCATAGCTGCGGTTCCACTTACATACTTGATTCTTTTCACCGGTTAATGTGACTCACTTTAGGTTCGACTTGGTATCTTGCACATACCCCAACAAATGCAATGTCGGTCTCTGCTGTTAGATACAACAAGCTCCCTATCATGCTTCTATACAAACTTTGATCTACCTTTTCACCATTTGAGTCCTTGGATAACTTCACATGTGGGGCGGAGTCCTTTTATGGTGGCATTCTCCATTCCAAACTTTTGACAATATTCCTTGCATATTTGCTCTGTGAAAGGAATGTTGAGTCTTCCATCTGTGTGACTTGCGGTCCAAGGAGTAGGTCACTCTCCCATAAGACTCATTTCAAACTCAGCTTGCATTTGATTGGCAAATGTTTCACCATTGAGTCGACATTCCACCAAATACTATGTCGTCCACATAAATTTGAGCAACCATTATCTTTCCTCCTTCATTCTTGACAAAGAGAGTTTTATCCAAGCCTCCTTTGTAGCCTTTGTCTGAAGGAACTTGGTTAGCCTTTCATACCATGCCCTAGGAGCTTGCTTTAGTCCATATAGGGCTTTCCTTAATTTGTAGACATGATCAGGGAAACTTGGATCCACAAATCCTTTAGGCTGTTCTACATATACTTCTTCATTTAAGTAGCCATTTAGGAAGGCACTTTTCACATCCATTTGAAATAGTTTGAATTTTAGAATGCAAGCAACCCCTAGAAGAAGTCTGATTGATTCCAGTCTAGCCACTGGTGCAAAAGTCTCATCAAAGTCAATCCCTTCAACCTGAGTGTAACCCTGAGCAACAAGTCTAGCTTTATTTCTGGTGACAGTCCCTTCTGCATCAGACTTGTTCTTGTAGATCCATTTTGTGCCAATGATGTTTGTTCCTTATGGTCTAGGAACTAATTCCCATACTTCATGTTGCTTGAACTGGTTCAATTCATCTTGCATTGCTCCAATCCATAATTCATCACTTAGAACTTCTTTGACATTTTTTGGCTCTATTTTTGACACAAAGCAAGAGTTTGAGACAGTTTCTCTGGATCTTGTAACGACACCCTTGGTTGGATCCCCAATGATGAGATCCTTTGGATGATCTTTCTGAATTCTGATGGAAGGATCTTTGTTAACTTCCTCTGGTTCAGATTTTGGAGGAGAAGGATCAGGTACATCTTCCTTATCAGGTACTCGAGGTGATGTCTCAAACCATGTCTCAACATCATATGAGACATTGTTTTCCTGATGATGATCATCAACAATGACATTAATAGACTCCATCATAACCGGGTTACGGGTTGAATACCTATATGCTCTGTTTGTTAGTGGGTATCCCGAAAAATGCCTTCATCACTCTTGGATCCATTTTCTCCTTGATCACGATCTGTCGAATATAGCATTTATGCCAAATACATGGAAATATTTCACAGTTGGTTTCTTCCTTCCATAGTTCATACGGGGTGGGAAGATCCTTTTCTTAGGGTGACCTCTTGTGAACATAGCAAGTCGTATTCATAGCTTCAGCCCAAAAATGAATAGGAAGTTTCTTAGCATGAATCATTGCTCTGGCAGATTCATGTATAGTCCTATTCTTTCTTTCCACCACCCCATTTTGTTGAGGTGTTATAGGAGAAGAAAACTCATGATTAATTCCCTCTGATGAGCAGAATTCATCAAATTTTCTATTCTCAAACTCCTTTCCATGATCACTTCTTATTCTGACAATACAGCTTTCCTTCTCTCTTTGAAGTCTTTTGCATAGCTCCTTAAGACATCAAACACATCGATTTTTCCTTGATGAAGTTTATCCGTAAATCGGAGAAGTCATCCACAACAACATAGGCATATCTTCTTCCACCAAGGCTTTCAGCATAGGCCCCATCAAATCCATATGTAGCCTCCAAGACTCTGGAAGTGGTCGGATGTCTAGACATTAGGTGTGACATTCGGTTTGCTTTCCAACTTGACATTCACCACGCACTCTTCCTTCATCAATATGGAGTTTTGGTATCCTCTGACACCTCCATAGTGATGATCTTTTCATCCCTCCGAGATGCGGATGTCCAAGTTTTGATGCCATAGTTTTACCTCCTTTTCATCCTTGTCTAGAGCACGTAAGAGAGGTTGTGTTCTTAGATTCCACATGTAGCGGTTGTCCTTTGATCGACTCCTCTCCACTTCTTGTTTATCATTGATTACAAGACATTCAGACCGTGAAGTTGACTTTAAATCCCATATCACATAGGTGACTTATGCTTATGAGGTTAGCGTCAAGCCTTTACCAAGACACTCCATTTAGATTTGGAACTCCGGTCAAGTTTCCAACACCTTTGATTTCTCCTTTAGCTCCATCTCCAAAAGTAACAAAGTGGTAGAGTGAGGTTTGACATTATTCGAAGGTTTTTATACCATCATATGCTTGGAACACCCAATCGTCAAAGTACCAATCTTCCTGGCGGACCTACAGAGAGGTATGTGCTATTAGTGTTGCGATCCTCTTCCGCTGAGTGTAGGTACTTTGATGTTCTTAGGCTTAACATAGAATCGATTAGGGTACCCATGTAACCTATAGCGAGAAGGGTTTTATGTGTCCAAACCTTCCACAATGGTGACATCTCCATCTTTGAAACTTCTTATTCATGTTTCTATGATCTTGATGTTGGCCCCAATGTTGTGACATCTCGCTTTGACATTGGCCTATTAGGTTTGGTCTTCTATTATCGAAATTTCTTTGCATCTACATGTCTGAGCCAGAACATTTCTGTTTTCTGTTGTGACATCTGCCCGGCTTTGGTTTCCATGCCTATTCTTTTCTTGTCCTAACGTGTTCCTTTTCACCATCCTAGACCACACTTATTTCTAGCATTTTGTCCAAGTGAAGAATTTCTTCCACTTATCGTCCCATTTGTCAACATCTTGTGAGACTTAGTCATGTGATCAAGCTTGGAATTCAACACTATAATCTCACTTGAGATGACTTATAGTGATTGTATTTTCCTTCTTCTCGCCTTCCTTCACATTTTCGCCTCCAACTTCTCAATCACTTTTTCTATTTTTCATTTTGTTGACATACTCACCATACGGTTTCTTGTAAGTATCGGAAGTTCTTCAAAGGTCACTTCCTCATCACTAGAGTCATTATCGGATTGCCACTTTAAGATGCGTGACAAGTTTGGTTGATTCCTCTTCGAATCATTACTTAATTCACCATCGGACCAAGTAACATTCATTCCTCTCTTTTTTTTAAGAAAGGTGGGACATTCACTTTAATATGTCCAAATCCTTCACATCCATGACATTGGATTCTACGCCTAGACTTCCTTTTCCTCCGACTTGATCTTCTCACGGAGTCATAAGATCTACTAATGTCGATGGAATGTCCTTGACATTTGACCTTGACTTTGGATCAACCTCCCGATCGGTTTGTTGAACTGCCTTCCAAGCATGGCTATATCATCGGATATCTTCTTCATCTTCCACCTTGCATCCTTCGATGTTGGATACAAGTGCTATGCTCTTGTTTTCTTGTCAGCATTTCACGATTCCCATCTCAAAAGTCATAAGGGATCCATAAGTTCTTCAACCTTCAAGGTCTGATGTCTTGAGCCTCTTCAGAGTGACTTTCATTGCAAATCTCTTAGGCAAGGATCGAGAATCTTTCTCACGACCTCTCTCACATCTTTTCACCAAGTGCTCCCGAGGCATTGGCGATTTCCAAAATATTCATGTGAAATTCATGAATATTCTCATCTTCTTCATCTTCAAATTCTCAAATTTGGTAGTGAGCATCTGAAGTCTTGACATCTTACCTTGGATGTCCCTCATGAGTAGTTGAGGTGTCCCAAACATCCTTGGCAGCTCACATTGATGGACCAATCAAGATGTTCTGCCAATACCATTGAGCAGCATTTAATGCTTTAGAGTTCCCTGAGCTAGCTCTTCTTCCTCTTTGCTCCATTCCTCCTCGGGTTTCAAGGCGGTAGTCCCATCTTTCGAAGCTTGGTGGGATGTTTCCATCCTTTGTCGGCTCTCAAGCTTTAATGTCCTTGATCTTAAAAGGCAATACCAGGGTTTCCGTAATCATAATTAGACCCATCCGAATAGGTGGTCTTCCTCCAATCCTCCTTCTTTATCCATTCGCGGAAACTATTATCCTAGATCTCACGAGAAATAACAAGCGGGGTGCTGCTCGATGCAATGAAATTCGGCGGCGGATACTTGATGTCACGAGAGAATGTTATGACCAGTGTCGACCTATGTTAACAATTCACCGATGAATCTGACGTAAACACAATAAGTTGTTCACCCGTTCGGTTCAACAAACCTACATCGGGGCTACCAAGCAGGAGAATTCACTATTAGTAGAATTAATTCGGAATAAACCACCGTTTATCTCCTTCTTAAACCCAATGCAACTTCACCCTAAGTCCTACTTAGATCGGTACCACTCACTCCCCTCAATCATGATGATATCAACCTATTGACTAATTGAATTGAAGACACACTTCAATAAAATATCTTGATCTTTTACGCTTCAATCAAGAGACAACACTCGTGCTTTAAAGTTTTGGTGATAAACTACCCTTCTACAAATCCTAGTCGATGCACTTATCAATTGATAGTTGCTTGGCTCACAAGAAGAAACTAGAATTACACAATACAATTTGTACAAATCCTAACGGTACAAAAACAAAACTATCTCTTCAATACATTCAAAGGCGCAAGATGTAAGGGTTCTTTTCCTTTTATAGAAGCGATCCGAAACTTGATTTTGGGCTTCCATAAAGATAGCTAGGGTTCACTTAATTTAATCCTAAAAACATGGTCTTTTCAACAACCAATTTAGGTTTAATTAAGATTAACCTAGCGCCACGTGAAGCATGCTTTCAATAACGGAAAAACAATATTTGACTCGACAAACTTCGAAAAATCTAGAACAAGCAGTTACGAGGCAGAATGTCACCTTGAATGTCATAACATACATTTATGACATCGGTCCTGACTGCAATTTCCGGCCAACTTTAGCTTCGATTACGGTATGCAACATCCACTTGGCGGTGATTTCCTCTTGATCACAGATGTGGGACATACAACAAACATTTCTAAAGCCTAGTTTCCAAAAATATTTCAACTTAAAAACACTGGACACGTTTTCAATCACATATAAGCTGAATCAAAATTTAACTTTATTCTTTTCTTTTCTTGGGATAATTAGTGACAATGTCTAATTAATTGAAACTCTACATTACATAATTATTAAAATAGAAGAACAATAAATAAAAATCAAAGAATTCAATTAAATGATCATTAGATATTAAAATATGTAATTATCTTAATCAAGGATTATATTAAAATGAGTATAAATAAAAATTGTGTTTATAAGATACACAATTGTGAGGTTATAATTTGTTTATATTAATATATAATATTAATTTAACAATTTAATCTATTATCTATAAAAAGAATATTTTATATAGATAACGCAAATAAAAATATATAAATAAGGATAAAATTTGTTTTATTCCATAATTAAATATTTAACCGATCCAACAATAATTTCAAATACAATTAAAAATATAATTGAGTGATTTAATTATAGATTAAAAGTAATTTGTGATATTTGATACAAATTTTACAATTTATTTTAACAATTTAAATAAGATAATTTTTAAAATAACTTAAGGCGTATCAATCAATAATATAATGAAGTTTATTATTTATTATTAAATTAATATATATAAGTTTGTATATAAACATTTACTTTAATATGCATCTTTTTACAATCTTGACTTTTGGATAAATATTTGCTTAATATATAATAATGAAAAGAAATTAGCTAAAATTTCAAAGTAAAATATCTCATATTCATAAACTTTGATGAAACGTGTCATGGATTAGAAACTTATTCCTGGAATGTAGGTTGGAATACTTTTCATTAATATTTGTTTCATGTTTTAATAAATTATATTCCCGACTTTTATTACTAGAAATTATTATACATAATTTTGTCAGGTTTAAATCATACAATAGGAAGAAAGTAACTCTGTAACTTCTCTTTCATATATATTTTAATTCATTTACTATATATTTTAAATTAAACATATTTTTAAATATTCCAAGAAAATTTATTGTTTTCACTTCACGTAGATGGAATAAAATTCCGAGAATAATATCGGGAATAATATTCAAATTACTTTCAATCCATGACAAACACACAAAATAAACCCGAACAATAATAGAATACAAAATATTATTTTATTGATATCACCTAAAATAATTCCGCCGTGGTCGTTCAATGGCCATTCACTAAACTCTGTTATGATTTGCAAATTGATCATTCTGTGGAATGCTTTATCCCTTAGAAGCGATTCGTCAGACTAGTTTGAAGGTTTAATACATGTTTGATATTGGGAGTGTATACGCACATATTATCAATAAAGGTAAATAAACCCTCAAAATGCTAAGATTGCAAATAATACGCGAGCAGGATTGAGATCTTAATCCTTTCAAATTATTTCGGCGACATTAATATGACTACCTCCCACCTAGTTGAATATTTACAATTGAAATTTAGTCATTGCGAACTACATCTTGTCTAAGCATACAAAACTACTAAAAGATATCCTTCGATGATGTCTTATTAATTGCAACATTTTCTTGACAGTTCAAAGTTGGAATTTATGAGTCAAAATCTTAAAATTACCAATTCCATTTTCTATAATATGATAGTTAAGAACTAATGACATGGATTTCAAATGATGAAAAGAATATGATAAAGTAGAATAATTTAATTGTTGATTACGGGTCATGTAAACCAAAAGAATAAGCAAAAATATCCATAGAGGTTGAAAAATAGCTAATTAAAATCTTATTTGTGTCAGTAACATCTGATTGATTTATGATAGGATTGATTGAAAGAACTCATCTTACTTTATTATAATCTATGATTGATTTATTATTATTGGATTGGACACATTTCAATCATATAAGCTGAATCAAAATTTAACCTTTCTTTTTCTTTAGGATAATTAGTGAACAATGTATACAAATTAGTCGAAAACTCTACATTTCTTAATTATTAAAAATAGAAGCACAATAAATAAAAAATCAAAAGAATTCATTAAAATGATCATTAAGATATTAAAAATATTTAATTAGTCTTAATCAAGGTTAATATTAAAAATGAGTATAAATGAAAATTGTGTTTATCGAATATTAATTGTGAGGTATAGACTATTTATGTTAATATATAATATTAATTTTAACAATTTAATCTATTATCTATAAAAGAATATTTTATATAGATAACACAAATAAAAATATATAAATAAGGATAAATTTGTTTCATTTTCCATAATTAAATATTTAAATGATTAAACAAATAATTTAAAATACAATTCCAAAAATATAATTGAGTGATTTAATTATGATTAAAAGTAATTTGTGAAATTTGATACAAATTTTACAATTTATTTTAATAATTTAAATAAGATAATTTTTAAAATAACAAGAAGCGTATCAATAAATAATATAATGAAGTTTTATTATTTATTATAAAATTAATTATATATAAGTTTGAGATAAACATTTATTTTAATATGCATCTTTTTACAAACTTGAATATTGCTTCACTTTGGATAAATATTTGCTTAAATACATTATGTCGAAAAATTATTAAGAATTTCAAAAGTAAAAATATCTCATAATTCATAAACTTTGATGAAACGTGTTTCATGGATTAGAAACTTATTCTGGAATGTAGGTTGGAATACTTTTTATTCGATATTTGTTTCATGTTTTATTAAATTATCGTGGGAATTTTATTCCCGAGTTCATTTTATACATAATTTTGTCATGAGTTTATTCGTATTTATAGGGTGGAAATCTTATATTCTCGTGGGAAAAGTAACCACCATAACTTCTCCCTCATATATATTTTAATTCATTTACTTTATATTTTATATTTTAAATTAAACATATTTTATAAATATTCCAATTTAATTGTTTTCACGAAAGCAGTTAGGAATTCCCAAGAATAATATTAATAGGAATAATATTCCGAATTATACTGACCATGAAACAAACACACAAAATAGAACCCAACAATAAGTAGAATACAAAATAATATGTAGCCTATTGATATCTTTAGCATACACAAAAAATAATTCCCTTGTGATGGATTCGATGGCCGATTTTCGCTAGCTTTCGCATTGTTCCACTTATCG